>JANEYF010004574.1:0-71534 GCA_029963845.1 Rhamnusium bicolor | reverse complement strand
CTACTTTTGAACTGAATAAATAATCTTAGATTAAGTATAAGTTAGTATTGAATATTGTTCGAAACTTCCTCTTAGCTAAAGTAGAATCATTATTCTAAAGTTAATAATCTTTTATCATTAAAAGAAGGAGACTAAGATAATGACTTTTAAGAATAACGTTTTAATTGATGGAAAAATATCTATTCTTGCTGATATTTGAGTACAATAATGTCTTAATTTAAGAATAGTAGTTTTAAAAATAGTTTAAATTTTTTTCTCGTGTAGTCTAGGGTCTAAAACCAACATCAACCAATTGCGAGTATGTGCGATAAAAGGTGTTTGATAAAAACATTCAAGACATTGTACTTTTTCTTGGTTAAATGATTTTGACGTGGCCTTCAAGGAAGCGTTCATTTTTCAGTTCTCAAAATAGAGATGAACAATAATTGTGGAACGCATGTGAGGAAATTTAAAATGGAAATTGAGCAGGATCGGACTAGGGTTTCTGAGTTATAGGCTCAATTGTAAAATTACGTATTTTTTTTATTACTTAGTTTCGTGGACTGTTTTGCAGAGTGGGTGTATTAATGTTCCAACTTGGTAATAAATTTTCGAATCCGAAGAATTGAAAAAACAAAATCAGCCGGAAGTGTTCGGAAAACGCATTGCGATTCGCGACGTTAGGTACAAACATGCCACCCGGTATAGTACCAAAGTCAAGGAACTCATTGTTCTATTAATAAACTTTCCAATCAGAGATGTAAATTTTTTCTACACCAGAAGTTAACAAACAATCAAGTTACGCTGGAGTACAAGTTAAAAAAATTAGCCCTAAAATCGAGCCTATCGTCTGATAGGTAGCTCGTTTTCAGTTTAATTAAGGTGTTTTAAAAAAGTAATTTCTGTAATAGAACACCCTGTATGTATATTTTAAGATAATTCAATTTTCCCCACTTTTTCTGATTTCGAAAATGTCAACATTTGTCGTGTTATCTAAGAAAGTTTTTGAGATATTTTGATTTTGGTATCAAAATTTCTTTAACGATTTTGTTAAACATATTGGACCTTGAAAAGAAGAAGAATTAACCATGATATATATTGTTTTTAGAGAAACTACTTTGACAAGTAAACCGTGTCATACTCCAGCATTGTAGCTATTTTGTTTAAAAAGGCAACGTTTAACAAAATCGTTAACGATATTTTAATACTACAATCCAAATATCTCAAAAACTGTTTAAGATAATATGACACGTGTGCCCCAGTTAATAGAATGTCTAAAACTAATTACAACTGACCATATCCGCGAAAGAAAATACTTAGTTGCCTGATGGTTTTATTATTTTTAGGCCTTCTGTATATTAATCGCGGGGGATACAAATATCCTAAAATAATTTACAACAATTGCGAATTTCAAGTGCACAGGAAACATCCCAATAAAACAGTATGGATATGTGGCCGACGTAAATATTTATGTAAAGCAAGACTTATGACGTATGGGAAAAATTTGCAAATAAGCAACGGCAATCACAATCATGCCCCACAATTTACAGACGAATCTTTGAAATATATGACTGCACAGTGTGTTAATATTGTACCAAACGAGAAGATGAAATAATGCTCCCGCTGAGAACTGAATCATATTAAGTGTACATCTTGATCCATAGTCTGGCAACGAAAAATGTGAATGTTAGTTGTAATGTCCACAGGGAATTATAATAATAATTTGTAGTTCTATTACTATAATAAATACATAAAAAATAACATTATATAAAAAATATTCAGTAAACTTTACGCTTAAGTAATTGACAACATTTTTGATTAATCCTAAAAAAAAGTAGTTTTAAAAAAATGTAACGAATTTTCACATACTTGTACTTAAGTAGTTTGGTTTTGGATATATTTATTTTTATTTATTTTAGGTGTAATATACATTGTCAAGGGTTACAAGCATCCAAAATTAATTTTTGAACAGAATGAATTTCTCGTGGAAAGGAAATCTGTTAAAAAAACAATTTGGTGTTGTTCATCAAAAAAAATGAGATGTAAGGCAAGATTATCGACATTTGGAAACAATCTAAAAGTGGTTAATGGATACCATAACCATGCCCATCAGTTTAGTCAAACATCTTTGCAAAATGTGACAACACAACTTGTTAATTTAATTAAATAAATATATGTTATGACTACTTGGCCAAATGACTCTCGGCGAGAAAGACCGGGTTCAATTTCCGTGCTGAGAACTGTGATTTTAGAAAAATAAATTAATCCCAGTATACTTGAATACTGAGCGTGTCCGTTGTCGGTAAATGTGTAACTCCCTCCCGCATAAGTTCTCTTTCTTGGTTGTTTTACTTGTATATTCATAATTTATTATTTTAATAATGAGCATTTAGGACCATCGTATTAAAAGCGCAAACGATCCTCTAAAATTGGTATGTTTAATTTTAAAGTGTTATTTCCAAAATATGTCCAGAGCTATGTCATGCCTTTTTAATACTTCTGGACAGTTTTATAACTAGTTTAAGCTTCAAGTTATGATCAAAATTAGTGGTCACCATGACAACAATATTAAGAGGAGCTTAAATTTTTTCTTAAGCAGAAATTAAATCCAGCATACTCGGATATTGAGCATGTGTCTGTTGTCTATAAATGTGTAACCCACATCCACACTGAGTCCTCGAGATACCTTTGAGAATTGTATTACCTGTGCCATTATATGGTGTTTATGTCCAGTGAAACAGTAAATGATGAACTTTTTTTTAAATAATGCTTTATTTATACAGGGTGTCCCATAATTAAATGCCTATCTTTAAGGGGGTGATAGAACTGGAGAAAAATAAGTCGAGGTTTATATATAAACATTTGCCTTAAATCAGTTTATAGCTACAACCCCTTATTGGCAAATAACTATGTTGTTCTTACCTTCTTTAAGGGGCTGTAGCTCCCTTATGAATTGATTTAAGGCAAATGTTTATATGCAAAACTCATCCTAATTTTTTTTTAGTTCTATCACCTCCTTGAAGGAAGGTACTTAATTATGGGACACCTTGAATATTTACTGGTGTTACCGAAGGTAAAAAATTAACAAAAAAAAAAAAAAAAAAGAACATTTTAGTGAGACCCGACAAATAATCGGCTTTATTTTGTTTCTAATGTGTTTAAGGTCTGTATTAATTTGTATTTATTTTTAGGAATAATTTACGTAGCTGCTGGTCGTAAATATCCAAAATTGATATTTGAGAATTGCGAGTATTATATTAAGCAAACATATGTAGATAAATCATTGTGGTGTTGTTCTATGAAAAAAATTAAATGTAGGGCGCGTTTGCGAACTTTTTAAAAACAATCTGCAAATAATCCATAGGGAACATAACCATGACGTTCAGTTCACTGACATTTCACTTTTAAATTTGACACCACAGTTTGTCAATGTTCTACTACCATTAAACCGTCGAAAACTAGATTCATACATCACAGCCTCAGCGGTTAATTCGAATTTATAAGACACGACATTTATTTCTTTGACGAAAATAAAGAATATTTTTATTATTTAAAAACCTATTTTTTTTGTTTTTTCCTCTACGTCGAAAATCGTCAGAGTATTGAACAGAATAAAGTAAAATGATATTACAAATTTAGTGGGAATAGATCAATCAAAATACAGAAAAACTACTTTTTAAATTTAGTTTAAATTAAAAAAAGTAGTTCGATTGATCTATTACGACTAAATTTGTAATATCAATATACAGCAGGTCACTAAACCTTCAAGAAATAAAGTAAAATAGAATACTTACTTTTATTTAACCATGTCATATGAAAATGAATTACACTTTTCACACGTCCAGGTAAGTACAAAAATATATCTTGTAAGACATTAGTATATAAACCTATTATACAGTGTGTTTCAGATGTGACAAGATGTGTTATGGATTAAAACATTTCGAATTTCGAAGCAGCCTTTAAAGGTGCATTTAAATTAGAGCGAACAGTAGCAAACGAACGAACGAACGATTTAGATATTCGCTCGTTCGTTTGTTCTCTGCACATTTTCATTGAAACGAACATTTGCATTCGTCGATGATCCGCAAAATAATCATGTCGGATACAGATGATGATATAATAATTGGCGCTGCTAGTTCTATAGTTATGACAGGACTTTCCGGAAAAAAGAAGAGAGTGTGGTGTTTTAATTTGTTGAAAGAAAAGAAACAAAACGGGGAGTGAAGCTTTGTTAACGGATTTAACAGCTGATAATATATGATTGGTATTATGGGTCTCCCTGGATTGATATTTATCCATTAAAAATAAAAAGGCTCTTAAAAGCAAACTACGTAGAATGATAAATTTCGCCAGTCCCACTGCCAAACTTTTTTATGTACTTTTTTTGTCTTTCTCTTCTAAATTGTTCAACTGTATTCGCCAAAGCCCTTCTAATAATTTTCAATTTAATTATCAAAACTTCGAAATTTCCTCAAAAACGGAAAAATTCACGCGTGTGTCCAGTGTACAAAAAAGGGGAAAAGAGTGACATAACGAACGGCCCACCACTATTATTTGTAACTTCGAGAAAATTTTTGAAAATGTTCACGATTCTATGAACACTCACGTATCTGGCTTAATATCTATTGATCAGCATGGCTTTATGAAGGGTCGATCTACAGTAACGAACCTTGTGTGAAAAACGCAATTTCTTTACGAAGTTCTTGATCAAGGGGGTCAGGTAGATACTATCTACATAGATTTTTCTAAAGCTTCTGACAGGATTGACCACGGTGCTTTGATTTCTAAACTTGACAAATTTGGTCTCTCATAATCGTTACTTCTTTTAATACAGTCATATCTAGAGAATCGACATCAATTTGTTCAGTACCGTGGTCTTAAATCGAATAGTTTGTTGCAAAGATCTGTCGTGCCACAGGGTTCGATACACGGACCGCTCTTCTTTGTAATGTACATTAATGATATTTTTGAAAGCTTGGATACTAATGTCCACTTCCTCTTGTATGCAGACGACCTAAAACGGTACCGATTTATTGATAATGTCCATGATTGTCAAATTCTGCAAAAAACCTTCGATACCATCCATTCCTGGTTCGTCAACAAATATCTACTCCTTAATGCTAGCAAGTGTAATGTCATGTCATTTGACCGGAAGAATAATCTGTACGTGTACAACTATAATATCGATAATGTTGTTTTACAAAGACCTGATATTATTAAAGACCTTGATCCTAAATTGTCATTCAATAAGCACGTCGAAATGGTAACTACTTCTGTTTTTAAGAGTCTTGGCTTTGTAATCAGGAACTACCAAGATTTAAAAAATGTCAACACTCATCGTTTACTATATGTCACATTTGTTAAATCTCGCCTTGAATGTGCTTCAGTTGTGTGGAACCCAATTTATGATGTCAATATATTACAATTAGAGAATATTCAGCGTAAGTTTTTAAAATCTGCAATGTACACTATTGAGGGCACATATCCACCTATTGGATTTCCACAAAATATATTGTTAAAAAAATTGATCTTACCAAGTCTTACCAAACTAGGAATATTTCAATCAATAATTTTTCTATATAAAATTATTAATAATCGTCTGGATTGTAATAATCTATTAAATCAAATACATTATAAAGTACCTAGAATTTCTGCTCGCCATAACATGTTATTTATTTCACACATGCCAAGAACTAATATTCTCTTGGCCTCCCCAATACACCAAATGTATGTCAACTATGCTAAAATCGAAGATTGTGTTGATATACTTTTCTGCAATGAGAGTGTAATTAAAAACTCTGTTTTGCACCTTGATGTTTTGTAATCTACTATATTCTTTATTTATCTGTATATGTATGTGTATGTATATGTACAAGTGTATATTTATATTTGTATATACAATTCTATATATTTTATTCGTATATATTATATATTTAATTAACAAATTTTTTGTAACACTCAAAATTGTTTATTCTGTATTTATCTATACATAATTTCAATGTGCCTAATCCTGTAATTGGGCTCCTGCCTGTTGCATTTTGTATTTAAATAAATAAATAAATGAGGCACGAAGCGAATAAATCTTTTTTCTTACTTCAGTGACATCACGAATCAACTCAGGAGAAATTTCGTTTCAGGCATCTGCTTTTTTGTTTATTATTTTATATAATTTTGATTTGCAGCACCTCAGTTCGATATTTTTTTCGTTAAATTAATTTTTTTCGGTAAATAAATGTCACTTGATCTTACAGACACCTGGTATTGGAAACGTCAATTACACTTTGACAACTTAAAAAATCCATTGAACGCTTACTATGTTAGTTCAGTAAATATCTCACGTTTTTTGTAAATAATACAAAAAGTAATAATAAAAAAACGTGTTTGCTACATCTTTGGAAACGTCTTTTTATCGTCTATATAAATCCGTAAAAAAATACAGGGTTACATTTAAAATAATAAAGTTGATGTCACTTCCAGAAAAACCAGCATACATTTTTAATCTTCTAACTACCAAAACACTATCTGGTACTTGCTGTGTTTTGAAGCCGAATAAAGTAATGGTTTTGTTTTGAAATAGAAAGTAATAGTTTTGTTTTGAAATAGAAAAAGGCTACGAACGGTGCAGATACTGTGTTATGGATAAGCCTGGCCAAGCGACGGTAGATTCAGGGTCGGGGGCAATACTAATGCCATCGCGCGCTTGTTTGCGATGACGATGACACGACACACTTCAGTTGTTATCTGTCGGTCGATGCATAGAGTACTAATAAATAATAAATAATGTTGAGCGTAAAGAGTAGAAAACGACCGTACGCTGATAAAGTGAATAAATTTATCGGTGATTTCCAGATTTATTCTGTGATGGATGGAAAATAATTTGTAAAGTTTGTGATCAAGACTTAATGTGCTGGAATAAATACGGCTGCAAAATTCATGTCAATAGTAACCGGCATAAAAATAAAAAAAAAATGGCGTGTCTTCTTTGGAACCTCAGTTTATGTTTGATTTACTGTTAATGCTGATTGCCTGTGATGTTCCCCTGCGCATATTGGGTTTATCCAATATGCGCAGGGGAACATTTCGGGAGTTCTGGAATACAATTTTTGTTAATTGTAATTTATACAAGTGGTTTATAACTCGATTATCTGTTAATCTTGTTTGTAATTTATTGTTTACCTCTTATTGTAGTGTACCTGAGGCTAAAGTCAGTTTGACTTCGAAACATGTAGTATAAAAAATTGAAATAATTTGTGAGACAAATAAGACTATTATTTAAGAAACCTTCGTCATTTATTTAGTTATTCATGTCAATGTCAATTATTATAACAGGTTATTTATTTTCACTGGTTAATTATCATGATAAATAATTGTTAGTTTAAGTAATTTACTTTGTTAATTAACATTCTTGTATGGAATTTGAATATTTTAGTTTCTTAAATTATTGCAAATAAAATTTAATTTTTTTCTTCAGTCTTTTTTGGTAGACAAAGAAGTCCCTTATCCCTCATGTATCAGGTGTATTACAAAATTTACATTTAAATAATACTGCTAACAAAATATTACATATAAATAATTATAAAAACGTTCGCTCCGGGCCGTTGGTTATTTGACGACCCCGGAGGACGGTGATTTCTATTTAAGCAGCATGCGTGACAAATTTTGGCAACATTGTAAAAACGTTCGCGCATGCGTGTTAAATGGATCGCCGTCGGTTATTTAATGGCCCCTGTTTTTTGTGCCTCAATTGGAAGATATTGCTCTCGACGACATGTGGTTTCAGCAGGACGGTGCCACTTGCTATACCACCCGTCAAACATTTACTCTTGCACCAGTGTTTTCCTGGTCGTGTCATCTCTCGGTTTGATGACCAGAATTGGCCGTTACGCTCTTGCGATTTAACACCTTTGGACTTTTGGCCCTGGGGTTATCTGAAGTCACAGGTTTATGCCAACAAGCCCGCGACCACTGAAGCATTGAGGGCGGAAATTAGACGCTATATCAACGAAATACAATGCAACGCCGTTATTGAAAAGTTCGCCAAAAGAGTACCCGCGACCACTGAAGCATTGAGGGCGGAAATTAGACGCCATATCAACGAAATACAATGCAACGCCGTTATTGAAAAGTTCGCCAAAAGAGTACGAATGTGCCAGCAAAGCCGTGGCTCCCGTTTACCAGATGTGTTGTTCCATACATAACTCCCAAATGTCTACATTATAACTCAATAAAAATTTCAATACTTTGCTACAGAAAACCATGTTTTATTGAACCTTGAAATATTGCGCTCTTAATGAAATACTCTTTAGTACTCGAGTACGCTTGAAATTATGTATTCATGAGTACAAGTACTCGAGTATCATTTTCGAGTATTTGTATTCGATTATCCAACTCTGGAAGCAATAATTAATGCCTTCTAATCTACTGCTGAACCAGTGTTTTTATGTTTCCTGTGTGTATAGTGTATGTGTAAAGGTAAAATCATAGTGGAGCATCGCCCCAGGCTTCGACTCAAGTAACGACTTTGTTCTCCCAACAAACACAGACAAGTAAAGTTTATTTACTTATTTGCAACATAAAAAACGGCGGCTTGTTTGGTGCGTAAAGGGATCAAAGAAAACAATGTTTTTGATGTTGCAAATAAGTTTGAAACAAACTGTAAATGTACTCGTTTATAGTGAAGCCTTGACTTAGAACTCACGCCTAGACTCAAGGAAAGAATCAAATGTGTTTGTTTTTTAAGACTCAATGTCAGTGTTGACACCTGAAATGGGAAACTGGTTCACCCAAGAACAGGCCTTTGAACTCATGTGGTAGTGTCTTCCAGTGTATCTATTTGAAAGTAAAATTACAGTATGTATGTATGTATGTACATATGTATGTGCCAACTTTCTGTTCAATTAAATTCAAAATATACGTAAAAGTTGGTGATGGACATACGCATATATTCCTGAAATTTATTAGAACATTTTTTTAACTCCTTAAAAACCGATGATATTCACCAAGTCGCTGCCTCACTTGGTTTATTAGATGAACACTAAATTCCGTTCCAGTATTATTATTAATGATCCACCGTTTTACCGCCGCACTTGCAAATAAATCACTATTAGACGACATGTTTAACAAAACTACAATCAATCACGTGCAACGGCGACCGATACAGAAATTCCTCGACAAATAAACTTACTATCTGTGCGTGATGCAATACTTTATTTGCTACTCGAATCGAGGCTTTAGTCTAGTCTTGAAGCGACGGTTTTTACCTTAACATATACACACAGTACTGTATTTTGTGATTGAAGAGTGATAAAGAGAATTTGTGATTTCGACTTATTCGCAAATTTGTAAGTTGTAATATTAGGTGCGTTCTTTCTACCACCAATCTCAGCTAATCTAAGTTGTTTTATGGTTATACTGTATAAATAAAAGCATAATTTCATTTGATGTAGCCTCCGAAACCGTAAAACTACGTAGATTGACTGAGATCTCAGTTAGAAAGAACACATCTATTATAAGAAAACACTATGTCAGCGAAAAGCAATATACCCTATAAGTTAATAAATAAGAGCGCATAGAGTATTCAGAGAATTGTTTCATCCTAGGCTTTACCTATACTCTGTTCACTTAAACTTTGCAGCGTTAACCAGGATAGAGAACAAAATGCGCGCTGATTCTTGGCGCATACGGCAGGCAGATGTACACAAATGCAAAGTTCCGATAGAGGTTCATTTTCATGTTTATTTTATTTCACAAGCATCGGTTGTAGTTGGACGTTTCACTCACTTAAGTCGAACCCAACACTGCAAAGTTTAAGTGAGTAGAGTTTAGTTAAGTTCTGGTCAATTTATATCGCGGTTCAATTAAGTAATTTTTTTTTTAATTCTTTTTTGTATTTGTTTTTAACAATCCAATCGCTCTACGATTCCTAGTAAAAAATATACAATTTTAAAATAGTTTTTTAATGCCACCACTTTATTACAACTTAATATTTAATAAAACAAGATAGATTTATTGGGGTTCAAAATAAAACATAGAAGGTTTAGTGCCATATCCCAAAAAAAAACAATTATGCCGCTACGGATACATGTTTCGGAGTTATTGCCCCTCATCAGCGTAGCGTAGCTAAGGAATTGGATCTACGATGGGATATATCAGGAACAAGAACTAAAATAAGGCTGGAAAGTACAGTACACAGTACTCAATTAGCGTAGCTAAGGAATTGGATCTACGATGGGATATATCAGGAACAAGAACTAAAATACTTTCCAGCCTTATTTTAGTTCTTGTTCCTGATCTATCCCATCGTAGATTCAATTCCTTAGCTACGATACGCTGATGAGGGGCAATAACTCCAAAACATGTGTCCGTAGCTGCATAATTGTTTTTTTTTTGGGGATGCGGCACTAAACCTTCTTTGTTTTATTTTGAACCCCAATAAATCCATCTTGTTTTGTTTGTATGTGCCAGGTGGAAATGAGCAGTACACATCGAGCTCTGTGTGTTGACTGTGCTCATCGAGACCCCATATGTGGCACATGGGAACAAGAAGGCACTAATTGAGTACTGTGTACTGTACTTTCCAGCCTTATTTTAGTTCTTGTTCCTGATCTATCCCATCGTAGATTCAATTCCTTAGCTACGATACGCTGATGAGGGGCAATAACTCCAAAACATGTGTCCGTAGCTGCATAATTGTTTTTTTTTTGGGGATGCGGCACTAAACCTTCTTTGTTTTATTTTGAACCCCAATAAATCCATCTTGTTTTGTTTGTATGTGCCAGGTGGAAATGAGCAGTACACATCGAGCTCTGTGTGTTGACTGTGCTCATCGAGACCCCATATGTGGCACATGGGAACAAGAAGGCACTAATTGAGTACTGTGTACTGTACTTTCCAGCCTTATTTTAGTTCTTGTTCCTGATCTATCCCATCGTAGATTCAATTCCTTAGCTACGATACGCTGATGAGGGGCAATAACTCCGAAACATGTGTCCGTAGCTGCATAATTGTTTTTTTTTTTTGGGGATATGGCACTAAACCTTCTTTGTTTTATTTTGAACCCCAATAAATCTATCTTGTTTTGTTTGTATGTGCCAGGTGGAAATGAGCAGTACACATAGAGCTCTGTGTGTTGACTGTGCTCATCGGGACCCCATATGTGGCACATGGGAACAAGAAGGCACTAATTGAGTACTGTGTACTGTACTTTCCAGCCTTATTTTAGTTCTTGTTCCTGATCTATCCCATCGTAGATACAATTCCTTAGCTACACTACGCTGATGAGGGGCAATAACTCCGAAACATGTGTCCGTAGCTACATAATTGTTTTTTTTTTGGGATATGGCACTAAACCTTCTTTGTTTTAATATTTAATTTTAATAAAATTGTTGTGGTTATGAGCCTTAAATAACAATTACCTATTAATATTTAATATCTGTAATAATATAATATTATAATCTATTTTAAAATAAATTTATTGACAAAAACCAACAAGTTATTTTTATTATGTCTTTTTGTTGTGAATAACTATACAAAATTTATTCACAGTGCAGTCCATATTACAGTTAATTGTCTGTAATTCAGATTTTACTGATTTTTATTTATTTTTAGGAATAATTTACGTAGCTGCTGGTCGAAAATTCCCAAAGTTGATATTTGACAATTGCGAGTATTATATTAATAAAAAAGGCAAATATAAGACATTCTGGTCTTGTTCTATGAAAAGAATAAAGTGTAAGGCGCGCTTACGAACTTTCGGAAATAACTTACAAATAATGAATAGAGTACACAACCATGCTATTCAGCTCAAAGATAGCTCAGTTTCACTTTTGACTCCACAGTTTGTTAATATAATTTAATACAAAAAAAAATTTAGTTTGTATCCTACACATATTATTTATATGTACAGGGTGCGCAAATGTCGATGTTTGTATAGGGTACCTCGGTATCTGTAAGAGATACAAAAAAAATGAAAGACACATTCTCGATCTCTTTTTTTGAGACTAATTCACTGGCGAATACAAAAATTTGCTATCTTCTTTTGCTCTCGAGTTATAAACAGAAGTTAGATTTTTCGACACATGTCAATATCTTCGTTGTTTGTAAAGTTATGAAAAACAACTTGTACATTCTTCAGGCACTTTTTTCTGTATAATACAGTGGCGTCGAGAGAATTTAAAAAAAAGATGCAATTTCGAGTTATGGCATAAAGTTGTATTTTTTTAAATGATAATCATAGTTGGCGATATTTTCGTTAAAAAAGAATTTTTTTTCCCTTTCAAACTATGTTCATATGTGGGGTCGCTTTAGATGTGTGAGTATTTAATAGCGAGAATAATCTTTTAGTAGATTACTTTTTGCGGCTTTTTAATATTTATTTCAAGTAGGCGTGTGTCATCTATGATAGTGTTTATCCGTTTGCCAGTAAATTGCATATTAGTAATTTTGTTTCCGTCATAATTACACCCCATTTAATCGTAAAAGTGAAGATGTTTTACGAAAATTACGAGAAATATGATACGCTAGAATGCTTTATTCAAAGTAATAGCAGTTGTGATATTTCATCCGAAATATATTTCAATCGCTATCCAGAAAGAAGATAACTTAATAAAGCTATTTTTAACATGCTTTTATTAGCTTCACCTGTATGTTTGTTTGTAACCGACTCTTTGGACTCGATTTTGACCCACTTTAAACGGACAGATTTAATTGAAACTTTGTACACTTACGAAGAACCGGTAACAATACAATAATTTCATAAGTTTATATCATTATCCTGATCAGGATCGCCAGAATTAAATAATTTCCTTTCCTCACGTATCCTCTGCGTGAGAGCAAGAGGCTTAATACTGTAAGTACATTCCGTGATTCTCAGTTCGGTCGTTGGCTGAGCGGGCTAAGGCACAAGTCTTAGTCGACGCGAAACGATGGACTCCTCGGGCGTGAGTTCAAATCCCATGGCTGAAAAAAAAATATATTTTTTTTCAGAAGTATCCGTTGGATCGTAATATGTTATATCAGCATCAATAAGCAATATAAATATAGTTTAAAAAAACTAAAAAACACGCTTTCATAGCACATCAAACTAAAAAGTGAAAAATAAATATAGTTTAGAAAAACTAAAAAACACGCTTTTAAAGCACATCAAACTAAAAAAGTGAAAAATAATTATTAATATAAACTGAAAACAATAATGAACGAAAAATACTAGTATTATTGTGAAAAAAAGCGTGGGGCGCTTTGTGCCATATTTTTCGTATATCGAGCAACCCACGCTTTTTTTCACAATAATACTAGTATTTTTCGTTCATTATTGTTTTCAGTTTATATTAATAATTATTTTTCACTTTTTAGTTTGATGTGCTTTAAAAGCGTGTTTTTTACTTTTTTTAAACTATATTTATTTTTAAGAAGTTAAAAAGAAAATCTCATGAATTGTGGGTCCTTCAACAGCCAAGACCAAAAAATCAGATATTTATATTTAATGTTAAAATACATTACAATTACAAAATAAAAGTTCAAATTACAGTAAATGTTCAAATTGATGTCTGTTATGTTCGATACATAATACACCTCTTCATAACACTCCAAACTGTATTATAAATATTAGGATTTGAAATGGAATTCACACAGTCTATAAAATATTGTCTGAGTTCATTTATGTCGGTACTGGTTTTCTTGCATAATTTGTCTTTAACAAAGAAGAAAAAGAAAAAGTCCAGTGGCGTTAAGTCAGATCATCGTGGTGGTCACCTTACTGGTCCATTACTTTCCATCCAGCTATTTCCAAAATTGATCTTTAATAATTCTGAAACGGTTCTGATATTGAGGTGGTGCACCATCTGATTGAAGAACTGATTTCTTGCCTCAATTAAGGGTAGATTGTCCATAAATTCCTCCTCGAATTCCTCAATAAGTTTCTGGTTTAAGATTTCATAGTACCGTTGGCCATTAAAATTTTCTTGATATATATGATATGTTAAAACACGATTGCATCAAAGTGCAGACCAAACACTAAAACCAAAGCGTCCTTGTGATCGCACGTCAACGGTACGGTGAAAGTTCGTATCAGACCAATAATGCTTGTTATGCCTGTTAAAAATTCTTGCACTGCTAATGTAGGCTTCATCTGTCCAAACTACATTTCTAGAGAAGTTGACCTTTTTGACGATACCATATGCAAAACTTCAATCGTCGCTGAAGATCAGATGGCTGCAGTTGATGTTGTTTCCTTATTGTTTAAGGCCTGAATTTGTGTGTCTTCAAAATGCCCAGAGCTCGACGTCTTGAAATCCCAGAATCAGGTTCAATTTGACTACTTGAAATTGAAGGATTTGCAACCGCCATTCCAATTACAGTTATAGAAGTTTCTTCAGCATCTTCAGTGTTGTAATATTTGGTCTTGGCTTGTTAATGAGATTTTCTTTTAACCTCTTAAAACTAGCTTTATTACGTTGTCTTCTTTCTGGATAGCGATTAAAATATATTTCGGATGCAATATCACAGTTGTTATTACTTTGAATAAAGCATTCTAGCATATCTAGCACATCCTCACTTTTACGATTAAATGGGGTGTAATTATGACGGAAACAAAATTATTAATATGTAATTTACTGACAAACGGATAAACACTGTCATAGATGACACACGCCTACTTGGAATAAATATAAAAAAACGAAAAAGTAATCTACTAAAAAGATTACTTTTGCTATTAAATACTTACACATCAAAAGCGACCCCACATATGATATACTATAGTTTGAAAGAGAAAAAAAATCGTTTTCAACTAAACCATAGCCAACTATAATTCCCATTTAAAAAAATACAACTTTATGCCATAACTCCAAATTGCACCTTTTTTTCAAATTTTCTCGACGCCACTGTAATATACAGAAAAAGTGCCTGAAGAATATAAAAGTTGTTTTTTCATAACTTTACAAACAACCAAGATATTAACATGTGTCTAAAAGATGATAGCAAATTTTTGTTTTCGCCAGTGAATTTGTCTGAAAAAAAGAGATCCAGAATGTGTCTTTCATTTTTTTTGTATCTCTTACAGTTACCGAGTTACCCTATACAAACATCGAAATTTGCCCACTCTGTACAGGGTTATCTCGCGAAAATATCCTTTTTTGAAATAACTTGGTTATTTTTGAAGTTATCAAAAATGTGTAACTCGAACTATCTTTTTCCGCAGAATCCAAATTTTGAATAAAAAAAAAAAACAATTGCGCATCACATTTAAGAATATTACATTTTACACCCTGTATATTTTAAAATATTTGTGTTCCCATTTTTCTGGTTTCAAAAATACCAGCATGTGTCATATTATCTCAAAAAGTTTTTGATATGTTTGGATTTTAGTATTAAAATATCGTTGATGATTTTATTACATGTAGTTGCTTTTGAAAAGAAGAAGAAGAATTAATCATGACAGATACAGATTTTTGAGGAACATTACTTTAATGAGTAAACTGCATTTTTATTTCAGAAATTCAGCCATTTTGTTTTCAAGGGTTACTACGTGTAACAAAATCATTAACGATATTTTAATACCAAAATCCAAAATTTCAAAATTTTTTTAAGCTGACATGGTATATTTTAGTAATCAGAAAAACGAAAAAAATAGAATTATTTTAAAATATAAAGGGTGTTTTATTTAAAAGAACAACGTAAGGTGTCATATTTCTTAAACGCGATGCGCAATTGTTTTTTTGAATCGAAATTTGAATTCTACAAACAAAATTAGTTATGAAGGTCTTTACAGTTATTTCAAAAATGGACATTTTCGCATGATGACCCTGTACTATAAAATATTTTATATTTTATTAAATAAAGCATATTTTTTATATAAAAAAGTTCTAATTTAAAGTTTCTACAACTATACAATCAGGCCTATGATGTATCCTGTTACGTTATTATAACAAGGTTGTTAAGAATTATAGCCAATCAGAAATAAATATTTTTCAAAAAGGCTGTTTCTGATTGGACAAGAGATTTAACAACCATGTTATAATAACACGAGAGGATACATCTTAGGCCTGAATATAGATGTGTATAGTAAGTTATCCTGTTCCCACCAACTCCTGTAAACGTGTCCAGAATCAGATTTTTTTTAAATCGGTTTATATGTACAGTGTGGAAGCCACTTATGGAATAAAATTCATAATTTAACGAGTTATAATAATTGCATTAAACGCCTGGGTATGTAGCCTCTAGTCGTCTGCTTCGATTTTGTGCCTAAAACTCCAATATTCCCCCACCACCTTACAAGTTATGACGTCATCGATTTTTTTTGCGGTAACCGTATTTTTTTACGAATTCGGCAATACGACGCAAGTGGGATCCGAAGTGAATAGCTTCCAAAATACATGGTCCTGTGAATAGGTGAAAAAAAAAACACTGAACTTCAGCCATTAGGATAATCGCATTATCTGCCTCACCGACCTAATTGTATTGCCCTAGAGCAAAAACCGCGCTTTTTGACCGACACGCCAGGAAATGTAAATAAATCTATTTGCCGTACTATAAGTAGTCGTACGTGAAGCGAATTCTCTACGCGCTTATAACTGCGGCCGTAGGTATATGTATATCTCTACTAATAACATACACTATTATTTTTATTTTAAATCATATTTTTTAAATTTGTATATAATTTGTATTTAATACCATATATCAAAATAACTTTCTTTAATTTATGATAGCACTTGGAAACAAATGCTTGTTTCCATTCCTGATCTATCAAATTCTAGACCCAATTCCCTAGTTACGCGACGCTAACTAGGACCAGTAATATCGAAACACTGTGGCTACATTGTGGTTCCCTTTTTTGGCGTATATGACACGTTCTGCTAGCTTTTTTTTTTTGTTTTGATTATAATATGTTTTTACAACTTCTATTATAAATCCTTGATATATCAATGAATTATTTTCAGGAGTAACTGTATATGAGACCGTTGATGGGGATGAACCAAAGTTAGTATTTGAAAATTCTGAGTATTTTCTTAAGAGAAAATGCGTAAGGGTATCGTACTGGAATTGTACTATGAAGAAACATAGATGTAGAGCGCGTATGCGAACAATTGGAAATGTTCTGCAAGTAATTTATGAAGAACATAACCATACTCCTCAGTACGAAAAAGCCTCGTTTTTACATTTAATTCCACGGTATATGCTTCTTAAACCAAGATATCCCCCAAAAAAGCCTCAAAATGTGCAAAAACAGAAAAATAAAAAAAATAAAAATAGACAAAAATGGAAGAATAAAAATAAAAATAAAAAAATAGATAGACCACTTAATAGCCCATGATTATAGTTGTAATAGTATTTTAATGGATTATACTCGTTAAATAAAAAATAATTTTCATATGTTGGATTACTTAATGACTCAGTACTTTGCCTCTTCTGGCCAAACGTGAGTCCCCAATCAAATTTTTTTCGTTTTGCTTTTTTGCATTGAAATTCTATTGATGATACTAAATTAAAAAAAGTAGAGAGGGGTACGTAAATCGCGTTCTTAACCCAGATATACCTGAAAAAAATAGGTGATAGTAAAATCAGCTTTTTTTGCAATATTTTAGAAAAAAAAACTGTACATTTAAACAACTTTTATTTGTTTTTCCTGGGGCAACTAGATGATCATGCCGGTTGTACCGTAAAACAGCTCCTGAGACGTAGATGGACGCCCTTTTGGATATGAGAACTTTTTATTATTTTGAGTTAACAGCGATATTACAATCCTTCTAAATCTGAGCCGGTCAAATTTGCTATCATTTTATCGATGAATTTGCCAGGAATTGTGAATCTACTTCTTCCATATTGATGCATCATGTGGCTGCTTTCATTTTTTTTTTCAATAAATCTTTATTCGTGGCACGAATTAAAATTAAACCCCACAGATGATACAACCCCTTGTATCCTTGAATGGAATCTGGGACTTCAGGGTGAATGACAAGTGTCCTTACCACTCGACCACGAAGCCACTAGTACATATTCACTAAAAATCAACGCACGAATAAAACTTTAAAAATAATTTAATATGCTCTGTTTTATTTTTTTTAGAAATGCATATTTATTATTTTCCCTTTCAAAAAATCTAGAGAACAGTTCTAAAGGAGTTTCCAAACATTCAACTAGTAGAATATCGTCAATTCAAAAGTAAATCTTCTGCCCAACTGTGAACTTTCTTTATCTGTGTCTCTTTGCGGAGACAATCTTCCTTATAGATCTAAACAAAATTTTTTTGTAGTTCATATAAATTTATTTTCAGATGAATAATCGTCGTGTCTTTCTGGATAGATTAACTAAAGTTTGTAGTTGAGAACCTGATAAATTGTTTATTGTCAAAAAAATCTTCCTAGTCTGAATCTTTATCAGCCAATTTTCCACAAAAATTTTCAGATGGAAATATAGTAATTTCTTTTACTTTTATC
Source organism: Rhamnusium bicolor (assembly GCA_029963845.1). Lineage (NCBI taxonomy): Eukaryota > Metazoa > Arthropoda > Insecta > Coleoptera > Cerambycidae > Rhamnusium > Rhamnusium bicolor. The sequence continues at coordinate 53,127 of JANEYF010004574.1, read as the reverse complement.
CATATTCCTATCAATTATCGTCTTTAAATGAGACAACTGCATCACTCAAAGAAAAGTCCATAAAGGTAATTAGTTATGGAAAAGACGTACTAGTGCTGGCAACTGAAACCGGTTTGCTGGATAACCGGTTAAACGGTTTTGGATTATTCGCAGTTTTGTACAAAATCGAAAACCAGTTACTCGGTTAACCGGTTTTCGAAAAACCGATTATTCAGATAACCGAATATTCGAAAAAACAGTTATTCGGATAACTGGCTATTCGGATAACCGGTTATTCGAATAACCGATTATTTGCATAATCAATTAATATGCGTTTCTTTTCTTTCCAATGTTGTTAAATCTGTTTAGTTTAGAATTTACATAAAACCTGATATATTTTGTATTTTGTCATTTTTGTCGTTATTTGCGAGTATTAACTAAACAATATAATACACAATCACAACACTAAAAAGTCTAGCTAGACTTTCATCATGACATGGCTCACCGTGCGCGTGCTCTAAATAAAAGCAGGAAAACACTCCTTTGCACTCGTTTCTTTGAATTTTTAACACGCTTTTATTAGCCTCACTTGTATGTTTGTTTGTTTGTTTGTTTCTTTGTCACCGAATCTTTGGACTCGATTTTGACCCACTTTAAACGGACAGATTTAATTGAAACTTTGTACACTTACGAAGAACCGGTAACAATACAATAATTTGATAAGTTTATATCATTATCCTGATCAGGAACGCCAGTCCTTTCCTCACGTGTCCTCTGCGTGAGAGCAAGAGGCTTAATATTGTAAGTATATTCCGTGATTCTCAGTCCGGTCGTTGGCCGAGCGGGCAAGTCTTAGTCGACGCGAAACGACGGACTCCTCGGGCGTGAGTTCAAATCCCATGGCTGAAATAAAAAAAATATTTTTTTTTTTCAGAAATATCTGTTGGATCGTAATATGTTATAATATCAGCATCAATAAGCAATATAAATATAATTTAAAAAAACTACAAAACACGCTTTCATAGCACATCAAACTAAAAAGTGAAAAATAAATATAGTTTAAAAAAACTAAAAAACACGCTTTTAAAGCACATCAAACTAAAAAGTGAAAAATAATTATTAATATAAACTGAAAACAATAATGAACGAAAAATACTAGTATTATTGTGAAAAAAGCGTGGGGCGCTTTGTGCCATATTTTTCGTATATTGAGCAACCCACGCTTTTTTTCACAATAATACTAGTATTTTTCGTTCATTATTGTTTTCAGTTTATATTAATAATTATTTTTCACTTTTTTAGTTTGATGTGCTTTAAAAGCGTGTTTTTTAGTTTTTTTAAACTATATTTATTTGTTTTCATCTTCAACATCTCGTCTCGAATTATGCAATTTATATAGTATTAGAGATCAGAAGGTTACAGAATACTCTGATTCCGTTCTCAAAATTAGAGAAAAATTTCTTTTTTATTTATTTTTTAGCAACTTCAAACACGACCATTTTCTGTTTATATGTTTTCATAGAATAATCCTTTTGGTGCAGAGGTTTACTTTATAATTTTTTTAAAATAATTTATAGGACAGTAGCCCAAAGAAGGTGAGAAGAAACATTATAGGAAGCCACAAATAAATAACTATAGACAATATACTTTTACTCTTGTGATCGCTAGTTAAATATACATATTCGTGTTACATTCACCAATACTTTCAGCCCTCTTTGTATTAATTTTGGATGTTACCGACCTCACCAAAATAAATAGTACAGTACAGTACTAGTTCTATAAAATTGTTGTATCGAGTTTTTTTATACCACTAATTTACTGAAATGACAATATTAAATTTATTTGTCTTCTAAAATCTAAATTATGAACTAAATCTAATATGTTTTCTTATTAATCGGTTTTTTAAGTATCCGATTAACCGTTTTTCGGATAACCGAATAACCGGGATTTTGGATATCCGAATAGCTTATTATTCGGAAACCGATATCAGATTATTCGAATATGCGATTCCTCGATTAACCAGTTTTGATCTACATTTGGATACCCGGTTTTATCAGAAATAGGTTTTTGAGGAAACCGATTGTCCGGTTTCACTTTTTCCGGTTTTTTTCAGCACTAGTATATACTAGTAAAGATTTGGTATCATTTTAATACGAAAAAAGAATTTTTATTATTGTTATAATAAAAAAAATATCTACCTTGCAACCAATCACCGTAATCATACATTTCACTGAAATGTTATAAATTAACTCGAAATATTTCCTGTTGCAATAAACTGTACCTACACATTGAGCAGACTTAACAGTGAATGCTCTTGTTCTACCTGTACTACCTGTAGAACAACAGGCACATCTAGGTTAATCTAAAAACCGCAATTCTGCTGTTTTGAAGACAAGTTCTGAGTACACTGTAAAAAGTTGCAAATATCCACCTTCAACTCGCCGATTATATTTTACATTTAAACCTCAATACAATCGTGCAAAAGTAATACGCAAACGGTTTGATTGGGAACATTCATAGTCTGTTGTGTTATCTGCACTAATGAGACAGACTCTAGACTCACTTAGGTCTGGTTTTCCAATGTATAGTTGGTAAAATTATCCATGGGTTAGAGTGAAATGAGTGAATTCTATTGGTCGAGAAGTCACTAACTGACAGATAATTTAGCTAACTAAGCATTGATAAACCGGCCCTTAAGGAAGGAACATTTACGTCACTGCCTGAAGCTTAACATTGTACTCTACTTTCATGTAGAGACTAGTGAGTTGGAGATTCATTTGCTGCGATTGCATTGTGTATACCGTGTGTAAAACGGCTAATGTGGCCAACTGTTAACAAAGACCGATTGAACAAGCGAGATGGACGTAACAGTGTGAGTGTATTGTAGCTGGCTGGTGGGGCATAGACCGAGCCTGTCCCTAAGTTCGCTGGGTGTGTCTTATTCCATCTCATTTTATGCTAGTAGCACACTTGGCGTTAGACATATGGTATACATACTTTGCACTGATGAAGGCAACAATCAGAAACCGGTCTGCGAAATGGTATGCACAGCGGCCTCAACAGGGATTTCCATATAAGTAGTAAAAATCCTTTACTAGTGGGCAATCGCAATAAGAGCTTATCACTTCTCTTAGTATGATATAAATTAATAAATCATTAAGAAGTGTGTTTGGCAAAAATTTATTTAATCTTCAATTAAATAAATTGAGAGGATTTTGACTTTGGTACCTATCTAAGTATTATTTCTAGTATTTATTACTATTTTGTAAATAACCTTTACCCTCTCTGTTGGAATACTTTGGTATTCATAATTTTTATACCTTTATGAGAAAATAAAATCTCCATGGAATCAAACTTATATGAGTATTTGCACAAGTATGACGTATATCCCTTTTCTATGTGAGTACAATCTAAATTGTTTTTAGTCTCATTTGATTATGAAATGTGTATTGTATTCTTATGTTTTTGACAAACCTGGCAACTCCCAAAGCAATTAAAAACCTCGTTCTCTATGGATTGGAGTTTTTTTAACTCCTTTTTAAGGATGGTGCCTCGAGCAGGTCTGCTTATCTACTATACCTCACTGGCGTGGTCCGTAGAGTGAAAGGACAAATTACTCTCCGCCGCACCACTGCACCAGATCTATAAAAGTAAGTGTGATTAATAAAAAAAACAGTAAATATGGTTTCATTGTTTTTATTAAGCTGGGAAATATCAAGCTTGTAAGCAATTTTAATTGGTCACCATGCTCAGTGCTACGGCCATTAATAGGTATTCTTTCATAACAGTTAATTTAACATTTAAGGCCATATTATGTTTTCATTCAGCAACATATTGATTGCCTTATGGGCGACCACTTACTATGGTCCGTTTAATGAACAGATAGAATTATGCCCCGCACATAAAGCGCCAAATTCGAATAGAATTTTGCTATTTTTCGTATTTTTAAAACCCATATCACAAGTTTAACTTAACTTGATAGCTTCTTGATTGTCAAATACGTTTGTTTTGTGGAGATTACAGTTATTTGTTGCGACTCGTTGTTTCTATTTGCTGTTATTCACATTTACCTAATAAATAGTGCTTTTTCAGCGCTAAACAGACATCTTTATTTATATTAAGGTACGTAATGAAAACGATTAATATTGATTATATCTTATAACCACACTTTAAGACTTATACTTAAGAGAACCCGAATAAACCTAGGACAGAAATCGTCTAGTTTGTTGTAAAGGCATCAGGTAATTTTAATTTTTGTATTTTATGGGGATGCTCATCAGTGCATCGAAGTATGTTTTTACTATTAAGGTATTTTTAGATTGTTTATATTTATTATAGTTTATGTTTATATTATTATGCATATTAGTTTAGGTAAGTGTGCTGCAATTGTTTACAACATTCTTTGTGAATATAAAGAAACACACCAACTTCATCCACCGAAAGTGTACCACAGACAACGAACAATTTTGGATAACAGCGATGATGGAACAAAAAGTGCTCTCAGATGTTTGATTCATTCATTTTTTTGAAAGTAACGAACCCCTAACTCTGAATAAAATGATAGCGTTGGTGCATGAAGATGAACATTTACCTCGATTAAATCAGAGTACTTTAAGTTTTTATTTCTACATGTTCTAATGTAATTATTGTGTTTGGCACTATAGGTTTGCAAAAAGGTCACGCAAGAGTGTCTTTAGGGAAAATAATCATTCGTCATGTGCAAAGCCGAAAGAGAAAAATGTGGTAGCTTGACATTGTAATGGACATCGTAGTAGAGCCACTGAATATTTATGTGGGGGATGATTCTTCTTCGTCCGAATCTGACTCGGACTAAGGTCCAGTTGTATCTAATGGCGTTCGAGTGGATTATTCGAAGATATTGTTACTACTATGTTTGATAAATATATCCATGAAATAATTGGAACACAATTGAAAAGCCTAAATTCAAAATTGGACGATGATATACTGCAGGTATTTTAAATTTTAATAGCATTTTATTTATAATATAAAAAAGTGTTTTTATTTCAGAAACCATTCATATTGCTACTGGCTCAATAGAGGTCGAGTACTTAATAATAGAGGTTGAGGTTTAGTATTTATTTTTATACAGGGTGCAGTATGCAAATTTTTTATTATTTGTGTTTCTCCATTTATATTATCCTATAATGTAGCCTGACCTCTCGTAAGTTTCATCTTGGTTTTTCTTACGAGCAGTAATCGAACCTTGTGAATATGGTGTGTATAACATGTATAGCTTTTATTGTTATTTTATTAGATTTTAGGACACAGTGTTACTTTTTTAATATTAATTTTCGTATAGGGTGCAGCATGCAAATTTACAAAAAAAAATGTATGATATTTAAAGGTGTAAATAAAACATATAAAACATTCTAAGACAAACTTTTTATTTAAAATTAAAAAAAAGTTCCTAATTGGGCACAGTATGCTTATAAGCTGCACTTTAATACATATTTAATTTTTATGAAACTACAAAGCAATTGCTTTTCGCATAAAAACATAGGTGTACTTTACATTTTTGACAGGTAACTCTGCTTTTACCCTTGCATCCCACTTTTTACGGTCATAACATCAGCAACTTGATCAACTCGTGTTTCATAGGACCAATATCACCTTGCATTTGGCTGTTTTATAATTGACATCTATATGAGGATACTTAAAAATCTTTCTAACTCTACCCTCGATAAATGCAGTGGCTTGTTAGGCCGTATATGAGTAATGAATAAAACCGTTTGATAAACAATAATATCGAAAAAGATGACATCAAAGAAAAACTTTAAAATTTTATAAGGAGTTGTTAACTGTAGGAGTTTTGAAGGAAGTAGAGCATTTCCTTGATATTGGGTACCTTCTGCATTGTCATTCGTAATGGAATTCTTCCATTTGACTTCAGATGCTTTACTTGTCGAGGGCACATTAAGAAGTATGTCAACTAAAGGTACTTCATCATCACTACTATAACAAACTAGTTCTTCATGCTGTGTGTTATTTCCCACCAAAATGTTGGACTCATCAATATCATCCTCTAAAATGGAATCCTCGCTGTCAGAAGGAAGATCTCTTATGTGCGTCGAGTTTTTTCCATAAAAGACTTTGGGTATCAGTGTGCTAAATTTCTCTAGGTCAATATCCTTAATGAACACCTAAAAATAGTAAACACCTAAAATCTACCTGTTATGCATACTGTTCCCCAATCGGGAACATATATATTTGCCAAAAAAATAATTACATGCCTTCACAAATACATATCTCCAGACCATTCTACACGACAAACAGATATTGAGAGGTTAAACTAATATTATTACAAAACAAAACTTAGCCATATTGCCATTTATAAAAATTATCGAAAACACGTCTAAATTGCGACAGCTAATCGTTAGGTTTTTTCAGCTAAGGTTGGAAAGGAATTACACTCTCACTCTTCCCAGTAGGGAGGAGTGGAGTGAAGGAAAAATTGATTTCCGCCCGGACTCTTTGGTGTGTTACACAGACGGATCTCGGGTGACCACTAGACCGTCTTCCGGGGCGGGAATATATCTGGAAGTACAGGAGAGTTTTGCTCTAGGCTTGTACACCACGGTCTTCCAGGCAGAGGTTTACGCCATCCTAGCGGTGGCAGGTAGGGCTGAGGTTAGGAATGGGGCGGAACAGATAATATACATCTGCCAGGCTGCTCTAAAGGCGGTGTGCTCCCCCCAAGACGAGATCAGCTCTCGTCCAGGAGTGTGGGGATGCCCTAGAAGAGCTGGCAAGGCATAAACAAGTGAAACTGGTATGGGTCTCGGGACATATGGGAGTTCCAGGCAACGAGAAGGCCGATGAATTGGCTAGACTCGGAGCAGAGGAACCCTGTCACGGGCCTGAGCCTATGTTAGGTATTTCAAGAATGCAGGTCACAACGGCCCTCAATGCGTGGGCCCACGAGACACTGAGGACGCACTGGAGAACCAACAGGGCCTGCAGGCAAACCCGAGATTTTGTGACGGGGCCGAACAAATTGAGATCGGCCTGGTTGCTGGGACGGAGTCGGAAAACTCTGAATCTCTTAATCGGTGTTCTGACAGGCCACTGCAGACTTAGGAGGCATCTATCATTGATAGGTATTGAGGAAGACCCTACATGCCCAAGATGCAGGAGTGATGAAGAGACAGCTTACCACTTCCTGGGACAATGTGAAGCGTTTGGGCGCCTGAGACACAGTATCTTCGTTTCTGAGGCGCGTCTAAGGGAGGAGATGAGCTCCCCTCGCAAGGTCGGAAAGATTCGATGAGGGAGCAAGAGAAGCACATGGCTGAGGGGACAGCTGGGGGTTGGTAAAAAGGGCCGGTCTGTGGCCTACTTGCCAGGCGTCAGCCTCCCCCACCATTACCATTAGGTTTTTTCACAGAATACTTTATTACAATTCTGTCACAGTGCCGCCTTCTGTTGGTCGAGAATGGAACATTATAATGGATATAAATGGTACACGAATAATAGTCCTGGTTTAAAAACATCATAATTATCTTGAATCTAAAAAAAATATATTTATTCTACAAACCTCCGTATTAAAATAAATCCTACCAGTTATACGAATGCATCGTTGTGGTGGATTTATTTTCCAATAATATTTATATTTTTTATGCTGTTATATACCTATTTGTTTCTTTTTTTGTTGCAAATAATAAATAATTTTAACCTGTCACCTAACCTAACCTTATTATTTTAATTCTCCAAAAATCAAAAATTTTTTTGTAGTGCGTGAAACAAGGTTTTGCAACCGGAAATTCAATAGGCTCCTCCCCAATTCTATCTGTTTATTAAACGGAGTATATAACTTGATTAATTATGTACAATTTTTTTTTAATATTCTATATTATGTGAACTGTTTCCTTTTAATAAATTTTTACATGTGTAACCGTCTATTCCTAGCAGCTAGACTCTAGAAAAGTACTGATGGTAATACATTCTTAATTTAATTTCTTTCATCCATAATAATAAATACGTATTTTTATTTTAGGTTTGATATACTTCAATCGCGGATATAAGCATCCAAAATTAATTTATAGAAAATATGAATATCTCGTTGGATTAATGCTGCCAGAAAAAACAGTTTGGTGTTGTTCAATGAAGAAACAAAAATGCAGGGCTAGATTATTAACATTTGGGAAGAAACTAAAAGTTGTTCATGAGGACCATAATCATCCAGTACAAGTTAATGAAAGACAATTGAAATTCATGACTGCTCAATATGTTACTATTATTCCGTAGAATTCTTTATTTTGTAAATATGTTTATTTTCCGAAATATATTTTGAATTTTTCTTTGCATTTTGAGTCTATTTTATTAGTTGTTTGCTTGTTTCTCGCAAAATTATTGAAATATTTCTCGACGATTGGCATTAAAGATTGTTTTCATTTTATCAAAATTTTGCTTTTTTTGGGGTCAAAGCCAAATAGACGTATACAGGGTGATTCACAAAGATGGGACCAAGATTTAATAGCATATAGAAAATAAAAAATAAGACCCATATTTTTTCTTTTTGACATTTATCAATTTTTCTGGGGTTGGGAAGGTGTCAAAGATGAATTTTTAAAATGGTTTTCTGCACATATTTTTTGCTCTATTTATCCGATTTGTGTCAAATTTTGTACGATGTTGCAGAAAATTGTTGCACATCTTCCTGTAAGTATCTTTTTTTGTCAAAATTTATTGATGGCGCTCTTGGCAGAATCATCTAACAACAAAATGACTTTAATCTTTTTTGTCAGATAATGGAATAAAAATTCGATGACACGAGGAGATTCAGCGTTCAGTTGTTTACAAAAATTCTTATCACGATTGCCAAAAATTAAAAGTTTTGGAGATAACTGCAAACAACTTTACATCTGCATTATTTTAAATATGATCGAGTTTAAAATCCACAGTAGTCTAAAATACAAATTCCAGTGACAGAAACGTCATTTGCTCAAGTTAAATTGACAAGTCCTCTGTAGAAAGTACGTATATCTTTTAAATTTTGCACTTATTTACAACGGATGCAGGATGCAGATTACTTGCATAAAATTGACCGATATGCATTTCATTTGTGGTAAATGCAATGGCAATGATGCATGGAGGTATTACACCAAAACATATGCAAATAGAAGGATCCCAGCAAGGAATTATTTCTTAACTATTCGTAGACATTTAATAGAAAATGGATTATTGAACAAAAATGTACGACGGAGTGGGGCGGCAAAAAACTAAGAACGTTAGAACTTGAAGGGAGAATATTAGAAACAGTGGTGGTAGATAATACAATAAGTATCAGGCGAGTCACAGCACATCAAAATATGAGTTATCTTTACATTGCTGAGGGTATTTCACGAATAGCAACTATATCATTTCATGTAACAAAAGTTCAGGAGTAATTGCCAGGAGATTACCAAAAAAAGGGTTGATTTTTGCCAGTGGCTCCTTCAAAGTCACAAACGCGGTTCTAATTTTATTTCAAAAATAATTCTTAGTATGCACTTTCACTAAGAGTGAATATTTAAATATTTGCAACATGCATGGAGAGAGGAAATAGTCCCAGTTTCAATTTAAAGTTAATTACATTGGGAAGGAATCTTAGGGACTAATATTCTGGAACCCTTTGAACTGCCAAATAATTTAAATGAGCAAGGTATATTCAGAATTCTTATAAAATGATTTACCGGAACTACTGAGAGATTCTTCGGAATCAGAGGTTAAATGATGGGGTAAAAAGAAAGAATACGGGTCTTCTATTTTTTTATTTTCTATATGCTATTAAGTTTCGGCTCCGTATGTGAATCACCCTGTATAAAACTACAAACATTATCCTTAATCTTCCAAAAATTCGAAATAACAATTATAGTTTACCCAATAATCCTTGTGAATTTGAAAATTATTTTTTCATACGTATAAAGTTGAATTTGTATGGAAACAGCTCCAACATAGAGCCTTGCGGCAGCTCACTTTATTTTTAATCCTTTATAAACTTACAATTTGAAAATGTTACTCTACACGATTTACCATTAACACAGTAATTATTGTTAATTCTGAATGAAGCATTTACTATTTTTAAAAATCGATTGTGACTAATAATGTGCTTTTTTAGGTGAAGCGTATTTTATTAAAAGTACAAGAGGAGTTCTTCATCTTATAAACGATGGCCACGTTTTCTTTTGCGATAAAAGAGTGGGGGATAAAATGTTTTGGGGGTGTTCACAGTACAGAAGATTTGGTTGTAGAGCCAGGGTGAAAACTATGTATAAATGTATTGTAGGCAAAACGAATACACACAATCATACTAGGGAATTTCCTGTAAATGATAAATACATATAGTGTGTAAGCTCGCAGGTTAGATAAGATTGACAAATTATTAAGTTTAGTTAGTAAGTTATCAGTTAATTTTTTCTATAAGTATTTACTTTATATTATATACCACTCGCAAAACCCGTAGAGAAACATCATAAAACTAAAAAATGGTGAAATTGTGGTTCATACTGAAAAACCGATGTTCGTTTTTTTTTGTTAAACTGTCAGTAAAATATATTGATATGTACGTCATGAATAAGCACAAAACATTAGTAGGTTATTACTATTTAAGTCGATTATTTTTAAAGATAAATTATCGTTTCCCATTTGTTATAAAACTTTTACATAATAATAAAAATAATAATTGTATATTTATTTATATTTTGTGTTTTTTTTTTTTCAACCTAATGTTGGTGCAAGTGTAAACGAGATATTCCAAAACCCATTGACACAATTTTCGACGGAAACCAAAATGTCAAGGCAATAAGTCCTAAAACAAAATGAGAGGACAAGACCTTGAAAAAGTGTTTAGGTATCAAATAACAAGACTAAGATAAGACTAAGTCTAGATCTGGTCACTCTTTTCTTTTTATTAACAGTGTATTTTCAATCCTGAGACAGATCGTCTCTATCACAAAAGAATGTATCTAATTTTTTTCATTCACAATTTCAATGTCGAAGCTCCAATTTTTTCAAATAGCAAATCACAAAAAGGTAAAAAAACGAGCCTTAAAATTATACGTTGTTCTATTTCTAATATTTGTATAACTTTGTATTAACTCTAACAATACTGTTACGTGTTTGCTATCCCCACAAACACCTACACTCGTAGATTCGTTGATTGAAAGTCCAGGTAACACTTACTCACTACTTTATTTACTAATTAACAATTAACAACAATAGATTAATTACTGTCTTAACTATAATCACACTTGAACACTTATAAGTCTCTTTCTTATTTCTTCTGTACTCGTTCACGTTCAACTTAAAATTAAGACTCGGCCCACCGTGCGTCTTATTTATACATCCATTCACCCGGTCTAGAGCACTCCAGAATATTCCTGGCCGTTCCCATACAATTCCAGTCTCATCTAACCAGTCTACACAGTCCAGTGGCGTAACACTGCCCCCTCCTTAAGCCTGAACGTCCCGATCAGGCAATTCATTATTCCCTGCATACTTGGCTAGTCTGTCTATATGCACCACCTTCATCTTAGATTTTGGATTTTGTTGAATTCTATATACAACGTCGTTTAATGTGGTGACGACAGTGTAAGGTCCTTCCCAAGGGTAGTGAAGTTTCGGGGACCTGCCTTTCTTTCGTTGTGGGTCATATAGCCAAACCAACTCTCCCACCTGGTACCCTCCTGAATTAGCCTTAAGATCATAACGAGCCTTCATACGGTCACTTGCTATGGCAATTCGCTCAAAAGGAGCCCTGGCGTTATATTACTTATTTCTTATTTGTGGCCCCATTCTTGCCGCGCAAACTTCACATTGGCGGCACCAAGCCTCCACATCTTGATGACTGTTTACCCAGTAGAAACGTTCTCTTACTTTAGTCAAGGTTTTGTTGATGTGCGGCAGGAATTGTTTGGAGCAGATCTAATGCTTGGCCTCTTAGTGCTAATACCAATGCTGTTGCTTTTTCCTCCTCGTTCCAGTTATTTGAACGTGCAGCTGCCTCAAATTGTCTCTTATAAGTTGACCATGAACTTTGACCGTCGAATGAAGGTGGTTGTAACCTAGCACCAGACGACAGTACTAATTGGCCTCCCTTCTTTCTCGATTGTTGTTTCAACCGGGCTATCTCCCCTTCAACTTCACTGACTTTTCCTTTAACTTCAGTTATTTCTCCTCTAACTTCTTCTTTAACTTCCATGACTTCAGCATGTACATCTTCCTTCAGTTGTTCAGTGACCGAGATCATGACTTGATGTTGTCCCTCCATAATTTGTCTTAATTCTTCCTGGCGTTCCTTTCTTTGCTGTTCCTTTTCTTCCTGTCGTCTTCTCTCTTGTTCTTCTTTTTCTTCTTGTCGTCTTCTCTCCTGTTCTTCCTTTTATTCTTGTCGTCTTCTCTCTTGATCTTCCATTATTTTCCTTTGTTCATCTTTCTCTTCTTGTCGTATTCTCTCTTGTTCTGCTTTTTCTTCCTGTCGTCTTCTCTCTTGTTCGTCCATCCGCTGTAACAATGCTGCAAGCATGTCCTGTGTTTGCTTCTCCGCCATACTTCTTGTTGTTGGCATTAACTCACGACACGTAAATCAATTTCAGAATAAAGTTTATTACACTATAAAGTCCGTAAAATGTTGCTATCACGTCTATTTTAATAATGGAATGTTCCAGAAAAATCTCGAAACAGCACTAGAAAGTCTTATTTAGAGTCTATACTTCTTTTGTGTTGATAAAATTCACTTCTCTCCACTAATTGTGCAATGGAATGTTCGAGAATTTTCACGAAATATCACTAATAAGTTTTGTTTTGAGTCTATAACACGTTCCCGTTAACACAGTTTACGTATCTTCTGTAGTTTCCAAATCGAATGTTCTAGAATTGTCACTAAAAATCACTTATAGTCTTGTTTTTAAGTCTACAACACGTTCCCGTCGACACAATTCACGTATCTCCTGTTGTTTTCAAATATAATGTTCTAGAATTTTCCCGAATTTGCACTAGTAGTCCTTTTTCTCAGTCTACAACACGTTATTACTAGCGGCACTCGCGTATTTGCAGCTATTTCTAAATCGAATGTTCTAGAAACTTCTCGAAAATTCATTTTGAAGTCACTATTCAGTCCAGAAATAGTCCTCCAAACACTGTCCAGTAGCTTAATTCTCCGTGTTACCACTAATTTCTGAGAAGAACACTGTAGAATCTTCGAATATTCCAGAAATTTCTCTTCCAATCCACTTCCGACACCAAATTGTTATATGTTTGCTATCCTCACAAACACCTTCACTCGTAGATTCGTTGATTGAAAGTCCAGGTAACACTTAATCACTACTTTATTTACTAATTAACAATTAACAACAATAGATTAATTACTGTCTGTCTTAACTATAATCATACTTGAACACTTATAAGTCTCTTTCTTATTTCTTCTTTACTCGTTCACGTTCAACTTAAAATTAAGACTCGGCCCACCGTGCGTCTTATTTATACATCCATTCAGCCGGTCTAGAGCACTCCAGAATATTCCCGGCCGTTCCCATACAATTCCAGTCTCATCTAACCAGTCTACACAGTCCAGTGGCGTAACAATACAAATGTCTTTTTTTTAAGATCCACAAGTACTTGTTAAGCTTGTGTGAAGGGGTCTCAAGAACAATGTTACGTAATGATTTTATTACTACTTACATTATCGCATTGTTTTATGCGTAAAATCTATTGTAAATTTGCAGGCAAAAGTTGCTCGCGGAAAAAAAGTCAGCGTAGTTCCAGATCAAACTGACATATTCATGTTAAATAGGTTATTTACTATACGAAATGATCATTTTCAGTAGTTTTGGTTGTTTAATTTTTTCCTTGTTTGGAAACAAATACACTAGATCAGTTTACTTTTTAAATTCACGAAATATGTTGTTTTACAAAATAGTAATAAATACTAGAAATAATACCCAAATAGGTACCAAAGTCGAAATATGTTATTTTTTTTCTTAAAGAAATTGCGAAAGTGGCAGTTCAGGTTCGATATAATGAAATTTTACTAAGCGATATATTTCATTTTATATCAAATCGAATCAAGAACAAGACAAGACTCTTGGTAACTAAGTTTTGGTTATTTCTTGGTCATTATAAGTATTGTCTAAGCCTCGGTCTTGCCACCATGTAGCGAGTTTTTGCTTTGGGGTCTTGTCTCGTCTCGACTTTCAAGACAAAACAAGACCAAGTATTACGTTATTTCAAAACCGTTCGAATATTTTTGTTTCGATGCTCTACGAAAAAAAAAAAAACCATTCAGTCGACCAGCTTCCTCAAAATTTTGTATTACTTCTCTAAAATCTATGTTCCTCAGTTAATTCCTCTGGAGTGTAATTAATAATAGATACATTTAAATTGATGGAGCCACTTGAATAGTGATGGTACTACGATATGATATTAGGAAAGTTCAAAATCGCTTTAAAATATCGAAAAGCATCATTTCACTAATTTAGTGGCAATGATGTTTGTTAACATCATTATAATCAGTATTCTACCAGTTTATGATATTTAAATTAACTTTGCGAAATTTCCAGGAGTCCTAAAGTTTATTCGTGGAAATAAACATCCTATATTATTATTTGAGGATCATGAATACTTGGTGGCAAGAAGACTTGTGAATAAAACAGTATGGTGTTGTTCTATGGCAAGATATAAATGTAAAGGGAGATTGAGTACATCCGAAAAAACCCTAACGATATTGAACGGCGAACATAATCATCCGAGGTATATTAAAAATCATTCTGCAGACGCTATAAGTGGTGAAATTGTTGTTAAAGTTTATAAATAATGAGGGATTCTTAGATTGTTAATATAGGTCTCGTACCCAAGTAATACGGGTGTAAGTAATACACGTTCACACCCATTAAGTTAAGCGGAGTAAGTCCTAGAGATTGCATAGTGGTATCACAGTTTACTAAATAATGGTTTAGTAAACTTGGTAGTATTGAAACTGCTTACTTTACACCGGTACAAGACTTCATTCCCTTCCAGCACCCTTACGATATCTCTATGAGGAGTGTAAAAACATTTAGTTAAAAATTTTGGGATTTTGGTAAATGTGTAACGTAAATTTAACATGTTCCTTAAATCTGATCTATTGTTTTAATTTAATTGGCACTATGTATACAGGGTGTCTCACCAGGAACTGCACCAATCCATATAGGGAAAAGTACGCACCAAAAAATTTTGAAAATTTAAGGAATTACTAATGGCATTGTTGTCAATCCAACTAAAATGATTACAAGCATCTGGCATTTCCGATTATACCGGAAGTCGATACCAACTTGCTTATTTTAAAGGAAATACCCTATATATTTTAGGGTTTTCGAAAAGAGCATGCAATTCTTAGTCAAAAACATATTCTATGCCTAAACCCAACCGTTTTAGAGATATTTGACATTTTAAAAAAATTTTGACAGATGTAATAGTTTACAATAACCTTTCTAACTTTCTTCGTAAAAGATACTCATTAGCTTTTTGGCTTGCAGAAAGACCATAAGGTGAGCTACGCTTTACAGTTTAAAGAAAATCAATAATAGTATACCAAGTGTTCCATTTTTGACGCTACATTTTGTAAACGTCAAACCACTAAAACTTGCTTAATCAAGTTATGTAAAATTAAATTTCTTTTTTTTTGTGTAAGCATTGTGGGGGTTTAAATTACAACTTTTTGAAATATTTGCGATTTTCTTAGAAATTCAAGAATTTTTATTAAAAATTTTATCAAATTAGCCATGATTAGAAACAATCAGTAATGTCAGTCATTCTCTTATGTCAAAAAATGCCACCGCTTAAATTACACCCACAAAGACTTTTTGAATTTGTTTATTATTCATGGAGAACGTGATAAAGTAATATCAACAACTTGTAGTACATTTATTACTCGATATCCACAAAAAACGGAAACCGTCACCAAACACTGCAAAACGCATACTAGATATTTTAAAAACTATGGCTCTGTCAGGGGAATAATTCAAAAGCGGAAGCCTATTGTTGATGACGAAAACATAGAAATAGCAATTCTGGTATATTTCCATGCATTTCCAATTAAGTCATTAAGAAAAGCTGCTCTGGAATCGGGAGTATGAAAGGATTCAGTTTATAGAATCTTAATTAAACATAAATTTCACCCGTTTTCGTTCCAAATGGTTCAACGATTAAAAGAAACAGATTTCCTAAAAGAGAAAAATTTTGTGAATTTATTCTAATAAGGTCTGTAGGCGACGATTCTTATTTGGGAAATATTATATGGTCAGATGAAGCTAAATTTACTAAAAATGGACTTTTTAATCTACACAATTCGCATTATTGAAGTGACTCGAATCCTTATGTGTTCAGGGAGCGAAATTTTCAAAAAAGTTGTCAATTTAACGTTTACTGTGCCAAAAGAAACGATAGAGTGGTGGCATTAGAGTTTTATCAGGAAAATTTAAACAGTAAGTTATAAATTATTTCTTCAATAAAAAACATAAAAAACTTTATTTCCTATTTGTATTTCTAGAGGACTTCCAGCCAGGTACATGAACAATTTATCCTACGTTTCGTCCGAGTTTTCGGATTTTTTTCAAGGTTAAAAGCTAATATAAATTTCCTATTTTAATTTCATTGTATGGGTTGGTTTTATTCTGTTTTTCATCATTTTTTTATTTGATGGGTATGTGATGTACGTGTAGTTCGACGAGTTAGGCAGAGTAAGTTATAAAGACTTCTTCTGCTAATATGTATAGTTAATTTTTTTTGTTTTTGTTTTTTTTTTAGGTGAAAGATATCTAAATATTTAACAAAATTTGAATAATAACTATTTAAAAAATTCACCTCTTGCCGAACATAGAAGCTTTTTTTATGAGCACGACGATGCTCCCCCACATAACACGTATTTGATAAATAATTTTTTTACAAGAAACTTTTTACGATCAATGGATCGCCAATAATGGACCTTTCCTATGGCCTCCTCGCTCGCCCGATTTTCAATTTTAAATTATTTTATTTGGTGAACTATTAAAAATAAAGTTTATGGGAGCCCATTAACAACTATTGAAGATTGTATGCAGAGAGTAAGAAATGCATTTCAAAACTTATCACAGGATTCAATTAGAAGGGCTACCCATGAAGAAGTAATCCGAAGGTGCGAAAAATGTGTGGAGGTTCGAGGGCGGAATTTTGATCAACTATTAAATTAAAATGGAATCATGTTTTTAGTTGATTTTATCTTAGCTATTTTAGTTTATGCAAAGTGCCTTCAATCCAGTTAATAGGCATGTTACAGTGTTTAGTGTTAATACCGTTTTTGTGGATATCTAGTAACAAATGTACTACAAGTTCTTGATATTACTTTATCACATTCTCGATAAATAATAAACAAATTCAAAAAGTCTTCGTGGGTGTAATTTAAACGTGGTGGCATTTTTTTGACTTAAGAGAATGACTGATATTACTGATTATTTCTAACCATGGCTAATTTGATAAAATTTTTACTAAAAATTCTTGAATTTCTAAGAAAATCGCAAATATTTGAAAAAAATTGTAACTTAAACCCCCACGATGCTTATATACAAAAAAGGAATTTAATTTTACATAACTTTATGTAAAAAAATACAGGATGTTCCATTTGACTTGAGCAAGTTTTCGCGGTTTGAAGTTTACAAAACGTAACGTCAAAAATGGAACACTTGGTATACTATTATTGAATTTTTTTAAACTGTCGAGCGCAGCTCACCTTATGGTCTTTCTGCATGCCAAAAAGCAAATGCCCATCTTTTACACGAAGATAGGTTACACCTGTCAAATTTTTTTTTAAATGTCAAATATCTCTGAAATGGCTGGGTTTAGGCATAGGGTGTTTTTGACTCAGAATTTTATGCTCTTTTCGAAAACCCTAAAATTTGTAGGTTGTTCCATTTAAAATAAGCAAGTTGGTATCGACTTCCGGTATAACCGGAACTGCCAGATGCTTGTACTTATTTTAATTGGATTGACCACACTGCCGTTAGTAGGGCTGTAAATTTTCAAAATTTTCTGGTGCGTACTTTTCCTATATCGATCGATGCAGATCCTGGTGAGACACCCTGTATAAAGTAGTGTAACTTTAAATACCTTCCCCAACCCTTTCAATCATTCTAGGAGAAAAATTTGTACCTATATTTTTTATACATGTTTATACATAGCATTTCATACATTACAATGTGTTCCGTTTTTAACATTTTGACTATTTGATTTGATCCCTCTCATACCTATGTATGTATATTTTATTGGAATTGTTAACAAATTTTATAAACAATAATTGTATTTGCTACTTTATTTTCTACAGTTAATAAAGATTACTATTATTATTATTTTTGTTATTGAAACTTGTGGTTGATGGAGATAAATTTTGCTCATAATTCGTAGCAGGTTCTGTTCCCCGAGATCATATCGCATGCAATTCATGCTAAAATTTTCACACGCCCCTCGACAAGTAGACCCTGACTGTTTATGGTTCCCAAGAAGTTGAAACGAAAATACGTACAGTTTATTTCAAATTTATTTGTAAAATAAAAAACATCGGATTATTTGATCCCTTTATCGCCTTCAAAGAAACCGCCCTTTTTTCTGTTGCAAATAAGTTTGAAGTAAAGTGTAACAGCACCCTGTATAAATGACGATTTGTACACATATGTTGTTTAATTGAGCCAAATTTCAAATACGTTAGGAAAATGTGCTGTTCAGGTTCATATGAAACTAAAAATCACCCTGTGTGAAGTGATTGATGACGTTTTTGTTGCTTCTGTAGATATTCTCCAGTCTTATACTCAATAGCTTTAGTAAATTCATCAAATCGCGGTTTAACTTAGCGTCTGCTAATTAATATTCAAACGCAGCTCTGTAGCAGTTTTTTTTTAATAAACAAAGATCGTTTGTCAGTTTTTAATAAAATTTCTTAAATATTGACCTTATTTACATTTGTAGCCGAAACCCTCTTTTATAAAATCAACACGGATTGTGAACTGGATTGGTCAATAGAGCACTCGAATCAAAATGACTCCAATCAAAGATATTTTAACGCTGCAGCTACATATGTATTGCTAGAATTATATTTTGAAAGAGTAGCGCAATTTAAGGATAAAGCTGTGAAGAAGAGAGATTTATGGAAAGACATTAGTGAAGAAATGTCTAGAAATGGTTTTTCTTTTTCAGAAAATGACATAGAAAGAAAATTCAGGAATCTGAAGAGGCATTATTTGAATATAAAAGATAATAACACTAAAACTGGCAGAGGCAGACTTACATGGCCTTATTATTATAAAATGGACGCCATTTTTTTACGTATGAATGAATAAAACTAGCATCCACCTTGTATATCACTGATGGTAAGTATTAATTTTCGTAGTCATGTGAGAAATAGTTCGACTTTGTTAGTAAGTAACAGTTGATGTACTGTTGTTTTATTATATCAAATCGAGAGTATCATAAACACGTTGATGTTGGTTGTCGAAAGTTAGATATACAGGATGTTTCCGAAGTATGCGTCAATGGGATCGGTGGCGCAGTTGGCTAGCGTGCGCGAAGGCAAGTGACTAGAAATCTTCTTATCGTAGTTGCTGGTTCGAATCCCGCCACCGACACTAACAATGTCAGTTGAAATGGTTGTGTGTCCACATGTTTCTATGTGTAACCCTCTTCACGACAACTTCGGCTTTGGATTTCGGGGGTTGTTAAATTCCCGTGGTGTTTATTATTCAGGAGGCGACTTCTTGAGTTATTTCATGAAAAAAGTTCATATGAACATGTAGCCAAATTCAAAACTTTTGGAATATTGACTTCACATGGAGATATTGAGACGAAGTTTGAAATAACATTACTAGCGACGTTAATATGGAAGTTGAGCTACAAATTTGTGTCGAAATTCTCATGATTGAGAGGTTTTTTACTCTCTGATTTTCTTCACCAACGAGGCCAACTTTTCAAAAAAAAAAATACTATTATGAATTTTCATATCAATCGTGTATGGGCCGTAATGAAAAAAAGTATTCGACGAACGTATAGACTCGACTTTTTGGTGGTTTTCCTATTCAGCTCTACCTTTAGCATACACAACTCACCAACAAATTAAGCAGATTTTTCGGAAGAGGAACTGCCTGGTATGTTGAGGGATCTGCCGATAATAAATATAATTATATATATTTATGCATAATGAGAGGACCACAGTTATGGCCTCCTCGATCAGCAAATTTTAGTCATCTGGATTTTTTCTTTGAAGTCATTTAAAAACATTAATTAGCCCTTACCTACCCCTGTGAGAAACGTAGATCTTCATTTTATTTGCTATTAATGTACAGATTAATGGCGGAGATCATTTCCAGCAGTTTTTGTAAATATTCCTTTTTTTTACGTCTTATTTATAACACTGGCGTAGTTTTCCATAAAACACCTAAACCATATGCTACACTCGATGCGCATTTCGCCGACCAAATTGGCATCATCTAGAGATGATTAAAACTTACTGAACTAAACTGCATGAAACAAAAATGTTTCAATGATAATTTCTTCGAACAACATTAAAGAACAGCAACGGGTAACTCTTTTTCATGATTTATTGCTAATCTCTC
Organism: Rhamnusium bicolor; assembly: GCA_029963845.1. Classification (NCBI taxonomy): domain Eukaryota; kingdom Metazoa; phylum Arthropoda; class Insecta; order Coleoptera; family Cerambycidae; genus Rhamnusium; species Rhamnusium bicolor. Next base: position 32,542 of record JANEYF010004574.1, on the reverse strand, counting down.
CATGAACAGATTCGAAACAAAAGCAAAATTCGACTATTTCACCAGGGTTTGACTAAGATATGTGGATGATAATTTTGCAGTGTTTCATACAAAAGTCACTGATATTGACAACTTTGTTTCTAAATTAAACAGTCGTTTCGCGTCAGTTAAATTCACATGTGAAATTGAAAACGATGGACCACTATCAGTTTTAGATGTATTAATAATTAGAAACAATGAAAATAAGCTAGAATTTTAACATGTACAGAAGATACACCAGTGCTCTAAGATATACAGAAAATACACCAGTACTCTAAGATATATCCCTAAGGACTCTCACCACTGTGCTGAATAGAAAATGGCGAGTTTTAATTTTCTAGTCCATCGCTTGTTGAGCTTCCTCTCAATAAGGACATGTTTGAAAAAGATAAGGCATTGATTAAAGATGTAGTTGCGAGTAACGGATATTCTGTAAGTTTAACTGATAAAATAATTAAGAAATGTAAATTTAAAGACACCTCGAAATTCCTCTATCTTTGAAAATAAAAAAAGGAAATCCGAAATTCATCTTGAAATAAACCACAACAACTTTTAGGCAATCCAAAATACAAAACTGAAACAAACGAGAAGTTGGGTATTTATGAAATTAGTTGTAAGGACTGTAATCAAAAGTATGTTGGACAAACTAAACGATCAGTTCAAACTAGATTCAAAGAGCATATGGCTCATCTCAAATATGATAGACCAGGTCTAGTGTTGCACAGCATGCCTTTGAAAACAAATAATAAATGGATATTAGTAACTTAAAATTAATTAGAAATGTAACAAATACTAGACAGCTGGATGCATTTGAAAGCTTGGAAATCACAAACTGTAGAAATAGTTTGAATAGTGACAGAGGGCCAATCCCAAATAATCCTCTCTATTGGTTAATGAGTCACGGTTCGCCGAACCGTGACAGTAGCTTAGGTATAAATAGGATACATTGTTAGTATAAGGTTAATCTTAATCATCTCCTAATTGGTTGGCGAAACGCGCATCGAATTTCTTCTCAATATCTCAATATACGTGATCAATATTATAAAAAAAAAAAAAAATCGTGGAGATGTTTCAACACCCTATATCTAGGCAATGGTGTGATCTTGGAGGAATATTTTTCGTAAAACAACTCGAGGAATCACCTCCTCTATTATTGATACGTACTTAAGAAAGACCCTGTACTCATTTGCTGAATTTAGGTAAATTCCAACAATTTATAAAGATTGTAAACACAAAAAATGCAGGGGTAATTAGGTGTTCAGGTGTCTTTTCTAATTTGTGAAATTACTTTTCTCTATCTAGATATTTTCGATAAACCAATATTATAAACGCATTTTTCATAAATTTTACAATTTCTTGTGATCATTTTGTATTTAATTTAAAATTTAAAAAAATAGTTACCTGATTTCAGTCCAGGTGCTGTATACCCTGTACTATGAATATTCTTGACACGTTTCAAAAACCTTGTTGATTTTGAGATACGACTTTTAAATCATAACCATAAACCATATTAAAAGTTGTATTTCAAAAATGCTTTATTTATTTTAGGTACAAAATTCACCTCTTTAAAAAACAGTCGTAACCGAAACTAAGGAGAACACTCAGCTGCCTTATTTGTATGATTAATTAAAGGTACACCATATACTGAAGTTTTGTTAGAATATGGCACATGAGAATATAAGAGCAAGGCCAATAAAATTTCACAATTTAAAAAAATATACGTAAAGTCGAAACTGAATATGCAAAGGTAGATTCCGAAATAAAAACACACCATATATTAATACACAAAAAAAACTTATAAAATATGTACAAAACGTTATTTTGGGATAAGATATAGGTAATATTTTATACTCACTTTTCTTAATGCAAATTTTATTTAACAATTTATTGAGATAGTTTTAATTAGTTTTTCTAATCGATCCATACTTCTGTATATATATATATATATATATATATATATATATATATATATATATATATATATATATATATATATATATATATATATATATATATATATATATATATATATATATATATATATATATATATATATATATATATATATATATATATATATATATATATATATATATATATATATATATATATATATATATATATATATATATATATATATATATATATTGTTGTGTCTGAAAATTCGTATTTTGTAGTATAGAGGAGAATTGGCAACTACAAAGTTGACAAAGTTATGGTGGTATGTGATATGCTCACAAAACTAAATAGAATGGAGCGGTGTCCGACATAGATATGATTAGATTATTGTTGTTCTCGTGAAGAGAAAGTTTTTCAACAACGCGTTATGAGAAAACCTGGTTTTTAAATACAATTAATTAATTGCTGTTCGTACACGGTGATAATATTGTTACGTGTTTGCTATCCCCACAAACACCTACACTCGTAGATTCGTTAATTGAAAGTCCAGGTAACACTTACTCACTACTTTATTTACTAATTAACAATTAACAACAATAGATTAATCACTGTCCTAATTATAATCACAACTGAACACTTATCAGTCTCTTTCGTATTTCTTCTTTACTCGTTCACGTTCGACTTCAGACTAAGATTCGGCCCACCGTGTGTCTTATTTATACATCCGTTCACACAATCTAGGGCAGTCCAGAATATTCCCGGCCGTTCGTGTACAATTCCAGCCTAATCTAACCAGTCTGCACAGTCCAGTGGCGTAACACTGCCCCCTTCCTTAAGCCTGAACGTCCCGATCAGGCAATTCATTGTTCCCTGCATACTTGGCTAGTCTCTCTATGTGCACCACCTTCATCTTGGATTTTGAACTTTGCTGAATTCTATATACAACGTCGTTTAGTCTGGTGGCGACAGTGTAAGGTCCTTCCCAAGGATGGTAAAGCTTCAGGGATCTGTCTTTCTTTCGTTGTGGGTTATATAGCCAAACCAACTCTCCCACCTGGTACCCTCCTGAATTAGCCTTAAGATCATAACGAGCCTTCATACGGTCATTTGTTATTGTAATTCGCTCAAAAGGAGCACTGGCGTTATATTGCTTATTTCTTATTTGTGGCCCCATTCTTGCCGCGCAAACTTCACATTGGCGGCACCAAGCCTCCACATCTTGACGACTGTTTACCCAGTAGAAACGTTCTCTTACTTTAGTCAAGGTTTTGTTGATGCTAAAATGTCCGCCAGATGTTCTATTATGCACTTGCTGAAGTACATTTGCTACATGACACCTCGGGATTAACAATTTCAAAGTAACTTTCCTCCCATCTGGACTTTCCCACGCTCTCTTTAGCAGTCCATCCTCAACTATAAGGGAGTCCCATTGTGCCCATAAAGCCTTCAGCCCCACTGATTTACTTGAAATGTCCTTCCAATCGGGCCGAGTTCCTCTTTCTTTCCATTGCAGAATAGGACCAGTTTCCTTATCGTTTAACTGCGCTTCCCTTAACGACTCTTTTGTCAAATAATCCGGAACATCAATCTTAACGGTCTTCATTATTTGTACCTTTTGTTGTTCTTCCTTACGGTGGCAAGGCTTGCAATCTTTCTGACCCGGTCTTTTGGAAAGGCCATCTGCTATATTCCGCGAAGTACCAGCTCGCCAGTTTTCCTGCGGCTTCTCCATTACTGCGATCCTCTCAGGGATGCGCTGACGACAGTTACTCTGAATAAGGCCCACTCTGCCACACTTATAACAGCGCATACGTCCTCCACTCTGTCTCCCACTACTTTGCTGTTGGGTTTGTCTTGGATCTTGAATGTTGACCTCATGACAGTTCCTCTTAATATGGCCCAATCTGCCACACATATAATAACGGATGCCTCCATTCAGCCTCCCACTTCTTTGTTGTTGGTCTTATGTCTGCTGGGAGTTCGATTTTGTCAGTAGTTGGGTCATCATCTTGTATAGAACAGATATCAGGTTTTGTGTTGTGTTGTATGGCTTGTCTTCCTCCACACTCACAGCTCGTACTCTCTGATTTGATTGTGTGGTATCCTTGTAGGCAGCCTCAATCTCCAGTGCATGTACTAAAGCCTACTAAGCTTATGCCTGGCCAACTTAAGAATTCGCCTAACTTCCCTGGTCCCTTACTCCATCGATAAATGTACCAACTGCTAACTGTGGTTGAAATTCCATTGGTGCATCAGGATAAGCTAGATGGGCTAATCTTTCTACCGCAGCCTCGAACTCCTGGAGGCTTTCTCCACCTCGTTGTCTGCGTGATTTGAGCTGAGCCTGATATACTTGGGCGAGATGTTGATCGCGATATCATAGTTTTAACGCTGCCTCCAAAATGTTGAAGTTTTGTTACTGTGCGGCAGGAATTGTTTGGAGTAGGTCTAATGCTTGGCCCCTTAGTGCTAATACCAATGCTGTTGCCTTTTCCTCATCGTTCCAGTTATTTGAACGCGCAGCTGCCTCAAATTGTCTCTTATAAGTTGACCATGAACTTTGACCGTCGAATGAAGGTGGTTGTAACCTAGCACCAGACGACAGTACTAATTGGCCACCCTTCTCTCTTAATTGTTGTTTGAGTCGGGCTACTTCTTCTCTGACTTCGGTTATTTCCCCTTCAACTTCACCGACTTTTCCTTTAACTTCAGTTATTTCTCCCTCAAACTTTCTTCTAACTTCTATGACTTTTCCTTCGACTTCACAGACTTTCCCTGCGACTTCAGTGACTTTTTTGATAACATCTGCTTTAAATTTTTCAGTGAGGGAGAAAATGGCTGCCTGCTGCTCATCTAGGCTTCTTTTGAAGTCTTCTCTTTCCTCGAGTCGCCACTTTTCTTGATCCTCAAACATTTTTCTTAATTCTTCCTGCCGTCTTCTTTCTTGTTCGTCGTTTTCGTCTTGACGTCTTCTCTCTTGTTCTTCTTTTTCTTCTTGTCTTCTTTCTTGTTCTTCTTTTTCTTCTTGTCGTCTTCTCTCTTGATCTTCCATAATCTTCCTTTGTTCCTCCATCCGTTGTAACAATGCTGCAAGCATGTCCTGTGTTTGCTTCTCCGCCATACTTCTTGTTGTTGGCATTAACTCACAACACGTAAATCAATTTCAGAATAAAGTTTACTACACTATAAAGTCCGTAAAATGTTGTATCACGTCTATTTTAATAATGGAATGTTCCAGAAAAATCTCAAAATAGCACTAGAAAGTCTTATTTAGAGTCTATACTTCTTTTGTGTTGATAAAATTCACTTATCTCCACTAATTGTCCAATGGAATGTTCGAGAATTTTCACGAAATATCACTGATAAGTCTTGTCTTGAGTCTATAACACGTTTCCGTTAACACAGTCTACGTATCTTCTGTGGTTTCCAAATCGAATGTTCTAGAATTTTCCCGAAATTGCACTAGTAGTCCTTTTTCTCAGTCTACAACACGTTATTACTAGCGGCACTCGCGTATTTGCAACTATTTCTAAATCGAATGTTCTAGAAACTTCTCGAAAATCCACTTTAAAGTCACTATTCAGTCCAGAAATAGTCCCCCAAACACTGTCCAGTAGCTTAATTCTCCGTGTTACCACTAATTTCTGAGAAGAACACTGTAGAACCTTTTCGAATATTCCAGAAATTTCTCTTCCAATCCACTTCCGACACCAAATTGTTACGTGTTTGCTATCCCCACAAACACCTACACTCGTAGATTCGGTAATTGAAAGTCCAGGTAACACTTACTCACTACTTTATTTACTAATTAACAATTAACAACAATAGATTAATCACTGTCCTAATTATAATCACAACTGAACACTTATCAGTCTCTTTCGTATTTCTTCTTTACTCGTTCACGTTCGACTTCAGACTAAGATTCGGCCCACCGTGTGTCTTATTTATACATCCGTTCACACAATCTAGGGCAGTCCAGAATATTCCCGGCCGTTCGTGTACAATTCCAGCCTAATCTAATCAGTCTGCACAGTCCAGTGGCGTAACAATATATTATATTCTAAAAAGTCAAATTGATAAATATTTTGATCTGCAGTGCTTATTTACAGTGTTTGGTTGGATGTCGATTATTAAAATGTTGTTTTATATTTATGTGTAGAAATGTTTTTATATATTTTTCGTGTTTTTCATACAGACAATAAAGTACAAAGATACCTAGATAAATTCGGAATAAAATACAAAAGCTTCATGGACAATTATTATTTTTTTAGTTTTTACGTTTAATTTTTTGCAATAAAAATTGTGCCCGTTCGTGTAAAAAATGATGTATGCACCTCGGGAATAAAGTGTGTTTAGTTCCTTGCATGAATGCACTGTTCATGCCGGGACTAAAACACCTACTTTACTCCCTTGGTGCATAAGTTACTATTTTTAAAGAAACTGGTACCTTACAAAGCAGGATAGTCAGAGTTTCCTGCAGCAGCTTTGTCGAAATTTTAACACCGATTTAATAATTTTGTGGCTCTGATCTCTCAGCGCGTATTCTTCCTTTTACTTTGCTCTTAAACATGGTAAATAAATTCTTAATTTAAATAAATTTTTTGGACACTTAATAAATACACAAAATCTCAAATGGCTAATTGCTACAGAGTGTACTTACAGATGTTCGTGCAAAGTAAATCAAATTCGATTGACGCATGGTCCCTTGTCTATATCACCTCTAGCTGCAGCGCTTAAGCAGGTCATATGCCAGCATAAGTTTGTCAAGCCGTATAGGTATATAGTATAAAAGTGTTAGAAATTTTATTGTTGTTTCTTGATTATGCTAATAAATTGTTATTTAGTAGGTATACAATAAAAATAAATCTGCTAATAAAATATAACATATCTAGGGACAAGAAATTTTATAAAAAATAGACAACATTTTATATTCCAGGTATAAAATTTGATTTTTTAGTTTGTTTATTATTATATAAGAATGTGTACATTTTTACTTGATTTGTAGGTACAATTTTTATTTTATCTTAGAACTGTTTATATCGTTTCTGTGAAGCGTATGTAATATATTTTTTTATTTGTTAATAAACATGCTAAAATTTATGTCTACATTATTTTTCCCCTTTTCGATGTAAAGTAAATAATTTGACAACTGTATGCAACCAGTTCGTCTCTATGACACAATCATGAAGAAACGTACAAAAAACGTAACCAGCGAATGTTTTTTTTCTAACGCCGAACGTGGGTATGTACGTTCTTAATGCCAAAAAAAGAACATACTATCTTTACTGTCATCATAATGCATACGGGTCGTAAATTATTTCAATGATATTTGAATATCTAGTTGGCTACTCCAGTATTGCTAACTGTCCATTGTTTAACAGTTTCAAACTTCATAGCTTGCTTGTTCAAATTAATAGATATTTATGTAAAGTTAAGTTATATTTTGGTGCATTTTTTTAAAGAATATGACAGGCAAATATTATTAAAGTGAAGGTATTGCAATGTTGAAGGAAAAGAGTCTATTGATATTAATAAACCAAAAAAAATTGTAAATATATACTGCAGTAAGCAGTGGGAAAATGTGACATTTTGACATTGTGTGGCCAATATCTCGAAAGGTATATAGCCGAGCGGACGTTTTTACCTCAAAATTCGTGTTCAGCATGTAAAAATGTGTATGGTAATTAACGCAAATCAGACGTTCTGTAATGTACAGGGTGACCAAATTAGATGGGATTTGTGGTTTTCTCTAAAACTATGGCAGATAGACAAAAACCAATGTAGGTGTCTTGAGCTCGATTTTCGAGAAACAAACAATGGCGCAAACCGCGATCGTCTATCTTTTTCGACTACCGAGCTACAGAGCGTTTTTGGAAAATTGACATGTTTGGATGACCTCTATATCTCAATTACCACGTGTCGAATTGAAAATCGAGTAACACATTCTTAAGGCACTTTTTTTGAGTAGAGTCCGTTGCTGATAAGAAAATTATGCATGCCTCAGTTTTCGAGATATAAACATAAATTGTGTTTTTTTAAATGGAACACCCTATAAATTATTTCATTAACCGATCGCAACTTAAATTAGCTTCTCAATATATCATGTCATATTTATCTCTATTTTTATAGTGGTTAATTTTCGAAAAATTAAATATATTTGTAAGAAGGTCATGAAAAATTATTAACAACAACAACACTTCTTATAATATAAAATAATTTTGCCAAAAATAAGAAAACTAAACTACGATAAATGTTTGATTTGTCTTCCATTGACATCTATGCATATTTGTCGTATTTCTAATATTTGTTGGTAAAAAAAGAAAATCGAAATAATCGTAAATGCCAAAAACTAATTTGTGAGTTAATTGTGAGTGAGTATTGTTAAAAATTGTTCAATTTATTAATTATGAAAAATATGATATGATTAAGTGTATTATAGAATGCGGAGAAGATTCAAATTTAGCTTCCGACCTTTATTTTAATAGGCAAGTTATAGACAGCAAAACTTTGTGCCAAAAGTGCCGCCTAAACAAAGGCTACTACCAAATTTGGATCATTTGTAAAACCTCGAGCAAAAATATATAATAAAGCAGGAGAGAAGCTGTAGAAAATATTGTTTTAGAAACTGTAAGAGAAAATCCTAATATATCGTCTTGCGAAATACAGGAAATTTTAGGAATCCCAAAAACAACTGCCTTGCGTAGTTTAAAAAAAAAAATATTCAAACCCTACAAAATTAGGATTAGTCACCATCTACACCCAAACGACTTTCCAAGGCGCCTCGATTTTTGCAAGTGGTTTTTGCGTCAGTGCAATGAAGTGCCAGGATTTGAAGAAACAATTATATGGACAGACGAGGCCCATATAAGCAGTGCCGGAATTTTTAATCGGCATAATAACCACCATTGGGCTCATGAAAATCCGTACGTAACCGCTACAGTTAATCGTCTAGGACGATTTGGATTTGGTGTATAGTGTGATTTTATTGGATACCAAATAATAGATCCTTATTTTTTTCACGATAATTTGAATACCGAAATTTATATTAACATTATACGACAAGAAATAGAGCCCTTTGTAGACAATATGCCTGTAAGACAATTTCAAAGATTATATTATCAACAAGATGGCGCCCCAGGTCATACGTCAAATAAAACACGAAATTATTTAAATGCTCAATTTGGGGAGGTTGAATAGGTATCTATATATCACTCAGGACTAGTTTATCAATGTCTAGTTAGCTAGGTTAACTAAATTGATAACTAACAATTAATTTAGCTAACTGGACATTAATAAACAACAAAGTAGTTTAGATATTGTTAAAATTTTAGGAAATAATGGGAATTTTTTTGTGGCCAGCTAGATCTCCCGATATAACCCCTGCCGATATTTGGCTTAAGGGTTATTTACAAAATATTATATATAGAGAACGTCTAATAACATAGAAGAATTGAAAAACAAAACATTAGCTGCGTTTCGGACGATAACTTCTGTCATGATTAGAAATGCAACAAATGCTGTGAGAAGGTGTCAAAAATGCATAGATGTTAATGGAAGACAATTCGAACATTTTTCCTATTTTTGGCACAATTTGTTATATTATAGAAGTGTTGTTGTTAATAGTTTTCCATGGCCTCCTCACAAATATATTTAATTTTTCGAAAATTAACCATTTTCTCTAGAGATAAATATGATATATGATATATCATTGGAAAACTAATTTAAGTTGTGATCGAATAATGAAATAGTTTACAGGGTGTTCCATTTAAAAAAAACACATGGTATGTCTATATCTCGAAAACTGCATGCATAATTTTTTTCTTATCAGCTACGGATTCTACTCAAAAAATGCGGCTTAAGAATGTGTTACTCGATTTTCGATTCGACACGTGGTAATTGAGATATAGAGGTAATCCAAAAATGCCAATTTTCCAAAAACGCTCAGTAGCTCGGTAGTCGAAAAAGATAGACGATCGCGGTTTGCGATATTGTTTGTTTCTCGAAAATCGAGCTAAGGGGACCTATATTGGTTTTTGTCCATCTGCCATAGTTTTAGAGAAAACTCCAATTCTTCCACATCACTTTCATTATTTAAATCAAAATCTTTATCACTTTTAAAGCCTATGATGTGTCTTTGACAAAATTTTTGTAGCCATTCATTTGTCATCATTTTTAAACTTTCGGCTGCTTCTAACGCTTTTTCTTTTATTGAAGGAATTTTTTATTTCTGGCTTTACAGAACCAATTGTAAACTGCTTGGTCAATAGCCAATCCTTCAATTTTGGGAAACTCTTCTATTCTGGATTGGAACCTTCTTCAAAGAGTTTCTTTAAGTCGGATTTGTTTTTTATAATTTCGTTAACATGTGTCGTTCCAATACCATATTGTTCAGCCAACTTTCGAGCACTGGTACTGAACTTTTCGCTTTCCACAATAACATGAATTTTGTCTTTAAGAGACGAACGTTTTCTTTTTTAGCGACATGATGATTGTAACAAAATTACAGTTGAACATAAACTAGCTCAAAATCTATGAAACTACAGCTTCTTTATAGATTAAGGTTTTGAAATTACTATGGGAAATACCAATAATTGTTGCATTTATAAAATTCTACCTACGAAGGGTCGAAAAATTTGAGGTACATATTTGCCAATAAAATTTATGACCGGTAATGAGAGGTACAATTGCAGGTATTTTACGATGAAAATTGTCTTTGAAGTGGCCGTGACCGTTTTAAGGGGGTGCCGCTATTAGGTACGGTTATTCCCATATAATTGGTTTCGGAAATTTGATTACTGGCTGTTTTTAGAGGTGGCCGCTTTTAAAAGGTTGCCGAATATAGAGGTTTTACTGTAAATTGGTTCAATAAAAGTTATGTAACTACGTGCTGCAATGTTTTACTTTTATTTATAATATGAGGCCGTTTATATTTTATATACGACGCAATAGTTTGTTTTAATCCTGTTTACATAAAATGAGTGTAGTTTCGCTTTGATTATGATTATGGACATATTCTACAGCATTGACAATTATAAACATGCACAATTGCGGGAGGAAGGGATGAAATTATACTGACAGAGGCATTTTTACTGTAAACTTACATAAAATACCTATACAAAACAAATAATAAAATATTAATTATTTAATTAATGGAAGGAAATAAAATTTGTTTTTCTCCACAATTTCAAGGTACACAATCGATGGTAGAGTAATCAACACTGCTTAAAATATCAATGTTTCAAATTAAAAGACGATTTTAGGGAAGCATTTAAGGAAAATTTTAAAGATCTACTTTTCGTTATAAAAGTATACGCCAAGAAGCTCACATCAAGAACATGGCGATTGACGGCAGTAAACACCGGAATATAGCTGTAGGCTAAGCACAGATCGCAGATTTAGTTATTTCCTAACCTAAATACTTTTAGCAAGATAGAGGTGGTCAAAAATAAATCAAGTGAATTCAGAATTAAGAATTATCCATTATTATGCCCAAAATCGATATAATTTAGTAGTAATTTATAATGTTATGATCTTTATTTAAATATAGGCATGTAGAAATATTTGGGTTTAAGCAAAAAAATTAATTGGCAGCACTGCATTAATGGCATGTCATTAAAAGGAGAAGGGTTAATAGGTTTGTTTTTAAATATATTTGGTGTTCTATGATATATATACAAAAAGTTATGTTAAATAAACAATTCTTGATATTAATCGACGTGTTCGTTTTAATATTAAATCAATTAAAGGTGCATATAGTCGAGTAGAATCCGAGATACCATACTACATTTTTTACATAGTTCTTCTCGTAAACCTATATGTATATAGGAACCTGGTGCAACATAAATAGTCTTAACAACTCTTGGGATAATCAAGAGGGTTTGAGCATCCTTAGGTAATCGCAGCTCAGGCAAGTTTGCCCTTAAAATGTTCAATGTCATTGACTGCGGAATGACTTGGTAAATATTAATTTGTCCACATTCTTAAATCATTCTGTAACGTACTATTAAATTTTAGATTATTTTCAACACATCTGTTGTAACAGATTTGTTAAGTACGGTTGTGTGTAGAGAGGAATTATTTTAGCGTCACTGGAGTTTCCATTAATACCTACCAGTGTTATATCTATACATGAAATAGTTTTTTCTTTATTGACAACGATAGCCTCAACTCGTTCAAGTCAACTACAGAATGTTTACTTTCAAAATACGGTACGATATTCACAGAGAAGTGTACATGTTTAAAGGAGACTGTAGAAGGCATCTTAATGATGCAGTCGTTTGGGCGAACTCAGCCTTTACTTTGGACGAAATAAGACATGAATAAGCCCGTTTAATTATCTTTAATTAAATTAGTTATTTCACACCACTACGATAAGGGCATTCTGATTATTTCTAGAGTTCCAGCTTTACTAATTATATAATAATATGGCATATGGTTGAATAAAAAATTGACTATCCTAACGAAACTTTTAAGAATACATGATTTCATTAAAAAAAATTCGATTTTAAATTGTCTGTAGTTACCAGAAGACCTACCTTGTGTCAAAAGAGAAGATAAATTAATTCCATACTTTTCATACTTTTATTATTATACACCATTATGAAATCTTGAATTGTACGGCTATGTAAGAAAATGTTATTTTGTATTACTTTTAGAGTAGGTATGTGTACGGAATTTATTATGTATTAATTCATTTGTTTCTAGGTAAATTGTATTTTAAAATAGGCAGATTGGATTGCCCCACAATCTTTCTGAATGGTAATGCTTTTATTAGAAATAAAAAACGACTACACTGGACTTTTTTGGAGATGTAGATCATACCGTAAACTTAGATGTAAATGTACAGCTGTAACATGTAGAGGCTCAATAACAATAAAAAAAGGACCATAACCATCTACCTAATGCATGTGATGAAGATATTCATAATCTGCAGTTCCAGATTGTTAGAATACTGTATAATACTAGAAATAAAAGAAAGGCATCTAATATAGAAGAGAAAAATTATTTTACATTTGAAAAATCATAAAAATATACTTGTTTAATTCTGTATATGATAATTTGTAATTTAGTATAAAACTGTTGTTATTGCAATTTTGTACAAATTGTGCTGTATTCTATTTTCTATTAGCTAAAAAGAAATGTTTTTGGAAACTACTGATAGGTTTACTTTAAACAGTTTTACTAGGTCAGTATCCTGGTTATTCTACAACGAAAAAATGAATAATTTTTTATGTTGATATGTCCTGCTTACGCATATTTAATTTTTTTTACGATAATTGGTAGGCCATGTTAATTTCTGCGAAATTTACTGTAAATTGTTCATTGACAGTGAGAGAGGGGAGGTAGATTTCATTAGATTTATTACTGGAGCAGAAAACTCAAAATTTCTAAAAAAAATTAAAATAGAATATACGATCGATATCGGTTAGACGCACTTTAACAGTACATTCCCATCATCATAATCAATTTGACATGAAGGAAATAAATAATTTTAATTTATACTTAATATTTGAATTTTTTTATTGGAGGCATAATTAAATTTAGCATCGTCTTTCTCGGTAATATTAATCTAATCAAAAATACTTAAAAGACGTTTTTGACCAAATTGCACCGATTTCATTAATGTAGGGCTCTTTCTATCTTAGACCACCCGTAAAGATCGGGAGGTAGTAATAAATTCCAGAGATGAATTTTACGTAGATGTAATATTATATTGAAAACATCTAATTAAACATTCTCGGTCAGTATGACAGGATAAATTATTCTTATGTACTATGCAATAAATCTGTTTTCTTTATAAAAATGGGAACGAACAGTTTTTATCAGGTAATTGGACGGCTTACAGCTGCGAAAACTACATAGTACTCACTGAGTACTATATGGTTTTCGGGGTCACTTTGAAAGCGATAACTAGATTTTGGAAACAAAAGTCCGCCGTTTTGGAGCCGCCATTTTGAATTTGATAAATCCGATATCAAATTCGTTATCAGCGACCCCGAAAACCATATAGTACTCACTTTGAAAGCAATAACTAGATTCTTGGAGAAAAAAGTCCGCCATTTTGGATCCGCCATTTTGAATTTGATAAATCTGATATCAAATTCGTTATCAGCGACCCCGAAAACCATATAGTACCCACTTTCAGAGCCATACATTCATTTTTTGAATTATGGTCACCTAAAAGTGCCATCCGCCCCACTATGCGGCTGTTATGTTTCGAGTAAATTTAAAAAGGCACCGAAAACACCGGTTTATCTTAGAACTTCTTGAACCTTCGGATTAGGACAAAAATCGTGATAGCGCGCAGCAGGGGGATATACCTGCTGCAGCTGCTCTCTACTGCATGGAGCGCGTTAGCGTACAGCGCGACACATTAACGGTTACAACTTTTCTCCTGGACACAACTGGAGATTCTCCTTTAAATATGTTTTATTAAACACTTCAACAAACATGTTAATGAAGTTATCTGCCTGGAATCTGTTGGAAATTTTTTCTATGCTCCATGCATATGCCGAAAAAAAGGTAAAAAATTCTAATTGCAGTCCAATGTTTAACATTGATTTTAGAAAGTTCAAAAAACATTTTTCATCGATCAAGTATATAGAATCATTAAACATACCTTCAACATTAACATCCATTTTTCAAAATGGAAATCGTCCGTGAATTTTGCACTGTATCCACGAAATAACTTATACTTGAAAAAACGGCAGCGGATGGTCGCGCGTGGTTTCTCGACAGCGCCAACTTTCGACGTAGAAAACCAGGTATTCACTATTATGACCTGTCTCTTTCGGATTTAGATGGGCCAAAGCCCCCCTCTAGGGGAATGTGAACATGAACCGTCGAAATTGCGACCTTCGATTTTCGAATTATGGTCACCTAAATGTGCCATCCACCCCACTGTGATCGTACCATTATTGTTACTTTGATGACGTAAAATCAAAACTACAGCAATTAAATTCAGATGACGCAGTTGCTATTTCACGAATTCCTCTAGCCATATGCGACCTTGAACGTAGTCCAGATATAAAAATTTACTATAGTTGATGAAATGAATTTTGTATTCGATCTTCGACAATACAATTTTCAATTATCAGGAAACATTGTTGAGACAGTAAAACAAAAATTCGAAACTGTTTTGAAAAACAGTCTAGGGTTTCTTACGATGTCAAGTATGGTGAACCCTTTAAATTGAAAAGAAATTTACTTTTCTACACAAGACATAAATGTGGAATCTCTGAAGAAGTTCAGATATTTTCGATATACGCCAATTCATCATCTGTTGACGTTGAACGGTCCTTTTCACAATACAAACGGAATTTTAATGAGATGCGCTGGAGATTAACTCCGGAACATTTACATCAAATATTAGTAATATAATTTTACTCTTGTGATCGTTAATTAAAAATACATAAACATGTTACTGTTACATTCACTAATACTTTCAGTCCCATCGTATCAACTTTGAATGTTACCAAACTCGTCAAAATAACCAAGATAAGATATTGTGTCATATGTGTTTGAACATTTTATGCGGTGACACATCAGTCACTTCATTTAGAGTCAACCCTTGACGTCATTTGTCACTACATCCAGATCTCTAGATGTAAAGTTTTAGATTTTCATGTTGAGCCGTGCTCAAGAAAAATATGTCACAACTGATTAAGGACACAGACGGCATTTCAGATTCATTTGCCATTTTGGGCCCTCAGATTGTCCATTTTCGTCATAATCTGTAACTTGATTTTTTTACTCTACTTTCTCTGCATTCTACTGGGTTTTTATCTATAGGATAAATCTAAATATCTATTTCTGGGCATATTAAGTAGATTTAAATGAATTAAACAAATTTTAAATGCGCACAAAAACTAATAGCAGTTAAAGAAAACAGAAACTGACAGACTGCTAAAAACATACTGTTGTTTTAGGTTAAGTTAATGGTCAAGTACGATATGCACATAAATGTATTGTGTTTCGAAAAGCATGCATATAACGTTTATCACTATTGTATTTAATTATTTTTTATAAACAAAATAAATTTTATAAAAGATGTATCTTATCCTTATGAAGTTATGATAAAACACCAATATTTGCAGGACATCACAATTTTTGCAAATTATAGAAACAGAACTTAGTATACGCCGAATATGGAACCCGTTACCTAGCACTGCAAAAAATAACAACATAAATATTATAAATTTGTGTTTCATATGATTTATAAAGTATTATTTTATCAATATTACGTAAATACTGTTTCACTTATGTGACTCTAACGTAACAAAGAAGAAACATTACCACATAATGAACAAAGTTCTTTTTTTAAATCCCATCTAATTATATAAGTAATATAAGTTTGGTTGACTGGGTATTAGAAGATTTCAAGATCATTTCATTCCTGTTACCCTTTTTTATAAACTGGCGTCTATTTAAATGAGTGATATTTGTAAAATCATACTCAAAACAAAACGGACTACATTTAAACCAGTTTTACAATGTATAAATTAACTTGAAACAATTTCTAGGTATTGTACATTTTGTTCGAGGAAATAAACATCCCATATTAGTATTTGAAAATTGTGAATACACGTTATCGAGAAGACTACCAAATAAAACAGTATGGTGTTGTTCTATGAAAAGAGTCAAATGCAAAGGAAGATTAACTACTTTCGGGAAAACTCTAACAGTTATGAATGACAAACATAATCATCCAAGGAATTTTAAACACCAATCTTCAGATGCTATAAGCGGTCAAATTGTTGTTACAGTTTTTAAACAGTGAGGTATTTGTGAAATAAATATTATTAGAAATATGTTGTAAACATTTTGGCAAATATATATTTTTGAAAATAAATTAGGTATCCTCTTTTTTGGTAAAAGTTTAAAATATAGAGTGGAATGAGAAACAATAACGCTGAAAAACTGGTGAGTACTGGTGAGTACCTTTTGTTTTATTTATTTTTGGTTTTACTGAGCAGAATAGTTGGAATTAAAAATAACATTATTAAGTTAGTCACACTGAACATAATATGCATATTATCTTTTTTTGTAATCCAAGTTTTAACGTTTTGGTAAATAGCCGGAAAAATAATTGTTGAAAAGGATATATGTTGTATCTATGATAAGTTATTTTAAACTTTTACCAAGAAGAGGATACCTAATTTATTTTTAAGTTATTCTACGCTACGGGGAATTTCCACTATATAATTTCAATTATCCTGTTCTCCGAAACCATCAATGTTTATTAAATTGGGGTTTACTAGTTTTTAGTTGCTTTGCATCCATTAAATGAGCTATCTTGACGAAGCTAAAAGCAAAAACACGTGTCGGTAGATGTTTTAAAGTTTTTAAAGTGATTATTCAACTGGTGAGTACCTTTTGTTTTATTTACCATATTTTTGGTTTTACTGGACAGAATAGTTGGAATTAAAAATAACATTATTGAGTCAGTCACACTGAACATAATGTGCATATTATCTTTTCTGTAATCCAAGTTTCAGCGCTTTGGCAAATAGCCTGGATAATAATTGTTTAAAAATATATATGTTGTACTTATCTATGATAAGTTTTGTAAAAGTAGTAAATAATAATTAGCAAAAAAATTTTTTTCAGCGTTATTATTTCTCACTCCTCTCTATATATATCTTTGGTTTGAAATGTGAGATTTTAATTTTTTAGGTATTTTACGCAATCGTTAGTTTAAAACAAAAATTATGTGTAATATGTATGAAACTAAGAGAAATTGTAAATTAAAAAAGGCTTAGATTCTGCTATGTGAAGCGATTTTATGGGATCGGCTATACAGATTCAGTATTTAGGACAGCATACTTAGCTGCAAAAGTAAATAACGACCCAAGTTGCTCCATGGTCGCTATCTTGGAAAATTACCTCCTAGTTAAAACACTAATACTCCTATGATTTGTTTTCCATTTGATATCAATCTGTGAAATGACTAATTTTTCTTGTAAATTTATTTCGTGTCCTCCATCAGACTATATATAAATTCAATATCAAATCATTCTTTCAACTAATCTTGTTAGTTGATGTTGGTATTAGCCCCAAAAATAACAGTAGTTTTAGCTAAATTAAATATATTTATTGTCAAAATTAAAGATTACAATGTTTTATCTTCAAAATAAACGCATTATATCATTGTATTAGTAGACGATAAAAAGAGTATCGTCTCCAAAAAAAAAATCTGAAAGTACTATGAAATAAAGTTAGTTTTAAAAGGATCTATCTACCTATTAATGTAAGGAACAGGGAAATATATCTTACCACCTATGAATTTGAAGCCGGCACAAGAATGTATAATATTAGAGATCGGGGATAGCGATAAATTCCAGAGACGACTGATACCTAGATATAATATTATATTGTAAACATCCAATGAAACATTCCCAAACAATATAAAATGATAAAATATTCTTATGTACTCTGCAATAAATTTGTTCTCTTTATAAAAATGGGAACAAAAAATTAAAGGTTTTTGTCAGGTAATTGACGGTTTCCAGCTATAAAAAACAATTACTTACTGACCGTCGACCGACGGGGAAATGCTTGTTATTATGGAGGGTTCAACAGCGATTCTTAGATAGATATAGGTGGATCGAGATGATCATTACGTTTACGCCCACTGTTCCATGTTGAAAATGAATAACACTCTAAATACGTAGTATTTATAAATGTCTATGTGAATAACCCGTAAATACGTAAACAGTGCGATACTAAAGAAAACAAAGGTTAACTTTTTAAAATGTCTCAATTCAGTGGGCGAGTGGACTCTTTTTTTATTATTTTAATAACATTTACACATAATAATACCCGTTGATCCGTACTTTTTTTTAATGTGTTATAGTAAAAAAGATCATAAACTTTAGACTCAATTTAAACGATTAGATATTGCCGCAAATGTCGAAGCTATTCTATAGGCTGTCACTTATAGAGTAAATCACCTGAACATTGAAATCAAAGCACAGAACAGAATGGACGCCGTAGCGCTGTCGTCAAGGTTTTTTTATGGCATTGGAGATGTAATCCATTTGCCAGTCGCATGTTATGTAGATACATTTATGCCCATATATTTACGTATAAAACTAATCTAATGCATCAAATAAAACTATTTGTTTAAAATATCTGTCGTGACTATAGTAGTACACTTAAATTACGGTTACTGTAATGCTATTATAGTCATTGTTTACTTGATAACTTTTCTTGTAAATCACAGCAAAATTAAAATTTTCGTTAAAAAAGAAAAAAATAGAAAATCAAAGAAAAATACTATGTTATAATCAGAATTCACCATAGATCTAAAAAATGTAAAAATGTTCCATTTAAAATAAGAAAGTTGGGGTAATTTCCGGCGAAACCAAAAGTGCATAAAAATTTAAAATACTACCTTCTTTCTAATACAATTTTATGTGTATAACAACATATTAAAATTTCATCAATTTATTTCTATAAACAATGAAAATAGAGGGAATGAGCCAGGTATCGTTTACACCGTTGGACTCGATTTCATGCAAAACCTGTATTTAATGCGATAAAAAAGAAAATTAGAGTTTAAATATGCTGGAGAGAGTTGACTATACTACTTCGTTGCCACTAAGGACACCGGGTACGATACAAGCGCAAGCGAATGTCGAATTCAGCAGTCAGAGCAACTGTGTTTGTCGTCTACCAGTTTTCTATCATTCCACCACGTCTGCTACATTGAACACAGGTTTTCCATGAAATCGAATCCAATAGTGTATCGTATATATCATAGACATATCCGCATTACACTCGTACACATACGTATGCATATATTTTTATTGAGAACTGTCATCATTTAATCACTACCCGGTTGACTCAGTTTTCCATTTTCTTAAAAGTTCTTAAACGATAGTTAGCAAGCCTCATAGTACTAGTCGAATCAAGATGTGTTATAGTATTATGTAATTTTTACTCGTTTGCCATGACGAATATTTCTCTTTTATGTTAGGAACTAAGGGTGAGTCTCCATGACCCGCAATGAGGATGGAATCCTGGTTTACACCGAGTCCATGATGTCGAAAACCAATTAAATCACGGACGTCCGGAAC
This sequence comes from Rhamnusium bicolor, assembly GCA_029963845.1. Taxonomy (NCBI): domain Eukaryota; kingdom Metazoa; phylum Arthropoda; class Insecta; order Coleoptera; family Cerambycidae; genus Rhamnusium; species Rhamnusium bicolor. The sequence continues at coordinate 12,545 of JANEYF010004574.1, read as the reverse complement.
ATGGGGACTCCGCCTTATGGCTTGAATTTGTAGACGTCAACATGTTGAAAATGAGAAAAAAAATACGAATGAAATTACAGAAATCAGTCTATAGTGCCCCCATAGTAAACTTTGAAACAGGGCGATGCGATACACTGGTATAACGATTCTTGCTTGATTTAGCTGGCTATGTCTTGACTTCGTTTTCTGTAATACACTCAAGTGTGCGTTATTTGATCGTTTTCCTAGAAATAATATATTTTTTATAAATTAACACCATAATATTTCCAGGTGTAGTTCAATTCATTCGTGGAAACAAGCATCCGATATTACTTTTTGGAATTGTGAGTACACTCTCGAAAAGAAACTTCTGGACAAAACCGTGTGGTCCTGTTCTATGAAACGAAATAAGTGCAAAGGGAGGCTAACTACTTCAGGCAAAACACTAAGAATTATGAATGGACAACATAAACATGGCATAAGTGTGAAGAAAATCGCCGAATGTATCAGTGGTCAAATTGTGGTGAACGTTATTAAAAACTTGAGAGACATTTGCTAGTTCTAGCAAATTTTCAATTGAGAACAGTAAATAGAGTGTTCGCTACCACCAAAGTGCCTTTAGTGGTACCGAGTGTCATGGTAATTTTTATGTTCCTTGGAACAAAGTGTGGATGATTTGAGGGAATGTTGGCTTTCTCTGGAATGCGCATCATTGTCCCTTGAAAATTGTAAATGCTCACAATGAATTCAGTTAACGTCAAAATAATGCTTCGGATACGGTAATCTAATAGTGATACAAGCCAAAAAAAATAGTGAAAGACACCGACCGGCTTTGCAGATTAGCAAAGGTTAAGGAAGGATCAACTGTTTCATCTAATAAATCACATTACAAAGAATGAATATCTCACTTTTTTATTTTTGTTAAGATGAGGCCCAACATATTATAAGATTTACAAAACTAAACTCTTGAATAGATACGAGGGACAGTCAAATATAAACCGACCTTTTTTTATTACAAGTGAACGCGAACCGCGACAACAGCCGCCGCGCGATCGTCTCATTAGTAGCTAACACGATGAGCGAACAAGCAGTGCTGAGTATCGTTGCGCAACGCGTCAACTTCTTGACGCTCGAAAATGTTATACCGACCGAAATTGTGCGGAGACTACATTATACTCATACACTGACGTGGTTTTACACAATACACCATATACTGTATTCGGCGCTCATTTCGCCAACCAAGTTGGAGATGATTAAAACTGACTACAATATATTTATACCCAAACTATTGTTACGGTTCGGTGAACCGTAACTCACTATAGCGAACTCTATGGGATTGGCCCCCTTTCACTATTCATATTATTTTTACACTTTGTAATTTCCAAGCTTTTAAATGTATCCAGCTGTATTTGGTGCAGTCGTAATTAATCTTAAATTGCCACTGTCTATTTTATTTTTGTTCTCAAACGCATGTTGGGCAACACCAGACTTATATATTCTACCATATTAGAGATGATCCATATGTTCCTTGAATCAAGTTTGAATTGGTCGTCTAGTTTGTTTTTTCCTGATGAATGAATCACTGTAATACCTATATCTTTAAAAATCTTACCAATACCACGGATGAATCGAGGATCGTATAGAAGCAATAAAAATGTTGGATTTTCTCTTTCATTTTGAAAGGTCGAGGAATTTCGAAGTGTCTCTTTAAATTTACTTTTCCTAATTATTTTATCATTAAACTTACAGCTATATCCTAAATCAATGTATTTTCTTTTTCAAACATCTCCTTACTAAGATGGAAGCCTAACAGGTGATGAACTAGAAAATTAAAACTCGTCATTTTGTATTGAACACATTGGGGACACTCCATAGGATATATCATAAAGTATTGGTATCTTTTCTGTAATGTCAAATTCTAACTTATTTTCACTATTTATAATTCTTAATACATCTAAAGATGGTACTTGTCTAGAGTTTTCAATTTCATATGTGAATTTTAACGTATTGGTAAGATTTTCAAAGATATAGGTGTGACATTCATTGGGAAATAAACAACAGCAAATTTTAGACAAACCAAAAGATGAAATTGAAACAAACGAAAAGTCGGGAAGTTACGAAATTAGCTGTAAGGACTGTAACCAAAAGTGTGTTGGACAAACTAGACGATCATTTCAAACTAGATTCAAAGAACATGTGGCTCATCACAAATATGGTAGAACAGATAAGTCTTATGATGCCAACATGCAAACGCATGTTGGCAACATGTTAGGGCTGTTCTCAAACGAGAACAGCCGCAAAATAGCAGTTTAAGATTCATTAGGAATGTAACAAATATTGGACAGCTGGATTCATTTGAAGGCTTGGAAATTATAAAGTGTAAAAATACCCAAGTAGTACAAGAACCTGTAAAAGTTGCGACAGCAAGAACTGGCAGGTATTTAGCTTATATTGCCGTTGCAACAACGCTGTGATAGCCAAAGTGGTACAACATTTTCTTGCTTTAAAAATGTTGTTACAGCCTTCTAACTGCAGCCATTTGGCTGACAATAGAACCATTCTTCAGAGATTTAGCTATAGATTTTTGATACTATATTAAAGCAATAAACTGATTTTTAGTTTTCTTTAACTTAATTTGTCTGAACTGAAAGTTGTTTAGCTGAATAATATATTTTATTTGTTTTGTTGTCAAAGAAATAATGTTTATTTTATGGAGAGTGCATACCGTATTGTCTACATTGCAATAACACCTATATATCATAAAGGTCGCATTGTTTATCCACAAGTGGGTAGCCATTTAAATAAATTAACATCAAAGTTAAGTGGGAATGTCATTTGGTCGATATATGCGATTGTAATACTCTAAAAACAAAGGCGCCCTTGAAAACACTTTTTTTGCTATTATTGCTTATTTAAAACTTTACAAATGTAGGAAAATAATGTTTTAAATAGCTTTGTGCTTCATATGCATAAGACAAAGAGATTAGTAAATTTGTTAAGAAAAGGATACCTCTTTGTTTTCCAATTTTTTTTTATTTTATTATTTATTTATTACTGCAACAAATTTAACAAAACAATATGCTTTAACTTAAGTTTACAATACAAAAAAAAAATGACATCTGAAGAGACCTCGTATTTTGTCGAGCAGTATTTATATTCTCGTTAGTATGTTTTTGTAATAATAATGAGCATAATAATAGGAATAGAGTATGTGTAACCTTTCTAATAATACTATACTATAATATACTAAGTAAATATCCTAAAAACATAATACCTATTATTTGTAGTAAAATAAATCTATAGCTGTTAATGTGTATAAAAAACAAAATTGATATAAAATAATTTGGGGCGGTGTAGGATAAATGTAAGGATTTATATACAGGTATAAATACCAAAATAAAAATAAATACAAAATAAAAAAAATTAAGTCAAAAGAAAAAGAAAAGTGAGGTGAAGATATATTATGTTCTATCTAAATTTATCTTTTAAATACTTTAACTAGAGAGAGAAAGCAATGTTGCGATTTTGTGTCAAATTACGCTAAAATGGATAGAAGTGTAGTGTAAGTGTCCATCAGATATTTTTTTCTTCTATTCTGAATCGCTTTTTCCTCTTTATTTTTATATGTGGTGGAAGTTTGTTGTATAACTTGATTCAGTTGTATTTAATGCTTTTTTGAGAGACCCTTTTGCTATAAAATGGCGCCTTATACGCTTTGTTCGCCCTAGTCCTTGTTTCATATTGGTGTTCAACAATGGATCCAATAGTCTCCTTATTGCTATGCGCATAGGTTATAGCAGCATACATGTATAATTGTATAATCACGCCACATCAAGTAACTGGTTCTCAATAAAGATGTTTCTGCAGCTTTCTCTATTTTTTTTTTGTTAAATATTCTCAAAATATAGTTTTGTGTTATCCGCAAGGATCGTAAAATTACTTAGGCGGAACCCCATACTGTGATGCCATATCTAATTATAAATTCAACTAAGCTGTAGTACGTGACAAGGAGAGTTTTATTGTATAGTATTCTTTTTAGGTTATAAAATTTATAGATCAGTTTTCGTATTCTTCCATTTAAATAGTCAATATAATTTCCCCATTTCAAATGCGGGTCTAAAACCAATCCTAAGTATTTTATGATGGCGGCGCATGTACACAGCTGTTAACCGTTTCATTCATAAGTATGGGTTCTAGCACATGCGGCATTCCAGCTTTTGTGGGATAGATGGGCATAAATTTAGTTTTTGTAGCGTTCTGTTTAAGGAGGTTATTATCTAGACAAGTTTTTACTTTGCCAATTGCAACGGTAGCTTTTCGTTTTATGGATTGCCAGGTCTCCTCAGCACAAATTAGCACTGTATCGTCTGCATATGACATAATATTGCAACCACAGTCTTTTTGTAATAGATCGTTTATATATAAGGAATAAGCTAGGACCTAGGATAGTTCCTTGGGGAACTCCAGTTCTTATTATTTTTGTTGCTATAAGCGTTACCTATTTTAACTTGTTGAGATCTATTGGCTAGGTATTCTTTAAATAAGTCACATACTTTCCCTCTGATGCTTATGATGGTTAGTTTATTTAATAGCTTTGCATGAGATACTGTGTCAAACACCTTTTGTAAATCTAAAAAAAATTGCTAAGACTTTCTTCTTTGAATCGAAGTTAGTTAGTATGGTATCTGCTAATAGGTGAGGAGGTTCCTTTGTACCGATATGCTTTTAAAATCCGTATCGATTTTTTTGATATTGTTTTATTTTTTGCTAGAAACGACCAGTCTTTTCAAAAATTTTTGCAATAATTATTAATGATATTGGTTGATAGTTTGTGATATCATTTTTACTGCCATTTTTATATATTGTTACCACAATACTCTCTTTAGACATTTCAGATATGATGGAGCTTTAAACAAAAGATTAATGATGTAAGCAATAGATTTACTAATAATGTGTTTAGATATGAGTTTTAAAATTTTTGTTCTCTGTTGTCCCTGACGAGGCGTTATTTTTCAGGCAAATGATTGCCTGTTCTGATTAACAAAAATGTCGGCATAAGATAAAACAGTTATATAGCTTTTGCGGAAGTAAAATGTATGAAATATAACCCAGTACTAAGGATCTGAGCATTGCAACTATCAGTTGAAATGTCCTAGCAATAATCTTAACAATATAACTGCACATTATAAGCATTCATTACATCCCAACTTTTATCTGTATTTGAGTTTACATAAACAAAAGGTTAATAAGCCACTAGAATCAAGTAGCTGTGGACCCGCGTAATTACCAGCTGTATTGTTATCTTCGTATCCATTGAGCTGTTTTTACAACAGAAGAAGAGCATTTGTAACATAACCTAACATCTGCATGCAGATATGTTCATTAGTGTTTTGATCATTTATATAATTTATAATTTTCTAATGTTTCTGATGTGTTCGCTCTGCTTGCATTATTTGCATTGGGTGTAGCACAGGGTGTAGTATTTAATGTTTTAATATCGTCGGAATTAGACTGAAGTACTCTAGTGTCTCTAGTTATTGACGAAAAGATATGCAATAATTGTGTTTTATTACTACTTATGTTTAGGCGTTTATTAATTTTTCTATAAAATGTATTTTATTTTAATTTTTAAAATTTTTGTAAATCTAACAGCAGGTTATTGCTCATTTTAACAACGATTATTTATGGCCTAATCTAACAAAATAAAGGGTGTTTCAATAAGAATGCAATATTTCAAGGTTCAATAAAACAGTTTTCTGTAACAAAGTATTGAAATATTTATACATTTGGGAGTTATGTATGGAACAACACATCTGGTAAATGGCCGCCACGGCTTTGTTGGCGAAATTTTGATTAACGGTGTTGCATACATATGGCGGTATTTCGTTGATATAGCGTCTATTTTCGCTTTCAATGCATCGGTGGTCACGGGCTTGTTGGCATAAACCTGTGACTTCAGATAACCCCACAGCCCAAAGTCCAAAGGTGTTAAATCACAAGAACGTGGCAGTCAATTCCGATCACCAAACAGAGATGAGACGACTAGGAAAAGATTCGTGCAAGACCGTCAATGTTTCACGAGCGGTATGGCAAGTGGCACCGTCCTGCTGAAACCACATGTCGTCGAAAGCAATATCTTCCAATTGAGGCACAAAAAACTGGGTTATCATAGCCCGATAACGTTCGCCATTTACCGTTACTGCATTACTTGCCTCGTCTTCGAAGAAAAACGGCCCAATGATTCCTCTAGACCACGATGCACACCAAACAGGACACGTTTTGGGTGCTTTGCTTTCTCATGAATCATTCGTGGATTTTCTGATTTGCCTATTAACGAAGCCATCGAGGTGAAAGTCGGCCTCATCACTGAAAATGATTTTGTCCGCAAAATCGACATTCACTTCTTGTTGTTGAAGGATCCAACTGGTGAACTCTCTTCGCTGTGCATGGTCTGTTGGCAGAAGTTGTTGAGTCAATTTGACTTTGTAAGCATGGAGATGCAAATCTTTAGTGAGAATACTTTGAAGAGTGGCTGTTGTAACGTCCAATTCCTGTGCACGATGACGAATCCACGTCCCTGGACTCTCGGCCCCGCTCTCGCGAACTGCCGTTATGTTTTGTTCTGAACGACCTCTACTAGCACGTGTCGTGTGTTCCACATCAATAACCGAACTAGTACTTTCGAATTTTTCGATTATTCTTTTCACAGTAGGTGAATGAGCAACATTATTTCGACCACCATTTTGATAATAATGTTTAACAACCAGGACGCGTTGTTCTATCATGTAACGCTCCATGGCATGTCATAATCTTGTGACATCATGACAGCCAAACTGGCGCGTAATTCAAATCTTGCCATCTTATTGAAACACCTTTTATATGTGGACAATCTTTAATATTTTGTTACCTGTAATATACATTGTACAGCTAAAATTTCAGATAAATAGGTTCCGATTATTTTCCTGATTTTCAAAGTTGTGTAAGATATTTTATAACATATTTACAGATTAAAAGTAATGGCTGCCATTTTCTATTTACCTTTCGCTTTAAAATACATCTTACAGCTAAAATTTCAGATGAACAATAGTAGCTGTTGTTGTGTTTTATTTATAGCTGTAAAATATAATTAGTAGCTTAAACTAAAGAAATAAATATAGTTTAAAAAAACTAAAAAAACACGCTTTTAAAGCACATCAAACTAAAAAGTGAAAAATAATTATTAATATAAACTGAAAACAATAATGAACGAAAAATACTAGTATTATTGTGAAAAAAGCGTGGGGCGCTTTGTGCCATATTTTTCGTATATCGAGCATTAAAAACAAGGCTGTCACAACGTTTTCACAGCCTTGTTATAGCTGTGTTTACGAAATCTGCTAGAATGTGCTACTTTGGTAGTATGATAGTGACAAAGGGCCAATCCTATATAGTCCAATATATTGGTTAGTGTGTCACGGTTCACAAAACCGTGACAATAATTTAGATATAAATAGAATACATCGTTAGCATAAGGTTAGTTTTAATCATCTCCAGATGATGCCAACTTGGTTGGCGAAACGCACGGCGAGTGTAGTATGGTGTTTTGGTATTTTGTAGCACTAGCATTGAACATATTGCAATAAAACTGAGCGATGACACCGTCATCGTGGCCGCTTATAACCCTCCTAATAACAGAATATCGCAAGCTGATCTTACTAATATCACTCAAGCAAACAAGGTAATTATAATAGGGGGACCTGAATGCCAGACACACGTCGTGGCGTAATAACAGGTCCAACAGAAGCGGTGTCGCCCTGCGAGACTTTGCACTGGCGGAAAATATTGCAATTTTAATCCCAGATAACCCCACCCATTACCCAGCAAACAATTCAACCCCCAGTTACATTGATCTCGTAGTAAACAAAAATTATCCTTATCCTATACAACCCATATCCCTCCCCCTACTCTCCAGCGACCACAACCCCATAACATTTACAATACAAGACACAAACATAAACACACATAGCAGACTAATATACAACTACAAAACGACAAACTGGACAATATTTAAACGCCACGTAAACTCGACATTAACAATAAACAATAACATGAACACTAGACAAGACGTAGACAACGAAATACAAAAACTCACGAGCGCGCTGCAAGCCGCACGTGATAAAACAACAAAAAAGATAATACAAAAACCACGAGAAGAACTATTGCCGGACGACCTGCAAAATCTTATAAAATTTAAAAATAAAATACGCCGGCAATGGCAGAAATATAGACGGACAATAGACAAACATAGACTAACAGACATACAACAAACAGTGAACGACAGACTGACAGAACACAAAAACGCTGTTTGGAGACATAGAATACAGGGACTATCTAGGCAAGACAACTCGTTATGGAGAATGACAAAATTGCTACGAAAACCTTACAATACGATACCTACACTGATACATAACGGACACTCATACATGCAAGATGCAGAAAAGGCTGAAATACTAGCCGAGCACTTGGAGCAAGTGCACACAGCTCAACCAGATACGACAGAACAGCACGAAATAATAAATAATGACGTAGACGAAATACAAGACCACTATACAATACCCCCACGGAAACTGACTAAATTACTCACGTCACCACAAGAACTAAAAGAACTTATTAGACATTTACCAAACAAAAAAAGCCCCCGGACCCGATAATATCCCCAATATAATCCTGAAACACCTCCCTACCAAAGCCTTAGTCATCCTCACCCATATTATAAACAATATCATAAAATTGCAATATTTTCCTCCAAGATGGAAAATTGCCGTGGTGGTTCCGTTCTTAAAACCAAATAAAAATGCACAAGATAAAAATAATTACCGGCCAATCTCATTGCTCAACGCAATGAGTAAAATAGCAGAAAAAATTATCCTGAAAAGAATAAATCATATAATCAATAAAAAGCATCTTATCCCAGACAATCAATTTGGTTTCAGGAGCGGACACAGCACGGCACTTGCATTGTGCAGAGTCGTGCAGGACGTCATAGAAGGTTTTAATAAAAAGCAGTCGACCTGTATGCTTCTGTTGGACGTGGAAAAGGCTTTTGATACTGTTTGGCATTCAGGCCTCTTATATAAACTCAAAAATAATCTGGACTTACCACCTTATTTCGTAAGTCTTATTAAAAGCTATATTAACGACAGGAAATTCCGAGTAAGGGTCAACGATGCGGTGTCACCGCTCAAAAACGTGCGCGCAGGGGTTCCGCAAGGCACCGTCCTCTCACCTATCCTGTTTAACCTTTTCCTCTCAGATATACCTACACATCCCACCACAAAAACCATACTTTACGCAGACGATACGACAATATACGGACAATCCTTTTACGCACAAACGGCAACACAAAAAGTACGATACCACATGAACAGACTGACAGACTACTACAAAATATGGAAAATTAAACCAAACGAGAACAAGACAGAAACTATTACGCTGACAAAGAAATTCACGAACATAAAAACGTTCAACAAACTAAAAATAAACAACAAAACAATCACCGAAAAAGACACAGTTAAATACTTAGGAATCACACTTGATAAACGACTATTTTTTAAGCAACATATAACAAACACAATTAACAAAACATACGGTACATTGAGTAAACTTTATCCACTAATTAACAGACGAAGCATTCTAAAGACAGACAACAAACTATTACTATACAAAACGATACTAAGACCGACTCTGACCTACGCATGCGCAGCCTGGTGCCACATATCCGACACACAATACAAAAGACTACAGACAACACAAAATAAATTACTGAGACTCCTAACTAACTCAAACAGATATATAAACATGTTACAGCTACACAGACAATCTAACATAGAACTTATACAACCATACATATACGAAACCGCGACGAAATTTCTAAAAACTAACACAAGAACCTCAAACTTGACAAGGGACTTGACTCACATAAGAAGATACGATAACATACCGCATACGCATAAATACATACACGAAAGACTACCACTGTATGACGAGCAACGGTAACAATAACAACAAACGGACAACATACTGTCATAATACCCCCTCCTGTCTTACCAAATCACCCCGCCCCCCTCCCCCCACATACACATAAAAGCAAAAAAAATTAATAAAAAGTAGGTTTTTCTTTTAAATTTTTCCTGTATATATTCAAGAAGTCAGTAGTTGATTTATACCGCCCGACTCCTCCGACCTTGATCACATACGTATACGGGCATATGTTTCAAGGTCTTTGCGCCGCTGATTGAATGTCTATGACACACGTGTACGCGCGCTTTTGTCAAGGTCGTTGTTTTCTATTCCTCCGACCTCGATCGTACACGTATTAAGGTCGCAGCGTCTCATGCTACCACTCGTGTGGTTTTGAAGGTTGTTTTTACAGTGTTCCTATATATGAAGGAGGGGAGTTGGATGGAAATTCATTCTTGAACTAATTCTGTTAGAGTGCAGTCACAATGTATACATGTAGTGCTTGTGGTATTAGTTTTACACGTCGTGATAATATGCGACGCCATCAGATGCGTTCTTGTAAAAAAGTTTAAAGATGATGGGCCACCAACAAAAAAATGTAAACATAGCGACGCGCAAATTAATTCAAAACCATCAACCTCTGCAGATGTACAAACGATTCAGCCTCACACATCCGCAGCTGCATTAAATACATGTTGGTGTTGTAATGTAACGATCGCTGCAAATCAGATGCATATTCACAGAAGAACGTTACAACATAGAACAAATTCATGTGCTCCACTAAATGACGGTGTACAAGTTGTTCGCAGTGCTTTGAAATGTAGAATTATAAGTTATCGTGTACAAAGTGAAAATAATCATACTGATTATGTAATGTTTTTTGGTGAAATCAAGCACAAAGTTCTAAACGTGCTTAATGAGATGGTAAACATTCACAAATCTGTGAAAGTGAATATGGAGGCGTTTGGTAGATACATTATACAAACACAGGATGTTTCTGATATCAAATCATTTAATACACCTAATATAATTGTTGATCAATCAACTGACTTGAGTGCTGTATATGATGTATTTGTAGAAATGATGAAAATGCAAACAACTGAATTTCAAGAACGCGATTCAGGTAAAATATCTTATAGTCTTCAAGTAAAAGTGTATTATTTATTTATTTCTCTTTTTAGGGTGGGCTATCGAGCGAATTATGTACCTTGAAGTTAATATTAACAAGTTTAGTCCCATGCGCGGATCGTCATATATAAAGTTACCAAGATTCGTTGCACGCAAGAATGCTGTGGTTAATGTTGAAAATAAGGATGAATTCTGTTTTGCTTGGTCTATAACGGCAGCACTCTACCCAGCGATGACGTGTGAAACAGAAACAACATCATATCCCCACTACTCGCGTGTATTAAATTTAAAAGGTTTGAATTTTCCAATGAAACTGTGTGATATTTATAAATTTGAGGAAATGAATAATATTTCCGTTAATGTGTATGGATTAGAGACTAAATTTAAAAATAATAGAATGACGTATGAAGTTGTTGGACCTCTACACTACTCTAAGAAAAAACTGCACATTCACGTAAATTTATTATTAATTTCTGAAGATTGTGGTGACACACATCGATGTAACAATGAATGTGTTAACACTCACTACTGCTGGATAAAAGATTTATCTAGATTAGTTTCAAGTCAGATTTCCGCATATAAGCATAGAAAATATTTTTGTGATGGTTGTTTGTTAAATTTTAATAGTGAGCGAGTGTTAATGCAACATCAGAGACATGATTGCAACCATTTATATACAACAATACCTTCAACTCAATCGCGAATCGATAAATTTGGCAAGGAATGCCCTGAAAATGTATTAAAATTTTAAAACTTTGAGAGACAAATGAAAGTGCCATTCGTAGTATATGCGGATTTTGAGACTGTTCTAAAACCCTTGGATACATGCGAACCCGCGCCCTCACAGTCTTATACAAATAGAACACATTTACATGAGGCGTATTCTTTTTTGCTATTTAATTAAGTCATCATTTGACGATACAATTTCGAGGTTTCAAATTTATCGCGGTTCAGACGCTGTAACGGTTTTTGTTTCGCGTATTGAGGGTGATGTGAGAGAGTTGTACAATACTTATTTAAAGGAAATAGTTCCAATGCATCCTCTCACAAATGAAGAACATGAAAATTTTGCAAACGCAGTTGTTTGTGGTATATGTGAGAAGCCTTTTACGGAGGGTGATGTAAAAGTGCGGGATCACTGTCACATAACCGGAAAAGTCAGGTTTGGCGCCGCTCACTCAGTATGTAATTTAAATTATAAATTACCAAATTTCATTCCCGTTATATTTCACAATGGATCCGCGTTCGATAATCATATATTAATGCGCGAGATCGCCACACATGGGGATAGAATCGATGTACTCGCGCAAAACAAAGAAAAATATATATCTTTTACTAAACATTTATATATGCATGATTATATCAATAGTAAGGGTGAGACAAGTAAAAAATATATAAAATTGCGTTTTATCGATAGTTTTCAATTTTTGTCTACTTCG
>JANEYF010004573.1:685000-933816 GCA_029963845.1 Rhamnusium bicolor | reverse complement strand
TCATTAGGAAAAATTGTTAATAATTAAGGCTGGGAATTCGAATACGAATAATTCGAGTATTCGAATATTCGAGTATTCAAATACGAATTATTCTAATGGGAAATTATTTGAATATTCGAAATATTCGGAGAACTACTCGAATATGTTCAAATACTCGAATATATTCGAATATTCGAATACTTAAATAACCGAATACTCGAATGTATGTCCGTATACGAAATATTCGAATATATTTGAGTAAATTTGAATATTAAAATATATTATTAAATTATATACAAATAGTTACGCAGTATGCATCCAACCAAAGTAAGTTAGATAGTAGGTATAGGTACATGCCTATTCTAAAATCAAAAATATATAAATAGACCACATTAGTGGCACGTTTTACTCCCAGTAAAACTATTCCATCTCTTTCTCGCCTCTGACCTTATTCTTACTGTACTAAGGCAAGGTTGAAAATTAAATTTCAAATTTTGAAATCCTGTAAATATTTAACTATTGACTTTTCCTTTGTGTTGTTTTACCCTCACAATCTGCGTCTTTTTTAAAAACATTCTAATTTTAGAAACACTTTTATTTTTTTCGAAAGGAAAAATAGTTATGACACAAAAGTATAATAAACTCGCTCTGTTTTATTTTTATTTAAGCTTCAATAGTTAAATGTGAACAATAGCGCCTCAATCCTAAAATAAAATACTAACTAAATAATTCTGACCCTTAAAGCATATGTACAGGAGACATACCCTATTGTGGGTTTGGAAAGCAAATCAAATTGCCTGATTAGTGGATTACGTTACGACTATTATTGTGGTATCTCCAACCAAATACTCAAATAGGGAATTCACTATTCACTAGTATCCAGTGCTATACCTATTAATAATGAATATTCGAGGATCCGGATTATTTGGATACCTATTCGAATAACTCGGATTATTCGAGTAATCGAATATTCGAATTATTAGAAAAGGTATTCGAATAATTCGAATAATCCGAATATTCGAGTATCCAAATAGTTCGAATATTCGATTATTTTTTCGAACGAATATTCGAATACTAAAATCTGGAAAATTCCCAGCCTTATTAATAATGAGACTTAACAAGCACAATTAAAATTAATTTATTAAACACGTATAGGAAATGATATTAAAATATTGAAGACAAAATTTGGCAATTTCATTTTGGCTAAATAAAAATCAAAATGGAACTTATTAAGCAACAACTTATAACGTTTACAGGGGATGAGGTATGGACATCTGTTTAATTTCCGATATTCGATCAGTGAAGTTAAGCAGCACTGATCGAGTCCGGCAATTGGATGGATGAACGATAGCTCATCTAACAGTCCGTAGGCTGTCAACAGACAATCCCCGGAAGGCCGCTAGCCTGATGCAGGCGGAGAGGCAAGCCCGGGTGGAGGGTCGAAGAGACCTACCCAGGAGGTTTGCCACTCTGCTAGCGGTGCAGGCGGGCAGGCCCAGGCGGTGGGTTAGTTGACAGTCGAGGACCGTGGTTCGGAGTCCACGCTAAACTGTAGGTCCCGAGGTAAAAAGGGCCCATTGTGGCCTACTTGCCTAGTAAAATAAGTAGCTACTACTACTATAACGTTTACAACTAAAAAAAAAACAAAGTAATTAACATAACGATGCAATTAATTAGAATTGTAATAAATTTTCAAAATAACCACTCCCAACGTTATTACATATTTGAGAACATATTGAAAGATTTTTCACTAATCTATCAATCATTTTCCGGGTTGTTTATAATGTTATCAGTGTCACATACATTAATACTTTCTTCTAGTAACTCTTCCCATGTATTGAGTTCTTCTTTGTACACCTCTGACTTGAGATTTTCCCATAAAAAATAGTCCAGAGGTGTATGATCAAGACCTCGGTGGTCAGTTAACCGGAATATTTCGACCGATCTATATGTTGGGATAATGCTAATTCAGATGATTTCTGACTGGTGCAGAAAAATGGAGTCCAGCATCATCATATTGATACTACATGCTTCTAGTGTTGATGCTTTGTAATAAATCTGGCAAAATTTAAATAAATTGCACCGGCTAACCATTTTTTTGGCCCTACCACGATAATATTTTTGCGTATGGTTTTTTGCAATGAGAATGGAAGAGCTGCAAAAAAAGTGTTTTCAAATCACCGTATACCAAATCATACAACATTTTCAACGTTATTCCAATTTAGTAACGAATATAAAAAATTTATTATTACTGTACTTCAAATATGATGTTTAGTAACATTTAGCAAAAAATGATATACATGGTGATATTATTGGCACTGAGAGCAACATTATGAAAAGTGATTGAACTAAAAGGGAATAATATTTGTACCAAATTTTATCCAAATATTTACAGCCGTTTCAGAAATATGGCCGACTACAGTTTAGTCAAAAACCATAAAACGCTTTGTACCTCAAAAACAATTCACTTTCAAGAGTAAGTTTGAAGGTGCTTTGAACTCAGCTAAGTGTGTTTTACCTCCCATAACACTATGTCACATTAAACCTAAAATACTCTGTATGTGTGCAGTGTAACATAAATTAATTTCACAAATTGAATGGCAGAATCTGGGCCGTAAATAAAGGCGTTTTAACTCAATTTACCTCTGTTCAAAAATTATTCCTTAAACAGTTAAAGTTTAAAATTGAAAATAAAAAAATATGTATTTGCTTTATGTCTCGAGTCTGTAGATACATATCTTATTCAAATTTAGTGCAATATAATGGTAGTAGAAACTTACGGCCACATGCATAATCATTCTCCGGCGACTCGCCAGCTGCCACTCAGCAATGAATGACCCCTATGTATAAAATACATAAGACATTCATTGCTAAGTGGCGGCTGGCGATTCGTCCGAGAACGACTGTCCATACGGTCGCTAATATTTTAACAAATTTAAAATATTAATATTTTTCTTTTATTCTGAAACAATATTGTTGGACTAACGCTAAGTAGACTTTAAATAAAATTAATATTTTTATTTTGCCAAATAACTCCTAAATGGTGAAAAATACGAATAAAATGCAAGATACTTAAAAGTTTAAGAAAGGAACAGGAAAGTTAACTAAGTAAAAACAAACAGTGTCGTCGTAAAAAGAAGTTCGGTAGGTTTTAAAGGGTTCATGATCCCTAAAATGTATCACTCTATAGATTGTATCAAAAATTAGTAAAGCTGTTTTCTAAATGCTGTAATAAGTATTTTGAACACCAAATTTAAATAAATAAACTTAAAAAATGTATAAAATGCATGGAGAAAACAGAAATAAATTGAAAAATTCAACACCCTAACGAAGCATTTTAGGACATATGTTAACAGGAATTTTTCGTCTTGTAATGTTGTAAGAAATAACCTCCCTGAAGTTTTGGCATATAATTAATTAACATGTATGTTCAAAATAATTTGCTACCGAAGAGTATTCATTAAAGTTTTTTAAAATCCGCTTTGTAAAGTTTTTAAAATTAGCCATAACGATGACTGTGAGAGGAATTAAAAACAAATGCAAAACAGGGTATTATAATGCAGCATAATATACACACGACAACGGACTCATTTTTCTTTGTTTCGCAATCCATCATTGAAGTCTTCCAAATATTGCTTAGAAAAATTACTAACCATACATTTTAATTCTAAGATATTATTAAATAATTATCACTTTTTAACAGTTACTAGGTTTCAATAAATCACAGTAGGTGAAATATAGCCCCCCAATTTTTTTAAGGTGGAATGGTAGTATTGCTGTCATGTCCACGGTGTCCCATAATTAAGTACCTTCCTTTAAAGGGGGTGATAGAACTATAAAAAATAAGTTTAGTTTTGTATATAAACATTTGCCTTTAATCAGTTTATAAGGGAGCTACAACCCCTTAAAAAGGGTAAGTACAACATAGTTATATGCCAATAAATTCGAAACGTCTTGTTGCAAAAATTTTATTTCATAATGCTACATATTTTGTCAAATTTTTATATCATGATTTTCTGGGGCAGTTACAGTGGGGCTGGGGGTAAATTTTCGCAATTTTTTTGTCTTGTATTTTTTTAGGCATTTAAAACGGAAAAAGGTACCAGTGTTAAAAATTGCATAAAATGATGCTCTGACTAAATTTTGATATGTCATCGCATCGTTTTGGAGTTATTTGTATTTTAATATTACAATACAGGATGGATATAAGGTTCTAAAATGAGTATTTCACGTAATGACTAATGCTGTGACGTGTAACTGAAAATATCCCGAAAACGGACGCCCCTGGGCAAAGTAAACAAGTGTACCTTTTTTGTAGTGTTTGAGTCAGGGATTACAAAAATTAAAAAGAAAAATAAAAAAAAAATAACCGCAATTTATTTCTAGAGCATAAAATGTCATGACCCCTATTAGTACGGCACTGGATTGTTAGAATGCACTGAAAGTTTGTCTGATTACTGCTAGTACACTGAAAAACCGACAAAAACGTTTCAAAAAATTTTTTTTTAAGGTACAACCACATGGGACCTTCACAGAATAATAGATTAGGCCCTTGGCCATCTAAAATGGCAAATTACAACATTTTTTGGGAGGTCCAACTTTTTTTTATTATGAAAAAATGTCATAAATCTGTCAAAATTAATTTTTCGTACATTTTCACACATCCTTCACGATATCTCCGGAACCAATTGAGATAATCAAGTTTTTTTTTTTTTAGTCGATAAAGGAAACGTGAGCGGAGGTGACTGAATTAATTTAGTCTTTATGGAAAACCTAGTTTTTTATAAAATTAGGTAATATTTTAACATTTATTTTTCTTGCAGTACTTTTTTCAGTAAGCGAAAAACTTTTTTGTTTTAAGGAATTTTGCCACAGTATATGCATACGGAATAAAATTAACACATCAAGGAAGTTTTTAAAAAAAAACGCAATACTCTACGACTTCTACGTTTCAAGTTATTGTTATTTGAAATTAAGTTTCTGCGGGCAGGATATCTCCCCCGTTCTACTGTGCTTTAATCAGTGTGCTATGCGTGTTGTGGGTGCATACTATTAAGTATTATTTTTGACATATCTTTAATATAAATTTTATTTCCATAAGCACTTAGGTTTTACTTATCATTATTTACATTGCACATTATTTAAAATCCATTATATTTATACATTAAAACCTAAAATTGAATTAAAAAAAATACGAAATAATTATTTATTTTAAAACATTAATTTAAAACTTGTTATAAAAATATTTTAAAAATCGTCAACGTCGGAATCTAAAAATATCTAGACAGTTCCTTGGTTGCAGCAGTTTGCATATTTGCACTCACTGCAGCATTTCAAACCTTGAGCAAAACAGGTACATCTGTTGTTACAGACCCTGTCGGAACATCTTATTGACAAACTTTGCCTTACAATATCAGGCACAGATTTTTGACTAGAAAAAGTTGCCTTCCAAACATTTTCTTCAAATGTCCAACCGTATCGAGTTGGATCTTCCATCTGCATGTATTGTATATGGCTATTGTACTAAATTTTTAATTGATACAGACACATGGCTCCGTGGTCTAGAGGTAATGTACTTGCCTCAAAACTTCGGGGTCCCGGGTTCGATTTTGTTTGTACAATGCCGAGTGTGGCATTCTAATTAAGTTTTTTGTGATGTATTTCAATATGCAATAAATGTTTTAAAGTGGAATTGGAATTGGTTCGATTCCCGGTCGAGGAACTGGGATTTTTCTGTGAGAGAGATTAATCGTAGTATACTCGGACATTGGGTGTGTGTCCATTGTCTCTAAATCTGTAGCCCTCTCCCACACAAGGTCATTCCAGACCTTCAGGGATAAAGAGGGTTGTAATTTCATGTGGTGTTATTATTATATTATTATACCTAAAAAAGAAAATAATTACATGTAGGTGTTTTGTTTCTTTTTTAATAGGTATGGGCGATCTAGAAAAATAATTATTACCTTTTTAAATGTTGTCTAAAAGCATGGTCAGTAGGAGGCAGCTCAGAAGCTGGCCGATTTGTACTTGTTGTTAAGTCCCATCTCATTCAGGGATTTTATATTTTTGTTTTTATTCTTATATAAATAAAGCGTATATTTTACCCCTAATTCCATCGCTTTATCCTCTGACAGAAAAGGAAGGTTTTCTAAATCTTTTAAATTATTTAAATTTTTATATAAAACATAGAATGCCGTTTTCTTCCCTATTTTATACATGGCATTAGTTGTGTCACAACCAGTTAGGCAATGAATCGTTAATACTTTCTTGCAAATTTCCTCTCCTAAATTTGCCACAATATTGTTAATTGACAAAAATTGTATATTCTTACTATGTCCTAATTGTATAAATATATTCCTTTGGGACATATCTGGTGTTTCACAGTAATAATGTAAAAAGCAAAATCAGGACATCAGTATCAACAGATTTTACCAGAATTGTATTACCTGATTTTAATTCTGATAACATAAAATAAACATTCCATTGTTAAGCATTAAATAATATGTAAAAACTCAATAAAAATAATACTCATTCGCATTCACATTACACAAAGAAAAGCTTGTTTCTAAATGATAATATATTATGTATAATATAAGATTACTTGTATTCAATAGTCTACACTGTACACACTTGAATGGCGCCGCAGTGAGGCGCATCTAGGATCGAAAAACTCGTAACTTTAAAAAAACAAAATCTCGAAAACTATAAGTCGTAGAGAACTGAATTTTTTTATAAAAAACTTCCTTGAAGTGTAAACTTTATTTCATACACATATGGTATGACAAAATTCCTTAAAATAAAAAAGTTTTTCGCTTACCGAAAAAAATGCAGCAAGGAAGGTAAACGTTCCAGTTTCACCTAGTTTTACAAAAAAATTAAATTTTCCATAAAAACGAAATTAAAGCAGTGACCTTCGCCCACATTTCCTTTATCAATTAAAAAAAAATACCTATAATTATCTCGATTGGTTCCGGAGATATCATGAGGGATGTGTGAAAAAGTAAGAAAAATTAATTTTGACAAATTTATGACATTCTTCGTAATAAAAAAAGTTTGACCTCCAAAAAAATGTTGTAATTGGCCATTACAGATGGCCAAGGACCTAGGCTATCATGCTGTGAAGGTCCCAAGTGGTTGTACCTTAAAAAATTTTTTTCAAGAAGGAAGCTACTTTTTCCCCGTTTTACGGTGCACTATGCTCTTTCTAAGTAATTGTTGTATACAAAAAATGAATTCCGTTGATTTACTCAATTAAAAGATATGAGTACGAGAGTGATCCGCTAGTCGACCATTTAACACCCTGTATCTTGTTAAGGTAGCATTTTCGAAAAAAAAAATTATTTAGGTTTTCGTATTATTTCGATTTCATCTACACTCCGTTTAATTTATGGTACTCATTTTAGAATCACCTTGTATAATTATGGACAGGTAACTACATAACTACAAAATTAACTCCACAATATTTTTAACTATATTTTTTTGTAGAACAATTTAAAATATCACTTTACGCAATGAACCATATAATTTAAGGACAAAAAAAAACATTTTTTATTTCCCATAATTTTATAATTAATATTATTTTAAGTTTGTTTTAGAGTTCAGAAGGTGATTAAGAATAAAAAAATTATTTTAAAAATACTTAAACCTAACAAAATTAATTTGTCTTGATATTTCAAAATATTTTCAAAATGAAATCCATGCGTTTAATCGTCGAAGTTAAAATATGAGGAGCTTATTTTCAAAACGCAGTTTCTGACGAAACATTTATTGAGATATAGATGGCATTTAACTCGTTTTAATGAACTTTTTTAAAAACCGTATATTTATTTTTAGCAAAATACAAAGTCTGTAATTTAAAATACATGATAAATATAGGGGACATATTTTTTTTAGTTATAGAAAATTATTTTGCAGAAATTTCGTTTTCAAAATAAGCTCCACATATATCCTCTCTACAACTTTCCGTGCATTAGCCCAATATTAAATGAATATTCACAAAAAGATTATGACATTTGAACAATATAACAATTTCAACAATATATCGCTACAAAACTGTGCCTTTAATAATATAAAACAAAAGCAACTGCTATAAAAGGAACTGATACATTTGCCAAACTGAGAGCTAAAGTTTTTTTCTATCATGGTATTACAATTAGATAATGGACTACTTTGCAGTATTAAAATACAAATAACTCTAAAACGATAGCTCCTATCGGCATTTACTAAGAGGATATTATTTATGCAGTTTTTCACACTGGAGCTTCTTAAAATGTTAGGGCGAAGTTTCACCCCACCCCCTCTGTAACTACCCCAACAAATCATGATATTTAGACGAAAATTTGATAAATGGTCCAAATTTAATTTTTGCAACTTAAGACATTTCGAAATTATTGGCATATAACTACGTTGTACTTACCCCCTTTAAGGAATTGTAACTCCCGTATGACTATTTTAAGACAAATGTTTATATACAAAATTCAACTTATTTTTTATAATTCTATCACCCCCCTTTGCAGGAAAGTACTTAATTATGGAACACCCTGTATACTTCTAACAGAACAGTTCTAAATGAAACTTTAGCATATTCTCCTTTACAGATAAACAAATATCAATTGTAACCCTCGAATTTAGAACACCCTGTACCTGTACCCTGTATTAAATACAAGAATATCTCTTAAAACAGTGTCTACGTTGGGAATTTGATTATCCACCTAAAGTAGATATTCTTTAATCTAATGTCCCAATATCTCATGTTACTTTTCACGCACTTTTCTCTTAAATTTTAGGAGATTAATTTCTGCACATTTTTTGGATACTGTGCAAATAACATCCAAAAGAATCCTACAAATGTACCAACCATGCGTAGTAGGTTTTAAGAAATTTTAAGGCTGCTGCTAAAATTCTGAATAAAATTTCTGAGACCTCCAAACTGAATTGTACTGCTAAACAAACTTCATCATATTATGGAATTTAATTGTTTTCCAATATTTAATAATTTATTACACCAATACATTAGGTATGTTGTATTGAATATAAACTATATACTTTATGCTATATGCTTATCTGTTTGCAGCTGTAACGAAGATATTGGTATTAATTTTATGCATGATCTAGTATTTATTTAATTAAGAAAACTTAATGATGTCGTTAAAATTAATATATTCAAGAAGGAGGATATTACAACAGAACAATGTCAGATATTATTAAACAAAAATGCGGAACTGTTTTTATCCAGTAGAATTCGAAGTTATACTTGTTTAAAATCGTTAGGTACAACAATTATTGGAATGGATTTTTTACATGATTTTACTGTTAGCATACTTTAATTTATTGTAGTCCCTTTAGAACTCTTTCCCCATGACGTTAAAACAAAAAGTATATGCACATCCTCACATGGTGTGGCGCGACCAATGTAAATGCATCGAAGGCAGAGACATCATCAGACACCGGACAATTTCCGTGCATACAGGGCTGACAACAACATCATTTGTACGGAACAATTAAAATACATACCTCGAGTGTCTTAATATTTCTTGAAATCTCATTTACTTTGATCAAGGCATTAGTATAAATTGCAAGGCATTGGCCAGAAAAGTTACATGAATCACAATGGGACACGTGGATCGTGAAAGCCTGGCAGCTTTACACATACACTGTGTCCCAGGATAGATAAGACAAGAGGTCTAATGGACGTCGAATTTTGGAATGGCACTTAGGTATTCAGTCCTGCTTGATGTAAAACTAAGATATATCAGAAATGAGTTGATCGGTGTTATACAGGTTGTTTAATAAGTCGGTTTATAAAAATCGTTATTAATAAACTACCATAATTTTTCAAGATATGAAAAAATTCAATAAAAAAATTGTTTAGAATGCAATGTGTCTCCTTATTAAATTTCAGAAACATAAATTTACTTTGTTGTAACTGCCCCTTTTTTCAGTAAATTAGTATTTTATTTTGAATTTTTAAAAATCATTTTTTGCAAATTGATTGTGATCTGAAATCACAAATATCTCTTCTAAAATAAATTATTATTATGGATAACTTTTGTTCTTTCCGGCGTATCTTATTTTCAACAAAAAAACTGACTACTACTGAAAAAAGGGCAGTTCCAACAAAGTAAATTTATAGTCCTAAAATTTGGTAAATAGGCACAAATTGCATTCTAAACAACTTTTTCAATGTGACTTTTTCATATATTGAAAAAATAAAGGTAATTTATTAGTGACAATTTTTATAATTTGACTTATAAAACACCCTGTATAACACCAATTCAACTCATTTCTGATATATCAAAGTTTTACACCAAGCAGGAATGATTCCCGAAATGTTATTTCAAAATTCTAAAAATTTTTTCTATTTCACTCTTGTTGCATAATCTGGGCACAGTGTCATTGAATTTAATACAAGCAGTAAAACATTTTTACTTTTACCACCAATATTATACAAAGCATTCACCACTATTTCCTCAGCTATTCGCGTATTGGTTTGCAACACGCATATACTACATTAACAGTGGAGATGTACTCTGAATAACACTTAAAATACGCATAATAACATTAATGATTATATGTTCCTTAAAATGCATGTCCTTATCAACACAGATCTACACGTACTGATTTTTCGTGTCCGTAATATTGACAATAGTTGTTACTATTTATTTTTATTTTCATTCCAATGAAGAAGCCGGTCCCTAGACTTACAGTCTTTCACGGAATTGTACGGAGTCTAGACATCATCGACTGTAGCTATAGTACCAATTTCTCGATATAATCTGGATCTCCATTTGATATAGTTCGACCTTGAGAAAATGTACCCGTATAGGGGGCCGCCATACTGTGGGCAATCTAGTTACACTTCAATTTGTTGTTGGTAAAAGTTAGTGATTTTGCGTTGGTCAAACTGGGTTTCAATTTGTCAATTGTCCGCTTTGACGATTTGTTTATGTGATGTGCTGTGACTGGATTTATTAATTATTGTATTTTTTCCTGATTTGTCAGTTTTATTAGGTTTGTTCTGCATTTATTAGTTGTTGTGTGGCATTCTATGTGGTATTGTTTAATGTAAAAAATTCTCTGTGCGCTTAATTAGAAATGCATTGTTTGATTCCTGGTAGCGAAAGTTCCACCAGAAAAAAAAGAAAAAGGTGTAACGTTCATTCGTAACTTTGGTAGTAATCAAACACCAATAGGTTTTCTTTAAAAGCTGGATAGTTTTGTAATTTTTTTATAAGAAAACATTTTTGAATCGAGTCGTTTTTCTCTTCTCAAATGTGACATATTTTTTCTTCAAATAGTGTTTAACTAATTTGTATTACACGACTGTGATAATAACACAACTTATCTGCTAGCTGCCAATAATCAGTAGAAATATCACAAAGAGTGAGAATAAATTGAAAATAATTCAACAGTTTTTCGTTTACCTGTTGCCCAGCAATAGACACGAGAGCTCGTAGGACTCAAGTGTCTATTGCTGAATGGCAACAAGTTTGAGAAAAGAACCGGAGAATTATTTTCTAATTTATTCTCACTCTCGAATGGTATTCGAATGATAATTTTTTTATATTTAAATACAAAATATAAATATTGTCTGAACGTTATTTGTGGCATTCTCTAAGTTTTTTTCTTTCTCTTTTTGGAATTTACTTTCACATGAATAATTCTTGATTATCTAAAAAACACAATCAGTTACCCAGTATGCTACTGGAAAACTAAACCTTTACGCGTGTGACTTTACGTCAAAAGATTAGTCAGAAGGTGCTTTTTGACAACTAATATGTGACACAAAAATGATAATACAATTCCCTAGTAACATTTTGGAAAACGAATCTGTTCCCTTTTTCAAAGTTATTTATCTTTTCTTAGAATATGTTAAGCATGAAACTTAATACATATATTATTTGTTTATGTATTGTTGATATTTAAAAATTATCCAACATTAATTTTGTTCAGTTCTTCTTTTAACATCGGTAACCACGTTGTACCAACATCTATACAGAGCAATGGGATAAACATTTTTCTTCATTCAATAATATTATTGCCGATTCCTTAATTTTTCTTTTTTTGCTGTCTGCTTCTTTCATTAAAATTTTTGCCAAATCCCAGTTTATTCTATGTCCATTTTCCCAAACATGCTCGCAAATTTTCGATTTTTCAATTTCACCCTTTCTAATATAACATTTATGCTCACCTAACCTTACATAAATAAATAACTTTGCAAAAGGAAACAGATTCCTTTTCCGACACGTTAGGGAATTATATTATTATTTTTGTGCCTCATATTAGTTGTCAAAAAACACCGCTGACTAATCTTTTTGACGTAAAGTCAAAAGTACAGAGGTTTATTTTTTCTACTAACATACTGGGTAACTAACTATATTTTTTAGATAAGGAATAATTATTCATGTGGTAGTAAGTCCCAAAAATGTGAAAGAAAGACAAAATATAACTTTTTGACTTTTTTTTCAAAACAATTGTCTCAATTTAATCTAATTAAAGTAAATTTATAGTGCATTAAAATAAAACTATGCTACAGTTTTGAACATGAAAACACAATTATTGTAAATGTTTCGTCCGTGACTGGTATATTCTCTTTTAGTTTGTAACCCCTTTCGTCACAAAATTATTGGGAAATGTTTCAGTATCGAATTATTACCATAGTATTTTTTACATGCATTTTCTTTAGTTTGTATGATAATTTTTTCCACTGACGCTGAACTAAATCGTTTTTGGTTCATTTTTTAAAATTTAAGACAAAACTAGTGACAGATGTCAGAACCAGAAAACACGTCAATGTACAAAAACAAATTATTACAAAATATTATCAGTAGAATATTATAATTAGATTATTCTCACTATAGTAATAACAGTATAATTGGAAAAAATTAAACACGATCAAAAATACTGCTAAATGATTGGAAAATAAAAACATAAAAAATAATCACGGAAATAGACTAACGTGTGTGGTAAACACGATTTAAATATCCGCGGTCTCATAACCTTCTATAATTGGTTAATATGTAGCCAATATAAATTGTCCACAGTAGGCAGCTTACATGTAGGGGGCATTTTATTAGTATTGAATCAGAAATCCAGATTATATTATGAAATTAGTGAGCTATGGCTATGCATTATCTTTGGTGTATCCAAAATGTTATTCTCTCGTTATTGCGTCTCATTATCGTTTTAAGAAATTGACTGGCGTCGGTGAGGAACATGGGTATAACCTATAAAGACTTATTACTGTATCATGTCTATTAACAGCTGTTTATTATTGTCAGCGTATAGTTGCATCATTAATAAACCTTCTATTAGTATCCTCTGCTAAAGTTCTACGCCGGAATGTAAATATTAGGACATATTCTGAAAATGAACGTTGTACATCCAAAGATGTAATATTTGCATACGCATAATATCGTCACTTACACATCCATCACTTAGGCACTTGTTAATATTACGAAATTTGTCAATATCCGGATTTTTATTTAAAACATCTTTAAATTTCTCAGCAACAATAACATCAGAGTCATCTGTTAACGTCTCAATCACTAAGTTATCAGTTAACCCACTGAGGTATTCAACACACGCTTAACATGAAAATAAGTCATAGATACATTTCCAGTACGGATATTACTTGCAACATGTTGTCTGTAATTATGTGGGCTCTAGCATATCAAGTGATTTTCACAAACACGGCAGTATATAACCGATATGGTATGTTTTAAATCTGGAAATTAGAAATAAATTTGTATATTTGGGCTCAATAGCGTTAGAGCGAAAACACACGGGCGTTAATTCAACGCGCGTTCCACGCGCGCTAAAGTAACGCGCGTTGCCTGCACATCCACACGAGATAGGTGAATAGGCATTAAGCGCGCGCTATCATTGTTAATTCAGCCATGGATGATGTAGAGCCCGTTTTGTTTGTTTATTTAAGTGCAAAAAATAGTAAGAAAAAGAAGAGTTAGAAACCGAAATGATGGGTACATCCTATTAATGAAATACGATATAGCGAGGGCGCGTCTTTTCCTAGACTTCGAGAAGATCCCACAAATTTTTTAAATTATTTTCGTATGTCAATTGCAACATTTGTTAAACTTTTACCAAAATTAAAGACGGAATAATTCCTACTTTAAATAGGTTATAACTTAACTAGCAACGTGTCTTCATACGAACTGAAACGCGCGTTAAATTAATATCGTGTGTATGCTCACATATAATACGCAACGTATTTTAAACGCGCGTTGCCACGTCGAACGCGTTGTGGAGATACCAAGCGTTGTCATTTTTTAACGCGCGTTAAATATGACTCGCGTTGTTCGTGTGGATGGCACAATATATTTCAATGTATTTCTACAACGCGAAATTTCAACGGGCGTCGAACGTGCGTTGAATTAGCGCTCGTGTGGTTTGGCTCTTAATGTTTGATTGGTTGCTGAATATCTGTTAATGTGCTTAGTTCTCAACGCATGTCGGACGTCGGCCCTCTATCGCCGCTCGGTTTACTTATTATTAGAGCCCGTATTCCAGATGTTATTTCCAGATTCTGAATTACAGATACTAGTGATGCGATAAACAATGATTTTTCCATGTCATCGTAATTATTAGTAAACTATTTTATTATTAGTTGTAATCGTAAAAAAAGCAGATTTCTAATACTTTGTAAAGTTACAGTTAAAAACATCGACCACTAACAGTTATTACTACACAAGCTGAAATATCGTTAAATACAAAAGTTATAGTATATAAACATATAAACTAGTGCTGGCAACTGAAACCGGTTAATCGGCTTTGGATTATTCGCTGTTTTATACAAAATCGAAAACCGTTTACTCGGTTAACTGATTATCCGAATAACCGGTTATTCGGTTAAGCGATTATCCGAATAACTGGTTGTTCAAAACACCGGTTATTCGAATAATCAAAATAACTGGTTATCCGGATAATCAGTTATTCAAAAACCGGTTATTCGAATAACTGACTATTCGAATAATCAACTAACATGCGTTTCTTTTCTTTCAAATTTTGTTAAATTCGAAACTACAGGCTTGCAGGTGGCCACTGACGCTTGTTTAGTTTAGAATTTATATAAAACCTGATATATTTTGTATTTTGTCATTTTTGTCGTAGTTTCCGAATATTAACTAAACACAATAATACAGTCCAGCCGGCGAAAGTATGCCTGTGCGGCAAGGGAAAGTATTGCCGATAACCGATAAAACACCAACTTTCTGCGAAACCATATACTAGGAATATAATATCTCTCCCAATGAGTAGGTGCGGATGCAAACGATCGCAATAATTTTCCATGCACTAATTCATTTATTTCATTCACGCGTAATTGTGAATGGAATGCAGAAATCACATTCTTTCCTTGGGTCTTCTTTCCTGACCAGACAGTACACAATCAAAATACTAAAAAGTCTAGCTCGACTTCTGTTATGACATGACACATGCATGTAAAAGTGCCGTACTCAAACAAAAACAGGAAAACAATTTTTTGTATTTTTTCTTTGCAGTTTTTATTTTCAACTTCAATGTCTCGTATCTTATTATGCAATATGTATATAGAATTAGAGATCGTGAGGTAGTGGAATACTCTAATTTCAATCTCAAAATTAGAGAAAAATTTCCATTTTAGCAATTTCAAACACTAAAGTTTGCTGTTAATATGTTTTCATAGAATAATCCTTTTTGGCGCAGAAGCTTACTTTATTTTATTTTTTTTTAAATAATTTATATAACAGTGGCTTAATGCCCAATGAAGGTAAGAAGAAACATTATAGGATGCCACAAATAAATAACTATAGACAATATACTTTTACTCTTGCGATCCTAGTTAAATAGACGTGTGTGTTGGTGTTATATTCATCAATACTTTCAACCTCTATATTAATTTTGGATATATATATATATATATATATATATATATATATATATATATATATATATATATATATATATATATATATATATATATATATATATATATATATATATATATATATATATATATATATATATATATATATATATATATATATATATATATATATATATATATATATATATATATATATATATAGTTTGAAAGAAAGTTGTTTTTCTTTTTGACTTCTTGAACCTTATTTATATATTTATAGCAATTGTGTTCTTGGGATTTTGGTTCTTTAATGATATGAATGAAAGTCTAAAATTGTTTATTTATTCATAAACACATTTTACAACGTTTTGATGGCTGTTTTCCACCTTTTTCACGTAATGACTAAAATATAAAGCAATTTAAAATTTTCACATTTTTAATTATTATTAAAATATCTTACCTTAAACGAAAAAATAACTGATGTGGTACTTTATAGTTTAACGTACATTAATGTTACTTAATTAATAATTTGTGCGTATAGCGAGCACATCACTTTTTACTGTTTTATACTAACCGACGATGTTTTTCGGTTTACAACTAGGTTTAACTAAATATATATATATATATATATATATATATATATGTATATATATATATATATATATATATATATATATATATATATATATATATATATATATATATATATATATATATATATATATATATATATATATATATATATATATATATATATATATATATATATATAATAATAAATATATATATATATATATATATATATATATATATATATATATATATATATATATATATAAATAACTAGTACATAATAGTTCTATAAAATACGGAGTTTTTTTATACTAGTAGCAATTGATATACTGAAATGAAAATATTAAATTTATTTGTCTTCTAAATTTTATAATGAATCTATCTAATCTGTTTTCTTATTAATCGGTTTTTCAAGTTTCCGATTAACTGGTTTTTGGATAACCGATTAACCGGTTTTCGGATAATCGAAGAACCGATTAACCGGTTTTGATCTATATTTGGATACCCTGTTTTATCCGAAACCGATTTTTGAGGAAACCGATTAACCGGTTTTACTTTTGTCCGGTTTTTTGCCAGCACTAATATAAACCATAACGAAAATCCATGGTAAAGTTTGAGATGTTTATGATAATAAAAGTGTCCCTGATCCTCGAGACAGGGCGAAAGATAATTAGTCATATTGTGTAATAGTATTTATGCCCTGGATTAAAGTTTGTAGCAAAATTTAACAAAGTGCAATATAAAGTAATAAATATTACGAATCTTAAGTTTTATTTTTGCTGCCCTCGACCCAAATCCGGTCTCTACTTATACATAATATGATACAACCCCTCCAGTACCTGCATATACAAGGAATAACCCATCCTTATCTGCACCTCCAGCCCAGCCGATGTCACTTCAGTATGTGTCGAATATTAAACCGGGGATAAACACTGTTGCGTCAATTAGTAAAATATGGTGCGACCACTATCTGCAGTTCATACGGTAAAATCGTGGATTTGTGAGTACCTCGAGTTAACATTTAATGGTCCCGACCTCAAGTGTCCAAGGTGCAATATTACCCTGTCATGGTCACGAAAGTCAGTAATTACTACGCGTTTGTTTTCTCCTTTTATTTCGGTGGATTTGATCAGTAATGTAACAATTCAATTTAATGTTAGTGACCAGAGTGCCTACATATTATTATCAGTGTTGCCCAAACACGTTCGCAAAATTAGTATCAGTGACAGGCACTGCCCTCTCGGTAAATCCAGCGCTATCAGAAAAAGACAACTGTAGCAATATCAACAGTGATGCACCTACTACTACGTATATTCTTCTCTAGCTGAATCAGCAAAAAACTACAAAAAGTGGTAAGAATTTTTATAACTTCGTACTATCTCTCCATGCCGAGCCTGATTTTTGTGTCAATGTCATCCAAAATACGGGCTCTACTTATTATTAAGTCTGGCCAAGGTCATTAATCCTACAGAGACGTACTGGGTATGTATCATATCATAATACTTGAATAAGCACAATAATAAAAACAAAAATATTATATATTGTGATGTATGTTTTTGTACTATTTCGTTCGCTATAAATTCCTTTTTATGTATTTCCTTATATTTGGTAAGCTTAGTGCTGCACATTATTATAACTGTTAAATAACGTTCACACATGTACATTGTATATTCAAGTGATAACTAATAATAAATAAATAAATAAATAAAATATATGGAAATAAATTTTATTAATACTGGTACACTTTATAAAACTATGTACAAAACTCACCTTCTTAAGCAGATTTATGAAGTAGCTTGGTTGTCGTTATCACAAACTAGAGCACTTCTATAATATCTGTGTAGCATCAGATATGTTTCTACAGTTATCTCAGTAAGCGATGTTCGCTGTGGTGAAAAAATATGTTTGTATTTTGAAATAGACCGTTCGACATCTACGGAAGTAATACAGGCATAAGTAAAACACTCTGGGAACTCACTTAACGCAGCTGTAGATGCACCATCACAAATTTGTCTTAATTTGGTAA
Organism: Rhamnusium bicolor; assembly: GCA_029963845.1. NCBI lineage: Eukaryota > Metazoa > Arthropoda > Insecta > Coleoptera > Cerambycidae > Rhamnusium > Rhamnusium bicolor. Next base: position 915,376 of record JANEYF010004573.1, on the reverse strand, counting down.
AATCAGGATCTTTCCGTAATACACTCTCGAATTTTTCAATAACGGGTTTATTTTTTGCGTCATTTATAGTCTGTAGTTGTGTATTTACGTCGTCCACTATTTGCAGCGATTCCACTAACGACAACGAAGTATTTTGCAATTTTTCTATTGCGTTATGTAGTCCTGTATAATTGTTATAAATAATTTATAAATCTGTTTCAAGGGAAACATCTTGAAAGCTTGTCTGGCTTTCCTTAATAGCTGCAGCCTCGTTAGGGTTGAACTGTAGTATCACAGCTTTTATTTGTTGAAAATATTCAGCTAATAAAAAGCTGCCTTCAACCACGTTCCCCAACGTGTAAGAATCGGCTCTGGTGGTTCCGGAATACCAGAATACAGTGTGTGAAATGGTCGAAGCCGTTTAGGAGATTTGAGAAATACTTTTTTGTATTTGCTATTAATTCATCTACCTCTGGAAAACATTTTCGAATCGTTTCTGCCACAAGATGGAACGCATGCACTTTACACGTAACATGTAAAAACCTACAATCGTCTCTTTGAAGAAAACGGCCCACCAAACGCATTGTCGCAGCACCGTCGGTCACAAACATCAACACTTGACTTGTTGACAGTTCAAATTTTTCGAAAGTCTCCAACACCACCCGCGTAATTGTTTCGCCAGTACACGCAGTTAATCTGTTGCTAGCTAGTAAAAGTGGAAATGTTGGTTTAACAGGGTCGAGTACACGTACTATAACATTTAAAATAGATTCTTTTTTACAATCTGTCGTCTTGTCAACACATAACCACAGCCGTGTATTTTTTAATGCACATTTATAACTATTTACAATGTTTTCACGAACACTTGGTACATATCTACGTAACGATGAACGACTTGGTAAATTCTACCTGGGGATTGTATTTATTCCAGAACTCCCGAAATGCTGGTTTATCCAATATGCGCAGGGGAACATCACAGGCAATCAGCATTAACAGTAAATCAAACATAAACTGAGGTTCCAAAAAAGACAGACCATTTTTTTTATTTTTATGCCGGTTACTATTGACAGGAATTTTGCAGCCGTATTTATTCCAGCACATTAAGTCTTGATCACAAACTTATTTTACATCCATCATAGAATAAATCCGGAAATTCACCGATAAATTTATTCACTTTATCAGCGTACGGTCGTTTTCTACTCTTTACGCTCAACATTATTTATTATTTATTAGTACCCTATGCATCGACCCACAGATAACAACTGAAGTGTGTCGTGTCATCGTCATCGTAAACAAGCGCGCGATGGCATTGGTATTGCGCCCGACCCTGAATCTACCATCGCTTGGCCAAGCTTACTTATTATACGAGTAATCAGACATATTGTAGTTATTTTCTTTTTGGTGTCCACTGCGAAACTGGTGATAAAATCATAATAAAATAGAAGCACGGCCATAGTGGCTCAATATTGGTGACTGATTAATATAGTTGCATGGCCATAGTTGCGTCTTTTAAAAAAGGGAAAAATCGGTTGTCAATCACGCGGCTGAAGATTTATAGTCGCGCGGCAATAGCCTCGCGATTGAGAGACGTAATATCCGTGAGACTCTAGCGTTGTCCTGGAGTGGGTTGGAACCATTGATGTGAAGATAACACTGACGTAGTTTTCCACGAAACACCAAAACACCATATACTGCACTCGACGCGCGTTGCACCAACCAAGTTGGAGATGATTAAAATTCAGTTTTAACCATCTCCAGATGATGCCAACTTGCTTGGCTTGAAACGCGCGTCAAGTGCAGTATATAGTGTTTTGGAGTTTCATGGAAATCTAGCGCTTATAAAAAAAAGTTACGTTTGTCAATTGTCTATGTGTGTAGACAGTAACGTGGGAACCAAAGTTTTCGAAAATATGAAATTTTACTCTTTTTCTTTTTATTTTGTCCTAGCACGTTTCTGAAGGTAAGGAATAGTTTTTCAATTCAAACAATTCAACAGAATATTGAAATATATCTGTTTTACCGAGAAGAATAAAAAAAAATACTTATGCATTAACATTAATACATAGAATTATAAATGTGATTAGAACTAAATTACTTTCATAATTGTTTCACTATTGTTTAGACACTAATAATGGCCGTAGAATGTTGTATATTATTATGCATCTAATGAATTACAAATTTTAATCATAATAATTAAATCCCGGATTTATTACTATACTATTTGCCTCTTAATTAATATTATTGTTTTGTTTCTAGCTCATAAAATTATTTCGCGTGTTTGTTTTGCTTTCCGCCATTCACATTTAGACAATGATTAATAAATTGGCTTTTTCACATCATATTCTCTGAAGGTTACACATTACGGATACCAACGATATATTTTTATTATGTGCACAGGAAACCCTAAAAACCGTTTAAATTCGGATAAAATTTTAAACAATATCTCTGTTGATATAAAAAAAAATTGCACAACTGATTTATGGTAGTATAATAAACAACAATTGTAAATATTTTGCTAATTTTCGTTTCATTCTATCAGATATGAATAGTATATAGAATTGACCAACTAGAAAAGGAACTGACAATATGTTGTTGGCAAGTTGCGAAATGAGCCAACCGCGAAATGACTAGGCAGTCTGCAGAATCCCCACTTCGACAGGCAATTCGCTGTTTCACTGTTGTTTAGGGGTTGGATTTCGTCTCATTGGTTTGAGCATTAATAATGACATTTTAAAAGTCATTCTAGGTTAAGGAAAATTAAGGGAAAGACACCTTTTTCTGTTTTTTGTTTTTACTTTCTTATACCTAATATAAGGAAGTATAGTAATCGTGATTTTTTTCGACCTCGAGATTTTGACTGATATATACGTTCTGAACCCTCCTGAATCCATTCTGACTATTTTCCAAATGATGTCTGTCGGTGCGTGTGCGTGTGTGTGTGTGTGTGTGTGTGTGATGTGTGTGTATGTGTGTATCCGCGATAAGTCAAAAAATACTAATGGAAGACTTTCAAAATTTGGCAGTTAAGATTTTCAACAACAGTTTAGGTGACACATTAAATTTGGTGAATCTGGTACCACCAGAAGTGACATAATGAATGAAAGACGGAAAAAAGGCACAATTTTGGGAAAAAAAATTAAAAAAATTTATTGCATTTCTGGACGAATCTCGAAGAATTGTAGTGAAAAAACATAGCTTTATGGAAAAAAATCTCTCGGCATGTCTGTAGTATCGCAATAGCAGCCACAGTTTTTGAGATAAAGTTTTCAAATGGTACACATGTTCTAACGGTCAAAGGCAATGATAAATTCGGTGATGATCAAAATTGGCCAGCTGAAAGGGGTCCACGGGACCCAAACTTTTTTGTATTTGCCTTTACAAAAAAAACATATTCTTGATGGAAGATTATAAATCATGTCTACAATATCAAGCCAATAAAATATATTTTCCAAGTACAATCATTTACTCCGGGAATATTAAAAGGAAGCTTTCAATGAATCCTTCACAAGGACCTAAGTTTTTACCCCCACCAGGTACAGATATCAAATGGCATAGCATCTTAGCGATCAAGATATAAACATTTTGTTAGGAATTTTGATTATCGAAGAGAAAAATCGACAGACAGTACATAATCTGGTAATGACCATTTGAATGACATTGTTAACATGCATTGGTCAGCTCGAAATCCATGCAAAATCTTTACGAAAAATTTTCATAATTCAAAGGTTGTTTGGCATGATATTGGCTCGTTTGGTATCATCAGCTCATTGTTACAATGAAAATAATTATGCCGAAACAACGTCCGAGCGATACATTATCATATTGGAGGTGTACTCGTCCCATAATTAAATTAACGAGGATTTCTAAATGATGACATATTGTTTCAGCAAGATGGGACAATAGCCTAGTCAGCCAGACACAATATGAAAGTTCTGCAAAAATTATTTAATGGCTGAATCATTTTTCGATTCTGCGACGTATCATGACTCACGAGGTTCCCTGACTTGTTCCTATGGTGGTACTTAAAAGAGAAAATGTATGCAAGTCCTCCTACAACAATTAAGGTGTTAAAAATCCAATTTGCAAAAAAATTGCATGAATAGACGGAGATTTTCCTTGCCAATGCAATATTTTCGAACTAGAACTGAAAATGGCAATGAAGTTGGTGGTCGTCATTTAAAAGACTATTGGACAGTTTTTTTATATTTATAATAAATCCCAAAGCACTGCCTATAATTTCTATCTTATAAAGAATTTGTTTCTTAATATATCAAAGTGGGGAACAGAACCATGTAGTGCCTTCTACAGATACTATTGGGAACCTACGTCCTTTCTATCTGAATTTCAAAAATTCTTCATCGGTCGTGCTCTCTTCACACGGCCTATGGCAATCATTCACGTCTAAACAAAATCACGATTCTTCACTGAAGATCACTGTATTCCACTGAACATTCTAATGACGGCGTCTTGCATTACAGCAATCAGGTCTTCAACGTTTATGTTCTTGAATCAAGAAAAACTTCTTACCAAACGGATAAAATCTAAGTTGTATTAATCAAATTCTTCGATATGCAGATGCCACCTACTGCACTCTACCAATTTGTCGTTTTTTGTAGACAGCTGCTTTTTCTAGATGCACGGTAACGTCGATTTAACAGTCTTTAGACTACGTACGCTAACAAAGAAACACAGTAGTTTTTGGTACGATTAGAGATTTCTCTAAATGAGTTATCACCTTTTTATTCGACCTGTTTCTGTTGGGTAATTTGATAACAAAGAGCTCAGTAGACTAAATTAAATCTGAGTGATACTGGCAATATAGCTGTTACTTTTATCAACTGAAACACAAGATTGTAGGATTGTGATATGCCCATATATTTTTGCCGTCATGACATATTATTTATGTTCAATTTATAATTTAATTCTTACTCCAAATGATTTTGTAAAATTTTCTATTTTATTTTATTTTATAGTATAAGTTCTGTTTTTTTTTTAAATTTTAGGTGAAAGTGTTTGGAAAATGGCATGAAATTCCTAGACAGCAAGTTGCATATGGAGATGAAGGTTTAAAATATACATTTTCTGGAATTACTTTGCCCGCAAAACCTTGGACTCCTCTGCTAAACGATATAAGAAATCTTCTATTTGAAGTAACTGGATTTCGTTATAATTTCGTTTTAGTTAATAGGTAATTATTTATGTTCTGAGCAATATATTTTCTTAATGGTTATACAAAAATTTATTTTTTCTATTGACTGTTAAATGCAATTTCTAGATAATCCCTAAATTTATCAGTGAATGATATATGGATAGACCAATCAACAGATGGTTAACTATTTTTTTTTTTTGATATTATTGGTTAATATTATGTCTTCACTTAGTGAGCTAGTACTACTAATGAATAAACCCTAGTGTAAACCAATTGGTGGATATTTATTACCAGCTTTATTCAGTGCTGGCTATTCATGTTATGTATAGCAAATGAAGCAGTGATTCACCTAGAATTACATTAATCATCAAATAATTACAATACTTAATTAAACAATAAATTTGTATGTAAATAACAAGGTAAGGATAAATGTGAAGTACAAGTACGAGCAAGGATATGGTCAAGGGTAAGGGTAACGGTAAGGGTAAGGGTGAGGGTAATTGTAAGGGTAAGAGTTTCACATAGATGTTAACCACATGTTAACTTTGTTAATTTCAAACTAAATAGTTTATCAAAAACTAGATTTGGAGAATTTTTTATGTAAATGTCAAATCCAGCTTCTAAACTAATAATTATGTATAGGGTATTTGGATGTCATGACGTAAGTAATAGAAGCAATCTGCAAGACAGGGTACACAGTATATTAAACAATAGTTACAATAGTTACCTTGTAATATTCTTTACATAACAGCTCCTCTCTGTTTCGCCGCTTTTGTTTGTTTTCGCCAATCAACGTTTGGTGTTTTTTCGACGACACGTGTTTCGTCACAGTGGATTTACGCGTATGACAGTCTAATGTCGCAAATTTTACATAAAAATGCATCACTCTTTCTGCAGACACGGACTGCGTCACTATTTTTTACGCCCGGTCACTAACGCGCTACACTAAATAGGAAATATCGATTAAATAAAAAAATGTCTTTATACTTGCCGAACACCCAACAGAACGTTAGCTAGAAAGTCCTGGAACTGAACAAACTACAAACTGCATAGAGCAACGATGTAAACAAAGTAATTCCCTCCTACTAAATATAATACAGCGGGTAGTCGCCCATCATTGTGCTTTGTTTAGGGACGAAAACGATATTCGCCCCTCGACACTAGATACATAGTATAATTCTCGGCCGCTCATCAGTGCCATTATGTGCCGCTAATCAGTGAAAATTCACGGCGGTTGACGAACGCTCATTAGTGTCGGTTTTACACGCAAGAGATTAATTAATTAATGTCTAAATACAGTGTCAAAAATTACAATTTAATTTATTGCTATATTATCACGCGTTATTTGGAATATGGTATTAGGTTTAAATCCGTCTCTGGGATGAAATTCCCTATGTCTACTAATAATAAACACGGTAAGCGGTGAAATTCGGCGCCAAAATATTAGACGCATGAATAGGTCCTGAAGTGGGTGGGAACCTTTGATGTCAAGATAACACTGGTGTAGTTTTCTACGAAACACCAAAACGCTATATACTGCATTCTATGCATGTTTCGCCAACCAAGTTGGCATCATCTGGAGATGATTAAAACAGTTTTAATCATCACCAGATGATCCCAACTTGGTTGGCGAAACACGCGTCTAGTGCAGTATATGGTGTTTTGGTGTTTCGTGGAAAAACTACGTCAGTGACATGAATAGGTGTAAATGACAAAAAATGTTTGAATTGGGCATTCAGCAAAATAACAAATATCTGTTTAATGTTCTTACCCTGATCATTCTTATGAACTGGTAATAAAAAAAAGAATACGCAAAACATACAATAAAACAACTAATTAATATTAATAATAATAAGTATCTTTCCATGTCATACATTCCGACAGTATCCGAAAAAATTTCAAACGTATTTCAACATGATTATAACAAGAGCCCATAAACCATACACCACAAGACATTTTTTCACAAAACTTAAAACTTATGCTACTTTGAAACCAACACTATACAGGGTGTAACCGTTTTAAATACAGAAAATTAAATAGTCGATAGATTTTTGAAAAATAAATGTTTTTGTGCTATGAACATTTTCTCATAAGCGTTTAGTTTCTGAGATACAGCCGTTGAAATTTTTATTTAATGTTTTTGTCGCATAACTTTTGCATTTTTTAGTATATTTATTCCAAATTTGGCGGTGATTTATATTAGATGGAATCTGAAATAATGACGAAAAATTTGAACTAAAAATATGACCAACTGGCGTAGACAGGGGGACCCTTTTTTTAACTTCTACGCCTATGGATGTTTAAAAAATAAACCGTTTTTAAATTATTCCAAATTTCCTTTGAAGAAAACGTCTATTGCAAGTGTTTGATATTTTCGATAGTCTTCCGATAAATTGAGTCCAAGTGTTTCGTTGCATACCTCTGTTCTACATTTTTTTTACGGGTGGTTTTGAAGAGATTTATAATCCTAGTTGTTAGAAGTTAGAACTGTCAAATCACCGATGCAAGTCATATTACAAATAGTATTTTATCTAATAACAAATAAACTGAAACGTTAGAAAAGAAAATGATGTGTATATCAGACCAAAAATCTCAAGAAACACTATCAAATATATTAGTAAACATCTAGTTAAAAAATTCGTTAACTGTACGAGTATTTCTAATTTTGTCCATCTAAAAAACTTTCCATATTTTAATTCTAACATGAATTTTTACACCCAAAAAATATAAATACAGTAATTATTTTATCATCTACTCTTTTTTAAATAACTAATCTTAGTATTACACAGAGTACTGTAATTTTAACAAATTAGAGGCTCGAAGATTCTCATTATATATTTTCATTTATAGATACAGAAATGGAAATGACCATATAGGCGAACACAGAGATGGTGAAAAGGAGTTGGATAAAAATATACCTATAGCTTCATTGTCTTTGGGACAAAAAAGGACTTTCGTCGTAAAACATGGAGATGCGAGAAAGAAAGGCCCTGACAAAAGAGATATTCCAAGCGGTAGGAACTTCGCAGTTATTGTGAGTTTGGTATTATATTTTCTTGTTTCAGTAAAAATCGACTTGGAGCATGGAAGTCTATTACTTATGAATCCACCAACCAATGAATACTGGTATCACTCGTTGCCGCCCAGAAAATCTGCACCTGGAGTTAGAATTAACATGACATTCAGAAAAATTAACATCTTATAAATTTATAATAATAATAATACAAAAAGTTATAATTAAAAATTCGTTTTAAAATAGTAGGTTTCTTTTATTTCAGAATAAAAAGGCCAAATTGAGTAATTATATAAATACTTACTAATTCTGATAGAATTACACCTATCTGAAAAAAATATGTAGAAAAAGATTAAAAGGTAAAACCTTTTTAAATGGGGACAAATATTGTTCACACAATATAGGGTTTTTGAAATACGTGTATATATTCAAATCTGTAGGTCTTATGGAAATGTGACACAAACCACACTTGAAATTAAAAAAAATCAAAATAACTTTGGCACACTTTCCCCCCTAGTCTTGACACTAGTACTGATAGGAATGAGTGCCTGTTTACTGAATTTCCAGTGTTGCCAAGTCTGCATGAAATCATGAAATCATCATAAATTAAACTCTTCACTTCACTTCACTACACACAAAGTTAGCACTATTATTAATAAATTAATGTTTTTAATAAAGAAAAGCACCATATTTGTCAAATTAATGTTCGAAAAATTCGCCATTTGTAACAGTTAAACACAGTTAAAAATCCAAATACACAAACCGTTGAATGAGCACAAAATTTTCCAACAATAAAATGATTTTACTTAGATACGCACCATTTACGCGGTCTAGTAAATACTGACGTAGTGAGACGTAAATCGTATTGCAACACATCGTACCAGTTATGAATTAGTCAAGGGCCTCAAACGAAAGCGATGACAAACACCATAGACGTAGGTAATATTATACGGTAGTATTCGACTGTATATTATTTGATTGTTTTTAGACATTGTGAAAAATAATTATTTTTGCGAATGTCAAGATAATCTGAATATTTACCGATTTGAATATAATATGCATGTATTTCAAAAACACCCTGTATATCACCGTAATTCAGATGGGCACAAATTTGGTTCAAAAATTAATTTAAAATTCTGCTATCCTCGTGTTTTAGATGTATTTTCCGACCTATATTTAAAAAGTGCTTTTTTAAAATTTTTGTTTATTATCACCATAACTGATCATAATAGATTTTTTGTTTTGGTTTTAAATGAAAATCACTGTGTGGAAATAATGAATGTCAAATTTTTTGAAGTAGCTGGTAATGGTTTTTTTTTCCAAATGCTTACAATAAAATAGCCCAATTTGAAAAAATTTATTACCCTTAGGTGTCAGATTATTAAAATCATCATTTACAGGATGTTTCAATGATGTCACGACAAACTTCGAGGGGTATTCCTTTAGTCAAAAAAAAAAAGAAGCGCTCTACGACTCTTTGAAACATTAAACAGGCTTTTTAAATAATTACACAGTGAGAGTGAAGTTGAATAGTAAACCTAATATCACAACATTGTCCTATGGATATCCGAAGGGCGTCCTCAATGGACATTTAGGACGTCCATTGGATGTTCATTTTTGGTACAAAGTACATCTGACGGACAACCGAGGGACATTCAAATGTCACAACTTTGAACAATATTTGCACGTCCCTGACGGACATTATATGGATGTCCATAAAGGACAAATACTTGACATGAATATCCGTGGACAGCCGTTTGTCACAAAACTGTACATCCTATGGATGTCCTTCACGGACGTCTAGAGCCCCAAAAATGGATTATTGGTTTTACTTAACTCACTGTGTGTATACACATAGGGACATTAAAGCTTCTGGTGATCGAGTTGCGCCATCTATCGGTTTAGTTATATTTTATAAGCTGTAGAGACTAGTATTATTGCATTGTATTGAAATTAAAAACTCACCTTGCCTGCGTGTTGAATCTGAGTTCTCTAAATTTGTAGCCTGACTCTACACCACTGAACCATTGAGATTCTTACAATAATTGGTTACATAGGCAAAAAATTCGTATCAAAAACTGCAGGATTAAAACAATTCTAATATAGGTAATGTAAAGAATTATTTGATTACAAGCAATTATTTGACCTCTAAAATATTTTTCCAGCAAATTGCGAAATTTAACAGCAAAAAATTTGGTTTAGAATTCACCAGCAAAAATAATAATTTTCGGTTCAATTTTGCAGATCAGAAAATTACTTTGCCGATCAAATAATTAATTCCTGTTACTTATTCACATTATATAGAAATTTGTATATTAATAATAATAATAATAATAATGTCTTTATTAAAGTAATTGTAAATATAATTTTACAATTAGCAATACAAGGCGAAGTCTAGCCACGGCTACTCCACTTAACCTTATCATTTATTATATAAATATATACATAAAAAAACAGAAATAAACAAGTGATATTGAATATAACAAATATACGAGGATAATATAAATCTAAATTAATACACCAACTAAACATGAGACAAAAGTTGAAACATAAGAGAACCATACAGTAGACGATAGGTTGTTCATTATGAAGATGTTCTTATTCGCACAGTTAAGATGTTAAAAAAAGATTTTTTACTTTTCTTCAAAAACTATTTACGGGTAGTGTTTTATGTTGATCATCAACAAAGTTATAAATTTTGACGGCGTTGTAGCAGAAAGATCTCTGAAATATGGTTGTTTGGAATTTAGGTAATGCCAATTTTTGAACATGTCTTACATTCACATTATGAAGATTGTATCTAAAATTTAATTTATCACGGAGATACGATGGCGTGGAAGAGAGAAGCAGACGATGAACAAATATTGACATAGAATATTTGAACAGATTTTCAATATTGTGCCATTTAAGTTCTTTGATTCTGTTAGAAACATGGTCATACTTTCTTAAACGAAAGACATACCGACAACAACTGTTCTGAACTTTTTGCAATCGATACAAATTTAGTTTGTCTAAGCATGGAATGTAACATATATTACAATAGTTTAATATTGGTAAAACTAGTGACTCACAAAGTTTTTTACGTAGTTTGTAGTTTATTAAGCTAATATTACAATAAAGTAATTTTAATGCAACATACGATTTTTTTATCAATTGCGTAACATGATCAGAGAAACGCATGCTATCGTCGAATATTAAACCTAAATTTTTTACCTTACTCATTATTTTCAAAGGTTCATTATTTATGTTCAGGATCAAATTTGATTTTACGAAGGCCCTAACTTTTTTTTTGAGAAAAGCAAATAACCGAGCATTTAGATGGATTAAGCTTTAAATTATTTCCTTTTGAATAGTTTGTAATAGAACGAAGATCTGCATTTATGTTATTACAAGCTGTATTGATAGACTTGGGATCAAATGAGTAGAGAAGTTGGGTGTCGTCAGCATACCCTTGCATTTTTGTTGAATTGACACATTTAAATAAATCTGCTGTATATAGTAAAAAGAGAACTGGACCCAACACTGATCCTTGAGGAACACCAGATGTGATGGTGGAAATGTTTAAAAAAGAATCCCCAAGAACCACTCTTTTGAGTCCGAGAATTTAAATATGTCCTAAAGAAATTAGCTGAAATGTTGTCAAATCCATAATATTTTAATTTAGCACAAAGGAGGCTATGATCCAAAGTGTCAAAGGCTTTAGAGAAATCTAATAAAACAAGTGCCGAGGCTTTACCTTTATCCAATGATTTAAAAATGTCATCACAAATATTTAGTAACACAGAGGTAGTACTATGACCTTTTCTAAAACCCGACTAAATGAGAGATAATATTATTTTTTGACGCATAGTCGTATATTTGAGGCTGAATAAATTTTTCTAGAATTTTTGCCATTGCAGGTATTATGCTTATTGGTCTTAGATCAGAATAATTTTCAGGACTATTTGTTTTTGGTAGAGGTTTTACTAACGATAGCTTCCACTGGTCTGGAAAATAGCCAATTTCTAAACAACAATTAATGATGTGTGTAATATGTACTGCAATTACGGATGTGCAATATTGTAGCATCTTGGCGCTAATATTATCACAACCTTGAGCATTTGAATGAAGTTCCAGAATGATATGTTTTATTTCATCAATTGTAGCAAATTTAAAAGAAAATGTTAAGTCATTATCAAATTTTTTGTTTTCAAAACAAGACACAGCATTTGCACAGTTATTTGGAGGACTATATACAGATGTGAAATAATCATTTATGGCTTCGGGATTTTTTAATGTCTGCGGTATATCAAAATTCTGTTTGGGTTTTATATTCAAATTTTTTAAGGCTTTCCAAAGATCTTTTTTATTATTACTTTCTTGATTTTGTGATAAATAGGCTGCCTTTTCACGTCGAATGGAAGAAACAATTAAATTTCTAAATTGCTTATATATGTTACGATCATGCGGACTGTTCGATTTTTTATATTTGCTTAATAATTTATCGCGTTCTACCATCATTTGTTTTATACCATTTGTAAGCCAAGGTGCATATGGTTTTGTTATATGAGATGTTATAAACGGTGCGTGTTTATTAAATAACAATATAATATTATCAGTTAGATAACATATTTTATCATCTATATTATTTAAATAAAAGATATCATCCCAGGGAATACTTTTAAATTCACCAAAAAGTGTTCTAATGAAAAATGACTGAAATTTCTATATGTTAGCATTATAGTTTTGTTTCTTGGAACCGTACATTTTATGTCACAATAGATAGCATTGTGATCCGAAATAAGGTCTGCATTTAGAATTCCAGCATTTATATACATTGAGGGTTGGTTAAAGTAGATAACATCTATTATTTTTTCAGAGGTGTTCGTAATTCTGGTTGAATCATTAATTAGCTGAGTGAAATCGTAAGCAGAAAAGCATTCTAAAACAGGATTATCATAATAATGATCGACATTTACATCTCCTAAAATAATTATATTATCATATTGAGTTGTAGCATGTGACAGAATATCATCGAAATGTTTTATAGACGCAGTTAAATTATTTGCAGGCACTCTGTAAATAACTCCAACGAGTAAGTTAAGGTTACCGATTCTTACATTTAAAAATAAATATTCTAAACCATCTATACTAACAAAATCATTTAAAACTTCATTTGCTGAAAATAAATCGTTTACATAAATGCCTACTCCCCCTCCCCTGCCAACACGATCTTTCCTAAAAAAAACGAAAGCTGGGAACATAAATAATATCGGAAGAGATGTTATCATTCAACCATGTTTCCGTAACACAAAATAAGGAAAATTTATTTTCAATTAATAAGTTACAAAAAGCATCAAATCCCGTAAATAGTGAACGAGCATTTAAGTGACCTATTCTAAGCGAGTTGTTCATAATTAATCTTAGCTCTTAATTGATCTATTTTAATCTTACGATAATTGCACAACGGATCGTCCACAGTATGGTCTACTAACAAATTGGTTTTGAATTTGATATTATATTCTTTACAATTTACACAAGATGAAGTTTCAGACACGCAATCACGTTTTTCATGGGATCCGGAACATTTTGGACAAACTGGTGAATCAGCACGGCAAATGTTTTTTATGTGACCATACTTATTACACTTGTAACAGCGACGAAGACTAAAGTGTTCCTTAACAGGACATCTTCTCCAACCAATATATAGAGCTTCTTTTTTCATAGCTAAGGTGAATACTGACGATGACAATTCTAATACAATATTAAACAAGTTATTAAACTTCAATTTGGTAACCAGCTTAATGTCATTTTCGGTGCAGTTGAGATTGTTATCAGAAATAATATTTTTTTATAAGGTCTGGATCAGTGACAGAGTTAGGTTCCACACTGTATACTATTACTCGTGGATTAAATTTTTTTTCTTCGCTTATATTATAAACATTGCCTATAGTTTGAGTTAAACGATCTCTTAATTTATTTAAAGAAGCGTTATCACCACATTTAATGAGCATCCCATCTTTAATTAGTCTTGTACTAATTACATTGGCGTTTATTTGGCTAGGATTTATTTTAGATTTGATATCGTTTTCAACTTGAATATTCGAAATAGCGTTATCAGTTGATTTGACAAATAAAACAGGTGATGCTTTTTTTAGATGTTCATTTTTTCTTACAACATTGCTATAAGAAATGCTAGGCTTATCGTATGATACAGAATTAATCGTACTTACAATGTTTTGTTCTCTATCGGCAACCTTGCTTTTTGTAAGGCCACAATATATTCCAGGTCATCTACTCTTTTAATTAATAATTCTTTTTCACGAAGAAGACAATTGTTTTCACTTTGTAAAAGTAACTTAGAATCAGTACTGCTACCTTCACCACTACACTGTCCGCTAGCACCGGAAAAAAACGTCATTATTTATTTTATCACAACAACCCCTGCACATCCAATCTTTTTTAATCACTTTTACTACTTTTGCCACAGCTTCAAAACATAATGTATGTATAACTATGTCACATTCACTATTATTACATCTGATACCACCTCTAGAAACTTTATTATTACAAATACTGCAATTTTTGCCCTTTTTCTCAGCAGACTCGGAATCATCGTCCGCCTTAGTCGGCATCGTGAGAGCAATCCTATTATTAAATTTAATTATAAATTGTTAATAAAAAATAATATACAAGAAATAAATAAACTAATAAAAATTAAAAAGAAAAACAAAAAAAATTCCTAGAGCTGGATAAGAACCCCGATCGGTCGCGTGTAAAGCACGGGTTATACAGTGCCAAGGGGGACGCAACAGTGGCGTATTTAGGGGTGATATTAGAAGTAACCCAAGCAACATTTTGTGACTTGCAACCACATTTTCCCAGAAATTACCGTTGTATTAGGTGTAGAGTGTAAATTGTCATCATGTCATCCACGACCTCTGGCGCGACGTCGCTTATAGTTATTATGACCAATGTAAAATAGACACGTTTTAACAGCCGACTACAATATATGGAGTGTGAATGTTGGTGTCTTAGGTTTATTATTGATGTTGCTAAAACGTTACCATAAGATTGAATTTTCAGCGTATAGATTACTAACGTTTTATGGACGACGCCGACGCATCGTTGTGCAATGCTTGTATGATAAAGACCTAGGAGGAAGAACTAAAACAAATAGTATAACCTATACATTATATGGATGTCTAGTAGATATCCAACACTTGCACTTTAGTGTACTATCACAAACGCATAAAAAAACGGACGTCCAGTGGACATCCCTTTATGGACAGTGTGCAAATATACATAAATGAATGTCCACTGGATATCCATCACATCCATGGACATACAGACATGAAATGGATCAAAAATGGACACCGTATGGATATTCTGTACAATATGGGACCGACTTGGCATGGAAAATTGTTGTCATAGAACACGAAAAGTTTCATAAAAAACTAACCAATGGCGTCGGAGTTAAAGCGGGTTGTGGTGATAGAATCTTACATAAGAAGGTTATTTGCAACCGAACGGCTTTTTTTTATTTGAATGCACTTCTTTAAATAAACTTTCCACCTTCAGTTTTTTTCTCGTACATTCACGAGTAAATATTAAAAAATCATTGGAATGTCGTGGGAATCGTTAGTAGCGATTTTCAGATTGTTTTGCTCTAATTCCTCAGCGGTTGCAGTCAATGTTTTTTGATAAAACGTTTTGTGTACGTAGCTACGTATCAGTATCGTAGAGTGCTTAGGAAACATTTTAGAAAAAAATTGTATTCTTGTTTTTAGCTTTTTTTAAAGAGAGGATTCGACCCTCGAAGTTTGTCGTGACATAATTGAAACACCCTGTGTAGTAATTACTACTACATGCATTTAAGAGACATATACAATAGTATATTACAATAACTTTATTATTATTATTATTTACAAAATATCTATAGTGCACCATATTGTATATATTCTAACATGTGTTCTGCATGGAGAATGGTAACTGAAAATTCTTCAATATAAAATAATATAAAAATAAAACTGTGTACTATCTATATTTCAAAAATGTCGCCTTTTGCACAAATGCGACATGAAGAGTCAAGTTCCAGTGTTACACACAGGCAACCAGTATAAAGTGGTTTAGCCTTGTTAAATAAAACTATTCACACACTTTGAAGTCAAATATGTCCACCTAACTCATTCCCATTAGCGGTAGTAGTAAGTTAAATTTTTATTTAAAGAAAAAGTTTAAACAGAATAATAAAAACTTTTAATAGTTCCGTTAGTCACCCCTAGATAGCGCTCGATTCTACGTCCTCAATAGTAAAAGATATATTATATTGTGCAACTATTTCGACTAATGCCAAGTCATTCTATTTTAATACTATTACATTTTGTTTAATGTTGTGTGAAGAAGACGTGACAGTTTGTCTTAACACTGTTTATACTCCTCACTTCATACTACTGCCGACATCTGTTCATTACTAGCATAAACTGAAAGTAGGAAGGTACACTCGATAGTACCAACATTACCAAAAAAGATCGAAATTGAAAAGAAAACATTTAAGTAATTTATAGGTTAGTTGTGTGTTTAATATCTCTTCAAAATGGTAAATAAACTAAACAAAGCTTTTTATAATACAGTTTTGTCGCAGGCATTTAGTCCTTGTGGAAATTATCTTGTTCTTGGCGATATATATGGTGTATTATCAATTTTTCAGTAAGTAGGAAATAAAACTAAAGTTAACAATATTTTTATTTTAAAATTTTTCTTTAGTTTATCAAAAATAATTCAGCCAGAAAGTAATTTATCCAAAGAAGAGCTTACACCAAAAAACAGAATCACAGTCAAAGAAGATTTGCAGGTTAACAGTCTATTAACAACTCAAACTCATCTCATTGTAGGAGGTGTAGGAGTAATTTACGCTTACCTATGGAAGAATATTAAAAACAGTAAAAATGTACAATCTGTATGGACAATTGATATACCAAATCATAGAGATACCTTTGATAAGACAGATGTGAACTGTTTATTATATAATGATGATACAGGACATATTTATGCTGGTTGTGGTGATAATAGTATATATGTATTTGATATAGAAAGTAGAAAAATTCTAAAAACCCTTAGTAAACATAAAGATTACATTCACTGTCTTACAACCAAGTAAGTATTGGTGGTTAATCTAATCTAGATAAAATAGTTAATATTTTTTAGTGGCAATGATTTGATATCAGGAGGTGAAGATGGTTTAGTTAATATTTGGGACATGCGCACATATAAAATATCAAACAAAATTGAACCGTACCGAGATGATAAAGTTGTCCGCCCAGAACTAGGAAACTGGATTGGAGCAGTTAGTTCTAATGAAGATTATTTGGTATGTATAAAAATATTTACAAGATATTAGGTATTGAAATAGGAACCATCCCATTATTTTATTTTATATTTGTGGTCAGGATAAAATATACCAAAATAAATATCAGTCCGAAAGGACATCAGAGTTTCCACTTTTGTGTAGTGTAACTAAATGAATAGAGAGATCTGGAACTTATATTAAAAAGGTCAATAATAAAGAATACACATTGTTTAATTGACCCTTTCTTGGCTTATATGATCATAATGTACAACCTACCTACCAGGCAAGTTATTGACAAAATAAATTATTAGTTTGTGATTGATGCTCTGAAGAGAGCAGCTAATCCAAAATATTGATATCTGAGGGTACACAAATGCTCATTTTAGGTTTAATTTTTGGTTTTGCCATTATTTTTTTATATGTAAACACCTACAGAAAAACTTGAATATAGATATTAAAATATAACTCAAAATGATCATAGTAATGAGTGTCATGACTAGAGCCTCAATTTGAATATTACACTGAGAATATTGTCGTGAAGCATTTTAAAATATAACGTCCGTTTCTCTTTTGAAGTATTGTAGAACAATGAATAAATGATTTCCCAAGTTTCAGTTTGATAGCACAGAGGTTCTGTGAAATATTTGTGAGAAAATATCATCATGTAATAATTGGATCGTGGCTCTAGTCATGACATTTAAAAATGATTTCTGACCTTAAAAATTGGAAACAAGTTATTCTATATAGACTTATTTCATTTAATGAAAACAGTTTTAAGTTGTTATTAATTTGCATAACTACTTCTCAAATTTGGAAACCACACGAATTGTGCTCCCCTTGATTTTTAAATATTTCATTTCTGTTACAGTTATGTGGAGGAGGTACACGTGTATCCTTGTGGCACTATCGATTTTTAACAAATTCAACTGTTTTTCCAATAGATGACAAAGGCATCCATGTTGCTGAAATTTATAATGATAAAATTTTTGCTGGTGGCAGATCTAGACTTTTTTATCAAATGAGTTTTGTAGGAGACATTATATCGGAAATAGCCACTTCTGCAGTTACGACTTATAGTGCCATTCACCAAGAGCAACCTTTTCCAGTTCTAAGCATTGCAGGATCAAGTCCTAAGATTGATATATGTAGTAATTTTATGTACAAAAATCAGCAATTGTCTTTATATTAGTTTAAAATGATTTATTTATTCGTACATTAAATAAATTTTGAAGGTGTTTTTATACTGACAATAAAGTAATATATTCATATCCATATGGCTGTAGACTTTAATGTGGATATAGAAGAATCATATTTTTAGAAATGCCACATTTTAAAAAAAAGTGTAACTAAATATTTTCTTGTAATACATTTCATTGAAGGGAAGGGAAATAAAAAATAATAACTTTAATAATGTAGGAACGTGACTTTTGGGTCCAAAGCTTCAATATTAAGTTATGGCATAACCAAATTTCATCAGTAGCCACTGCAGCATACATCTGTTTGGATGTAATATATCAACACATCTCAAAGAAGATTTAATCCTAATGTATTTTAAACGCCGATGATGCCATTGTGTTTCCTGAATAATCACTAGTAAACATTTTTCTATGACACAAGAACCCATGTATATTTATCACAAGAAACCATTCAAATTATTGGAACAATTAACAACATTTTTTTTAATACAACTATGTCTTTTGTATTTATGTGACCATAGTTTATTGCAATTTCAACCATACATCACGCATGAAAATACAGTTTAGGTTCGCAATAGGTAAAACCACAAATTTTAGTTTCTTTTTTCACATTTGCAAAAGAAACTTATCTAAACCTTACTTATCTAAAAAGTAATTTTGGGTGTACCTTTGTTTTTCTTTTAAATCACGTAGGCCATAGCAGTTAAGCTTCAACTACATTCTTGTTAGGTAAAGTACCCTTTCTGTAAAAGATACACCAAAATGTCAGTAAGAAAAGTTATTCAGATTCAAAAAAATTATACTCCTATTGTAACAACTCCCCCCCCCACTCGATTATTTTATTGTTTATTGTCATGTCGAGTATTGACTCTCGTAGATACTCTGATTTTATTAATTTGATTATTTACTTAATTTCCCTTTTTGAAAGTCTCACCTGTCGTGAAGCGGCAAATAATAATTAATTGGCCGTTTTCATGATCGTCTAATTTTAGTGGTAAGACCCCAAATTTGTTGTGTTATTGTAACCTCCCAGGTACGTTTATAAAGTTTGGTATTACTTTGTTTCATTTATTAGGTTTAATTTGATTACTTAATTTTTTACCAATTAATATCTCTGCATTGCACGGATATATGTTTTAAAGAATGACTAATATAAGTAAGATTTGGCTTTAGATTTATGATCACTGATTTACTTAGAATTCAGTTTTGTACCTGAAAGTAAAAATAAGTTAAGGAAAATCAAATAACGTTTTCACACCTTTTATTTCTGTGCTTAGACAACTGTTTATAAGAAAAATTACAGAATAGGTTAGGTTAGGTTATTATGAGTGGGTCCTTGTGGACCCTCCACTGCGGCCATTAGCAGACCTATTGTGGCTCACTACTAATTATATTTCACCCAATAAGTTCAGTCTCTTAATGAAACTGATAATTTTATTGGGTGAGAATGTGTCCAGATCCTCTGGCAGAAGTTGCCCTTTGCCAAATATTGAAAATCAGATCCTCTCCACAGCGGGACAGGTGCATAAGACGCGGTCTGCCTTCTCATCATCCTCCAAGCATAGACGGCACTCGGCGTTTTCCGCTAGGCCGAGTTTATGCAGATGATAATTTAGTCGGCGGTGCTCGATATATAGGCATGTCGAGTTTTCAAGTTTACTCTGTTTAACTCTTAAAAGTTTCTTACTTCTTGATTTTAAAGGTTTATAAACGCCTTCGAATGAACTAATCCTAGTTACTCTTACCAATACTGAAGACATTTCCTTTCAGCCCAGGTTGAGATAGCCATCTTAGCAGTACTTGAAGATATGCCAAGTATCGGTTCTGGTCCGATGATTCGTGATCCTGCTCCTTCTCTGGCCAAGGAGTCGGCTATTTCTTTACCTTCCATACCAGAGTGGCCGGGTATCCAGACCAGAGTCACTTTGTTGTTTTTGCTCAAATGATTTAAAGCCTTCTGACAGTTTCATACCGTTTTGGAGTTACAGCAGTAGGAGCCAAGAGCTTGGCTATCTGAAAAAATTTTAATTGATTTGCGTGTAAGATGCATATATTCTAGCCTTCGCACACACAGTTCAATGGCATGAACCTCGGCCTGAAAAATAGTTGCATTAGTACCTAGGCTTGAGGATATCCTTACCTTTGGTCTGTAGCTATGTACTCCGGCTTCCGTTCCCTCAGGAGCTTTGGAGCCATCTGTAAACCAGCAACTGTCTGCCTTATCGATTTTATTCCGATCCCACTCATCTCTTTCTGGAAAAAGGATGTTGAAGGTCATCCCGTAGTTGGTCATGGTAGGCATATTATTCGAGGGCATTCCCAGGATGCTGTGACTCTCTATGTCATCCAGCAACCTGTTCCACTCCACGATACTAGTCTGCGGCATATTAATGGCCACTTGTTGCAGTCTATATGTTGCCCACTTGGCCTCTCTCCAAATATATATGAAAAGGGGGTAAGTCCAGGAGGATTTCCATTGCAGCTGACGGTGTGGTGCTAATTGCGCCCATTACTGTCGAGCATGCTAATCTCTGTAATCCAGAGAGTTTGGCTGCGTATCCTTTTGGGCATAATTTGTTTGCCCCAAATACACGACATGTCCATAAGGACAGTTGTGCTTTGTGGATTACCTTTTCCAGATGGGAGTTCCAATGAAGTGATTTATCCAGAGTGATTCCTAGATATTTCACCTCCTCCGCAAATGGAATAGTTTCACCCATTAAGGAGGGCGGTCTTAAGTTCTCCAGCTTCCTTTTCCGTGTGAATGGTACTATTACTGTTTTTTGAGGGTTCACAGACATCTGTTTCCCTGTCACACCATTTACCCACTGCAATCAGTATCTCTTGAAGAGTATTAGATATTACTCCTTCAGAGTTTCCTCTGACTAGTATGACTAGATCATCAGCATAGCTAGAACCTTAACCTCCCACATTGTGAGAATAGCCAGTAAGTCATCCACAAGAAGTGACCACAAAAGGGGGGAAAGAACCCCACCCTGTGGGCATTCTCTTGTGGCTCTAAAGCTGCCTGTTTCTCCGTGTAGAGACGTCGTTATAGTTCTGTTTGATAACATAGCAAGAATCCAGTCCCCTATAGTCGACTCAATTCCTCTGGCGGCTACTGCTGCATATAAGGAGTCGGGCAGTGCATTGTTAAATGCTCTCTCAATGTCGAGAAGCGCTCCCATCGCAATTTCCTTCATTTGAAGGGATTGGGTGATCTCGACTAGGTTGTTGATTTTCCTGTTTGATAGACATACTGATGGATATTGAGGGGGTGGTGGTTCAGGATGTTCCCCCTGATATATTCATACAGCAGCTTCTCCAGGCCTTTCAACAAAAAAGATGTCATGCTACTTGGTCTAAGCGATTTAGGGCTTGGTTCTTTCCTACCCACTTTTGGTATATATACTAGCTTAACCGCCGACCAACTTGATGGGATATAGTTCCATACCAGACTAGATCTGAATAATTTAATGAGGAATAGGAGCAATATTTCCAGTCCGTTTTGTAGTAAAGCTGGAAAAACTCCGGCCTCCTGGCGATTTGAATGGTTGGAAGGATTTGATGGCCCACTCAAATGCCGGTAGTGTGATAACCTTTTTAGCTGTCAGCCAGTCATATTTATCAGGTCGTTTTAATCGTACTTCTGACGGTGACAGCTGTTGGTCATTCAGATTCAAGCACCCTGGGATGCGGTTATGTGCTAATAGCTGTAGGGTTTCCAGAGTTCGTATATGAGCCATCCAGTCGCCGTAACGAGCCGAATTCCCACGTCGGTTCTCTGGAAAGAATCTTGTGGATTCTAGTACTGTGAGGTAGGTCAGTTATACTCTCACAGAATTTCCTCCAAGATCCCCTTTTTGCTTTCCTTATTTCTTTGTTATAGTCCGTTAGAGCGGATCTGTATTGGTTCTAGTCGCCCGAAGCTTTAGCTCGATTAAAGAGGCGTCGAATTTCTTTTCTCATTTTATCCAAATTCTTGTTCCACCAAGACACGCCTCTATTGTCCTTTTTTGTCATCAGTGGACAGTTTTCATGATAAGTCGAAACAATTGCTTTTCGGATCTGTTCCGCCGCAATTTCGGTTTCATCACGATTCCTGATTATGGTGAGAGTGGATTGAAGGTGAGTCTGGAGGGAATGTTTGTATCCTTCCCAGTCTGTGCACTTCGGATCTCGATATGTCACCGTAGGTCTTGGACCAGCTTTTATTTTGAATAGAATATGTTTGTGATCTAAACACGAGAGTTCAGAAGATACCTTCCAATCGGTAATCTTGTTGCTTAGGTAGTGTGAGATGATTGTGATATCTAATACCTCGTTCCTATTTCTAGTGATAAAGGTTGGTTCAGAACCAATGTTATTCACAGTTAGTCTTTTACCTAATGTATATTCAAATAGTGACTCACCTCTTTGTTTAATGTCCGTGCTACCCCATGCTGAATGGTAGGCATTTGCATCACATCCAATAACTAGGTGGACATTGTTCCTTTTGCTGTAGGTGAATAAATTTCGCTCTACAGTTGGAGGAGGTTGATCTGCAACCCTATCACCTGGGAAGTAGGCCGAGCAGACGATTATCTCCCTCTTGCTTCCTCCCTCCGAGGTCGATATCTGGACGGCTACAACGTAACGGGTGTAGTAACCTGTAAGTATAAATTAGTTAATGTTGTTTCTGATCAAGATACAGGCTCTAGGTCTCATCAAAGTCGACTTCTATTACCTTGCCAGAAGTATTCCCCAGGCCGCTTACCAGGCCTGTGTTACTTGTCCAGGGTTCCTGGAGGAGAGCAATGTCAATTTGCTCTTCCTTAAATCTTCTGCCGAGGACGTATGTGGCAGCCTTGGCTTTTTGTAGATTTGCCTATAAACATCTGATGTAAGATGTTCCCAATTCTCCAGCCTTTGGAGGTGGGGACTTTAACAGCTTCCGCTCCTGGTCCGATGATATTGGGTCATCTGATGGAGTAGGATTGATCCCAATCTCCATCAGTTTTCCAGTTTCCTGGTTGTCAGTGGCAATAGTACCTTCCACAGCCTCACCTCCCACTGTGTGTATTGAGCAGTCGCTGGCTAACGGTCAGGTAGATCCCGCTCTCTCACTCCCTTCCCCGACCGGAACTGGGGTATCCCTCCCCTGCTCCGTAAACTTTGCCTTACTATTTTGCATTGCAAATTTCTGGCTACTGTCCTGTGCCCGCGCCACTGTGCATCAGGTAACTTTTTTTGTTGAAAAGGTTATTTCCCTCTGCGAAAACCTGTTGGTCCAAGGGAGTTGTTTTATTTCACACCTACCTGTCGGCACCGAGGTGCCATTTAAGGCATTCCCCTATCCGCCACCTGGGGATGCGTCCGGTAGGGGTTGCAGGCATCCCCCCTCGGGTTAGAGAATATGACACGAACAAGACCTTGTTGCACGTGCGGAAACTTTCGCCAAATAGTTGAAGTGGCGTATGTAGAACCCTACATATGGCAGACAAATGTCCACAAGAAGTACATTGATATTTAACTAATTGAATCTGCAAAGCAACCAAATCTGGTTACCTGCGCCGAAACTTCCTCGTCGTAGTTTAAATAACATATGTAAAACCTTATACCATATATTTTTACAAGAGAAACTTCCCTTGTATGAAGTACCAGAACGTTCTTTGTCAAAAAGATGGACAGGCACAGACACCATGCTTTAATTTAATTCGCGGACTCGTTGTCACCGTACAGCAGTACCATAAATACAACTAACGCTGCCAATTAATATTCGTTGGGACAACTGTCCATTTATTTGTGGGCTTGCCGAATACACCCCGCCTTCACGGCTTAAACCAAGGTGAAATGAACTACCCTATAAAGTTTTGTGTAGGGGTTGGCAGGCATTAACCGACTTCACGGCACGCGTACGGGAATTGTGGTCATAAAACATTAAACGATACTCACTGGATGCCGGCCACTGGGCCCCCTGTCGAGAGACAAGACCCACTGGTCAAAACACTCAGAGAGTTCAAAAGACTGCATGTAGTAGTAGCGGCACCTGACCATACTAATCTGCCAGCTGACCACTCAAGATCCTCGTACAAAAAGTGAAATTTGATAAAGTTACAGATATTGCAGATTTAACTGGACACTATTTATTTTGTACATTATTTTATTTTGACCTAACTTAATTTGGAAAAGTGAATGAAATCTGAATTAATATAGGCTGTACTAATTATTAATAAAAATGTATTGAGCAGTGCATTATAACAGAAAAACCCTATCTGTAAATCATTTGGTACCACCGGTCAAATATTGTTAAAAACCGCGAAACCCAAGCATATAGAGTCGTACTTTGATTAACGTTGCCATTTCACTCGTAACAAAAAAATTGAATTAGTTTAATGAATTTTTAGTGAGCTCGAGTACGTAGAAAATGGCAACGCAGTATAAAAATTATTTAAATGCCGTCCTTATCAATTCTTGTATACACGGAGAGTTCCGCGGGGCCCACTCGCGGGTAACACCTGAGTTACTCGCCTCCATGTCGTCGGCGGCGTCGGTGACTATAGCACGCTAATGAAACACGGCTCCCAATGCTAGTGGATAGCTATAAACCGAGACGAGGCCACTCTCTTATTTCCCAATTCCGAAGAACCAAAGCGTAAAGCTTGGGGCTGTCAGAGAGTTGACCTGGAGCACAGCTATATCACAGAGAGTCATACAATCTCTTCGTATCCGATTCCGTAGAACCAAATCGTAAAGCTTGCGGTTGTCAGAGATGTGACACGACTCTGCCACAGAGAGCTGGACAATCTCTTCGTACCCGATTCCGTAGAACCAAAGCGTATAGCTTGGGGTTGTCAGAGATGTGACCCAGATCGTATGAAATCTCGTGTATTTATATGATTTCCCGTGCGTGAGTTCGTTGTCCAAGCATGCAAGTTTGACGAAGATAGCCAAACGCTAACTTGTGCTCTCCCAATGAAATTATAACTCAAGATGCTTTAAGTGAAAAGTGATATAATGACTCTATTTATTAGCCTTTGACCCTATTCTTAGTAAAGCTTTTACAACCCTACGTGTTTATAATGGTTTGTTTATCGGTTCTCTGCTGGAGAATGGTTTGAGATTTTGAACGTTTTAAAATATTAAATGAATAGTGTGTGTTCTTTTACTGTGCTGAATAATTTAGACTCTATAGTTTGAATGCATACGTTTTCTGCAATCATTCTAAGAAAATGATTTAACCCTTTTACGTAATAGTTAATTTGGAATTTAATGAGATAAATGCTTGGAAATAATTTAGTTTAATGTAAAAATTATAGGAAATTTATTCGCGATGAAGCAGCTCAGAGATGGGGTGCTTCACTATGCAAAATTTCAAGAAGGTCCGTGTATTTTGGCGATTTTGTGTTTTTTTCCACTATCTGAAATTTACGTTAATCACGTACTCAAAAACACATTTAACTGTTTAAGTACATTTTCATCTTTTGTGCTAGGGGTATATTTCTGACATGACCCCAAGATCTACATCATTAAAGTAGGCATTTTGCTGTACCTTTAATAGAAAAAGTACTTTACCTAATGAGAAAGTAGTTTTTGCTTCACTGCCATGGCCTACGTGATTAAAAAAGAGAAACAATAAGCAAAAGTACACCCAAAATATTGTGAAAAATAGTTTAAAAGTTTATATGGTATGTTTCCGGATATGTATATATAATAAAGTGTGTACAAATAAAAATTCAATTATGGTAGGCAATGCATGCCAAAATGTGTCCTTCTAATAATTATATTTTATTCCTGCCCTAAACTTATTATTATCTAAATTCTACGATAAGCATCAACAGACGTTTTCTCATGCTATAATAGTTGAGTTTTTACTATACACACGTCATATACAGGGTGTTTCAAAAATAAACCACGTACATTCTTTCAAGAGTGCATTTCTCATGAAAATAAGATGACAAGTTCGTATCAACATGGATCCGTAAATGCTTGAATCTTGTAAAAAGTAACGATTTTTTTTACAAGTTTCAGCAGCCTGTATCTCGATAATAAAGCATTTGTGAACCTATGTTAAATGAACTTTTCCACTTATTTTCATGAGGAATGCGCTCTTGAAAGGATGTGATTTATTTTCGAACCGTCTTGCATATAATCACGTATACAATGTATCATATGTGTAAAATCAGTTATGTACTGGTCATGTTTACACTTAATATCACATGTGCATATTAAAATATACGTGCCATTAATATAATTAACAATTTATTGCTTTCATGTTACAATGTGTATGTACTGTTAAGGTATTCAACAATATGTTGCCATCGTGTTACAATGCTTATGTATAAATTATTTAGTGACTTGAAAAAAAAAAAAAAAAAAAAAAAAAAAAAAAAAAAAAAACAAAAAAAAAAAAAAAAAAAAAAAAAAAAAAAAAAAAACCCCCCCCCCCCCCCCCCCCGGGGGACGGGACAAAAAAAAAAAAAAAAAAAAAAAAAAACCAAAAAAAAAAAAAAAAAAAAAAAAAAAAAAAAAAGGAAAAAAAAAAAAAAAAAAAAAAAAAGGGAAAGAAAACAAAAAAGGGGCAAGGGAAAAAAAAAAAAAAAAAAAAAAAACCAATTTTTGAAAAAAGGAAAAAAAAAGAGGGGAAGGGAAAAAAAAAAAAAAAGAAAATTTTTTTTTTTTTATTTTTCACAAATTTTCAAAAAAATTACAAAAGAAAAGAAAAAAAAAAATATTTTTAAAAAAAAATATCCCCGGCGATTTGCCAAAAAGCTGGAGAATGGATTACTACAAGATAATATGCACGTTTGATCAGGCTACGTGTATGTTACGTAGTTGTTACGTACTTGTCTTTAGTGGGTGCCTCCCCTATCGCAGATAATCGAGATACCTATGATAAGCTTTGAATTTAGAACACCTAGTATAAAGATTTTAAAATATTAAAATTCGTTTTTAATATTAAAATGAAAAGAACTCACTGTCTTAGGAAGCTGAGAATAAACGCAAGTCATACTAAATAAACTGGATGGAATTACTCAGGGGCGGCTTTTGCAAGCAGGTTTGCCCAAGAATGATAACGAAAAAAGTTGTACTTAATTTTTCGTAATAATAATCAACGCAATATATTTGATTTAATTGGTTATAATTTATAAGATACAATTTACAATAAACACTGATCACTTTCGGTGATCTCTCAAAGAATTATAAGGGTTAGTAACGTTTTTCATTAGCCTCAACACAATTATTTAGCCACTTACTGAAAGACCCTCGTGAGAAAAATATCCGCAATAAAAACATTTTCCTTCAAAAACAAAAATGGTGCAAATTACGTGAAAGAGAAAAAACCCCTTATTTTTTTTCTTCTAATAGCCTAATTCCGGACACCCACTACTCGTGGTTCTCGCTACCAATTATTTCAACCGACGTCCTTTCGCTTAGAAGCCCCGGACTTCTCTCTCCGGTGGTGGTCCAGGGAGACTCCCGGTCTCCCAACCCCCGTATATCTGTATCTCCCCGCGAATTCCTCGCAATTTTTTGAATCTACCTATCACACCGCCGTATTCCTTTTCCTTCCGAGCATAATTTCTAGATGGCGTTCGGAATCCCACTTAGAAATAAATTAAATTTCTCAGATTGCCAAATGGTGACCGGTAAACCCTTTTTTGAAAAAAAAATCCCCCCCAGATTTCCCCCCCTTTTTTTTTTTTATTTTTTTTTTTTTTTTTATAAAATATATTACACCACAATTTTTTTTTTTTTTTTTTTTTTTGGGGTTTTTTTTTTAATTTTTCCTTTTTTTGTCCCTTTTTTTTTTGGTGGGTTTTTTTTTTTCTCCAAAAAATAAAAAAAAAATTATTTTTTGGGGAAAAAAAAGAGGGGATGCTTCGTTTCCCCCCCTCCCCCTCTTTTTCCCCTCCTTAAAAAAAAAAAATTTTTTTTTTTTTTTTTCGGCGGGGGGGGGGGAAAAGGGGGGGGGGGAAAAAATTTCTCCCCTTTTTTTTTTTTTTTTTTTTTTGTCTCCCCCCCCCAACCAACCTTTTTGGGGGAGAAGAGAAAAACCCCCCCCCGCAAAAAAAAAAAAAAAAAAACACCCCGGGGGTTTGCCACTTTTTTTTTTTTTTTTTTTTTTTTGCCCGAAAAAATTTTTTTTTTCAGAATTTTAAATTACCGAGATCGTTTGTTTTCACATTTCGGTAAATGGACAGCTTGCTTTTTGTTTATTACTATAGGTACCTAAGTTAAGTACACCTAATAATAAAATACCATAAATCTTTTAAATATTTTATTGGAAATAAATAACATATAGAACATATTTACAAAAAACCGTGCCCTGCTACAGCAGCCGGTATAAACCCTTCCGCACCCTCTTTATTCTTAACGTAAAACCACCCTTTCACGTGGGCATCCAATAAAAAAACAACATCTCCCTTTTTTTACAGAAATATCATTGTCGCCACTACCATCAAAGTCACTGATTATCACCAAAAGCGTTTGCCTAACACCTCTCGTTTTTGCAATAGCAGCAGCTCGAAGATAAAGTCTGTCCACACTTCTTTCCCCGCAGGTGCTTGTGGCGTTTCGAGACCGATTTCTACATCGTCCTCCTCCACCACAGTCCGACTTCGAACTTAACTTTTCTGTGTCTGTCATGTTGCCTGAAGGTTTGGGAAAGACATCGGTGCTTTTTTCCCAACATGGTGCCGGCTTGTCGTCATCTGCCGGGGGTATTATTCCTTAAATAAAAAAAATAAATAAAATAAGTAGGTATATGTATGTAAGTATAAGTCAAGCATTGTATTAAAGCTGGACAAATATTCAGAATCCATAGAATATTCTGTTTACACAATATTTGCGAATAAGTCAAGCTAAAATTATCCCATGTTTCATGAGTCAAGCACGCTTAAACTTGCCCTAAGTCATGCGTTCGCTGATATAAAATCGTTAATGAAACTCAGTTAACAAGATATATATGATAAGCAATTCTATAATTATTATTAGAGAATTATGAGTTTTAAGATTTAATTATAATAAATATTTTATTTTTACCTAATGGTAAACATGCAGCATAACTAACATAACCTTCTTCTGCGTGAGGTGTCTGAACATATAGCCAATGCTGATTCTTAAAAACTGCGTTTACTACCATTCCCAAAGGAAGAGAAATTTCCGCCTGATATCCTCCTATCCTTGTCTGGTAAAGGACACTAGGAAATGCCAGAACTACTGGTATGTTGGCAGGTTTTTCGATCGTAGCCTGTAATATATAAAAACAATCATTAAAACAGTTTCCTTACTTTTTTACAATATATAGGCATAATATGAAGCTATTGCTATCTGCTACTATTATTATGTTATAATGAATAAAATGAACTATCCGAAAATGTAAGTTTATCCTTAAAAAGCTTAACATACTACACTTTTCATGTATAAACATGGTACAAAAGAGATGAACAAAATTATAATAATAATAATAACTGTAGAATAATAATAATAATAACTGTAGAAGATATCGAAACCTTCTGGAGGGAAATCTACGAAACGACGCGTCCATTCAATAGCGACACTCCAGCATTGCACACATCGGGACTCTGTGCCACAGACATCTTGAAGAGACAGAAGAACTGTGCCCAGCAATCAGTACGGAGGAAGTCCAACAGGCACTTGTTGGTACCAAGAACTTCGCTGCCAGGGCCCAGACGGCATTAACAACTGGTGGTGGAAGAAATTTCCTTCCACTCACCACCGTCTTACGCAAGCTTTCAACTCATGGTTGAACGAGGGGCAGTAGATTCCGGACTGGTTCGTCGAGGGACGTACTGTACTTATCCCCAAAAAGGGGGATCTTTCCGACCCGAGTAATTATAGACCGATCACTTGCTTAAACTCCTGCAAGATATTTACACGTATCTTGTATGCTAAGACACTGAGGTCTGTTGATCCGGTCTTCTAGCAGATACACGAACAGCGTGGCCAAGTATGACAGGTTGCAAAGACAGCCTGCTGATAGACCGCTGTATTACACAGGATTCTGTGCAATACAAGCGAAATCTATCGATGGCCTGGATTGATTACCGCAAGGCATTTGATACAATATCGCACGAGCTATTGTTGCACTTGCTCGAATGTTTTGCGGTACCAGCACCACTAGTGAGATGCATAGAACAGCTGCTGCCGCTCTGGAAGACTCGCTTCACCATAACATCAGGTACACAGCGGGTCACGACAGAGTAGGTGGCATTTAGGAGAGAAGTTTTCCAGGGCAACTCCCTCAGTCCTCTCCTCTTCTACATCTCACTGCTACTGTTGTCTGTTGGGCTCCGACAAACCCGCGGATATCAATGTTGACCACCCAGCGACTGGAAGCATAAGGTCTCCCATTTATTTTATATGGATGACCTTAAAATTTATGCCTCCGGAGAGCACGAACTACAAAACGCTCTTAGGGTGGTCGAAGAATACACTCGTGCAATTGGTATGGAGTTCGGATTGGACAAATGTGCAGTCGTCCACCTCAAGAGAGGACGATACGGGGAATTCTCTGAAGATGCGCAGCTCGCAGACGGAAGCATCCCAAAACATCTGGATGCCGAAGAGACCTATACATATCTGGGTATGCAACAAAGGCACATCCAGGATGTAAAACAAATAAAGGATTCTCTCCGCGGCAACTAGAGACGCCGTCTCCGAAAGATTTGGTCTTGCGAACTTTCGGGGAAGAACAAGGTGTCTGCGAATAACATGCTTGCTGTTCCGGTTCTACTCTACTTTTTTGGAGTAGTGAAATGGACAGTAGATGAGCTGCACCAATTAGACTGCTATTCAATACCGTTTTCTTTTGTAGTATTTTGTTGAATGAATACAACGTTACTATTGCTAGCTTTCTGGACTGCACTGTGATTGTCTGTAATATTATGAGTAGAGTTGGCATTTCGATCCGCAAATCATGGGCGGTACTAGGTAGAGAAATACCTAAGTATGTAAGCAAGACTTGTTTACTATTTTAGTCTATTGTTATGCGTCGAGGTGTCAACAACGTAATTTATTTCTCTCCGTTGTATTGTTGATAATTTTATTTTTTGTATTTTATTCTTGATATTAATTTAATAATAAAGTATGTCAGACCTGCCCAAGGATAAAATACGGCTATACGCTGAAAAAGTGAATAAATTTATCAGCGAATTCCCGGACTTATTCTACAATGGTGCTATAATAATTTATAAGGTGTGCGAGACTGACCTGATGTGCTGGGACAAACGTGATTGTAAACGTCACGTAAATTCTGTGCAACATAAAACTAAAAAAAATGGCGTGCCTTCGGCAACACAGTTTATGTTCGATTTACTCTTAATGCTGATTGCCTGTGATGTTCCGCTGCACATACTCGATAAACAACCATTTCAGGAGTTCTGGAATAAATACAACCCCAAGATGACGTTACGCACAATGTTGCGTAACTATGTACCAACTGTAAGCGAAGACATTGTAAATAAGATCAAATATATACTAAAAAATATACTGCTGTGGTTATATGTTGACGAGACGACAGATTGTAAAAAAATTCTATTGTAAATGTTATAGTACGTATACTGGACCCTCTTAACATTTTCACTGTTAGTAGCTAGCAAAAGACTAACTGAGTGTACTGGCCAAAAATTAATTACGCGGGTGGTGCTGGAGATGTTAGAACAATTTGACCTGTCAAAAAGTCAAGTGTTGATGGTGCCGCAACAATGAGTTTATAGACCGTTCTCTTCAAGAACACGGTTGTAGGTTAGTACATGTTACGTGTAAAATGCATGCTTTACACTTTGTGGCAGAAACTATTCGACAAGGTTTACCAGAGGTAGATGTATTAATGGCAAGTACTAAAAAAGCGTTTCTTAAATCTCCTAAACGTCTTCGCGCATTTCATAGCAAGTATCCCAGTATTTACCATCTATCACAGCCGACTCTTACATGTTGGGGAACATGGTTGGAGGCAGCATTTTATTATGCTGAGTATTTACAACAAATAAAAGCTGTGATACTACAATTCAATCCAGACAAGACTGGAGCTATTAAGAAAAGCCAGACAAAATTCGAAGATGTTTCTGTTGAAACAGCTTTAAAAACTATTCACAAGAACTATAAAGGATTACATGACGCTATACAAAACGTACAAAACAGTACGTTGTCGTTAGCGGAGTCACTGCAAATAGTAGACGAAGTAAATCTACTGCTACACTCTATAGATGAAGCAAAAAATGAGCCCGTTGGAGAAAAAGTTCACACGTGTGTTAAAACAAGACAGCGGTTTTAGCAGATTAAGACAAATTTGTGATGGTACTGATTGTGCATCTTCAGATCCGATAAGTGAGTTCAAAAACTATTTTAAGTATGCTTGTATTACATTAATAGATGTCAAATGGTCGTTCTCAAAATATAACCATATTTTTTCACCACGTGGAACATTACTCTCCTAGACAACCATAGAAACAAACATGATGCTGTAAAGTTTTTATACATATTTTCCAGTTTGTGATAACCACGCTAGTTAAGAGGGTAAGTTGTGCATACATTGTTATAAATTGTAACAGTTCATTGCTTTTTTTACTAGTTAATTTCTTTTCTTGCACTTATTATGGTGCGTACGCCTATGTCCTGCGGCGCATTTTTGCCAACTCTAATTATGAGTTAGTAATTCAGGTTGGTAATGGTAGTTGTTGAAGAGCACTGGAGATTTTTTTCTCTAATACTTCCAAATCATCATAACTTTTTTTTGGTATATTGGTTTATTTTGTTTAATGTATGCATTCAGATTGTTACTTCTAGCCTCTTTTAAATTGTTGTAGAGAATTTGATTATTAATTTGATCTTCCTTGCATAAATCATTTGCAATGAATATTCCAGTACCGTTCAGTTTTTTAACTTCTTTGAAGATGATTTTTTTGTAGATTTGAAATAAATTCTAAAATAATTGTGTTTATTTCCACTCCTGTATATGTCATTGATATGAGTATGGTGTATATTAGTGTTCAGCAATGCATTTAATTTATTTATTACTTGATTCAATAAATCAGCACTTTTTTTCAATTTCTAAGCCGAAAATAGCAATATTATTCTTGCAAATTATTCGTTCCAAATTTATTAGTTTATTTTATATTCTCTGCATTTATTTTCGATAGGATAAATCAGTGCTGTTATTTCGTTTTTTTTACTCAAATTACTATTTATATATGTTGTTAGTTTTTCATGTAATTCGTTGGTAGAAAAGTTTTTTCTTGCACTCATATCAGTTGTATGTTTTATTTGTTGGTAAATAAAGTCTTTTTTATGCAAGTGTCTCTATGAATATTATGTTTTAAGTAATTTCTGTTTCAATAATAGTTTTTATTTATATTAATATTATTTTTAAGAGCACATAATTACAAAACTTGCTTACTTGTATTTAGTACTTTTGAACAGCGATAAAATACACAACCACACGATATCAAGCAACCGTAGAAATATATTTCTAAGGCTATAAGCCTTAATAATTGGATATAATGTAATATTGAAGTTAATATGATTTTACTCCAAAAACTTTTAGAAGTTTAATAGAGAACGATGGAAATTTAATGAGGATCCAATCGAATATGTATCCTTTGTAGTTCAAGGGTCCGCGCACCTGGCGACTCCACCATTTATTCAATTCCGAAGTGAGGGCATGTGAATTGTTTCTGAATCCTTATCTGACTAAATCTGTAAAATACAATGTGATCTAAAGGACCGCCTGTAATGTACAATGTGGCACAGAAATATGATTATATTAGTTTTTAAATAAAATCGTTTGAATAAAATAATCTCTGTTAAAATCACAACTTTGCAAAATGTAACCGATAGTTAAGCAGTGACGGTGTAAATTTTAGGCGGTAGCACTCCCTTTTCGCCAGGATAACATTAATCCGCTGTTAACATTTTTTTATCGATGAAATCGAAAAATGAAAACACATGATGCATCTTAAATGTCTTATGGATTTAATATATACTGAAGTGGCCCTCTTAGATAGTGTATAAATTAAAACTAATGAAAACTTGGATACCGTCCGAGTTTATTACATGGACCTTGAAATCAAAAGTAATTTTTTGCAGTGTTATTATGAAGATACTAAATAAAACTACCTATAATTTTCTCAGCCACGGAACATTGATTGAGGTCATTTCCCATAATCTTCGGTACGTTTTATACATAGGCTTAATGATCTTTCCGTAGTAATAATAAAGTAGGTACATTTAACATGATATAAAATTCCTAAAATCATTCATCCAGCAAATCAACATTATAATTTTAAGGAAATTATGATATGTGCAGTGATAGTTTTTAATATTTTAATAGATTAATCAAATTTCTGGATGTTAAAAGTGCAATAAAAACCATCAACGATGGTTTTCTATACATCGACAAATTTTGAACTATTCTCTGAATGAATAATAAATAGTTTTTAGTTAAAAAAGTTTCAAAACCCCGTTGATAGAATCCAATCCCGGGCGTCCTGGATGTTGATAAGAGTTCAATACTGAAAATACAAAATTTAAATTATGTACAGTAAATTGCGAGTACATTAACATGACGTGAAGAGCTTGGAGTGATTCGAAACAACTTGTTTTAAAAAACATTTTGCAAAAAAAATGTTGTATTCTTTCTTTCTTATACCTAATATAAGAAAGTATAGTAATCGTGAATATTTTCGACGTCGAGATTTTGATTGATATATACCCTCCTAAATCCATTCCGACTATTTTCCGAATGATGTCTGTCGGTGTGCGTGCGCATGCGTGTGCGTGTGCGCGTGCGTGTGCGTGTGCGTGAGTACACTGAAAACACAAACAATACTAATGGGAGACTTCCCGAATTTGGCAGTTAAGATTTTCAACAACATTTTAGGTGACACATTAAATTTGGTGAATGTGGTACCACCAGAAGAGACATAATGAATGAAAGAAAAAAAGGTATAATTACCAGAAAAAAATTTAAAAAGTTTTATTGCATTTCTGGACGAATCTCAACGAAATATAATAAAAATATCTGATGTGGTAGCAACATGACTTTCTTATACCAGTATATATCCTGATCTAAGAAACTCATTGTGTTTAATTCTTCATTTAAATCAATTAAGTTCTAATGTTTCATTAAAATTTTTAATAATTGATTATCAGCGTCATTCGATACTGTCAACAATAATTCATGTCATATATTTTAATAATTTTTTGTTGACATTGATATTTTTGTAATTAAATTAGACGTCAACTGTTAAATTTATCTTAACCACATTTTATGAGGCCAAATATGTAAAATATTTTAGTTTACATCAGCTTTATTTAAGTACTTGGAAAATATATTTTATTCGCTTGACATAGTAGACATGATTTATAAACTTTTATTGAGAATATTTTTTTGTAAAGTCTAATACAAAAAAGTTTTTGTTCCGTGGACTTTGGGTCCTCCTTTCAGAGGGCCAATTTTGCTCATTACCGAATTTTTCATTGTCTTTGGTCTTTTGAACAAGGGTGCCAAATTTGAAAGCTTTATCTCAAAACTGTGGCTGCTATCGTGATACTACAGACATGCGGACAATTTTTTTTTGGTGGGATTCATCGAAGTAAGTAAAAGCAAAACCCTTACAGAGGTACGTCTAAAACTGTTATCTTAGTTTTTCTTTTTGTAATTTGCCTAATTTTCATTAGATTTGATCTTTTGTTAAGGTTGTAGTAGCTTATGAGATATATTTCGGCAGAATTTTCATGGATATTAATTAATTAAGTTAATTAAAGTTTTGACGACTCCACATTAATCCATGATTAATTAGGTTTCTAGTGTTCTAACACTGATTTATATATCGAAATAAAGCATTAATATATTTATAAATTTTTCGTATTTAATGCAATTGTGCAATTGACAGGTTTTGGTTATTATTTAACCACATGTAGTAATTGAGGTTACCTCTCAACTTAAATTTGTACCGAACTTTTTACTGCTGTACGTTTATGTCATTTAGTGAAGTTTCCTTGTGCAAGGACAAGAGTACAGAAAGTTTTAAGGATTTACTAGGCAATTACTGGAGTAGAATCTGTTGGACGTGTTGCATGTGGCCCTGCCAAATTTAAACGTTTTTAAACCAGAGGACTGGATGTGCTGTGATTTGTACCAGGTAAGTGAACTTGTTTTTTCTTTTGTGTAACTTGATACAATACACTTATCTGGGTATACAGTGGATTCACTTCATCAGCTGGTATTCCTTGGAACGAAGGCTGATATCACGAATACCAGTTGTTTCAATTAAGAAACAAGTTTGATTTTATGTTTTTGCACCCATTTTTAGTTGTTATAATTCTGTCATGCTGCAGTGAACTTTTACTGAGCATTAGAGCTATACTCGTACTACAACCTATACAATTTTTCCTGTATTGATATACCTTATTATACATTTTTCTTTTCCCAAGGTAGGGGAAGTGAGTAACGAAATTTTGTTCAAATTGCGTTACATTATTTAGTTTATTAATACTACTACCATGAAAAATACTATCTATCTGTAATTATCTAATTTTTTTGTTATTAATTACATTTTTTTTAATATTTCTAATGATTCCGTGAACCTCGAGTGAACGGAGTGTATACTCTTTTACTCTGTTGTGAACCTACCCTCGTGCGTAGAATTGACTTTAGTTAACCGACGTGGACAAGCGACCGAGAGTCCCCACTCTCGGTCGCCAAGGGGTTGATCGAACGGAAATCAATTGGGAAGACATTGTCATGGTGGGATTCATCAAAAGTAAGTAAAAGCAAAACCCTTAGAGAGGAACTGAATCCGTATCATAAGGTTAGTGCTAAGTTTAAATTAATAGAGTCAGATATTTGGTTTCAAAAAATTTGCAAACGTAGTTCAATATTTCCAAATTTTGTTCAAGTTAAAATTCCAAATTCTACACACATTTCAGATAAAGTTGCAATCCTTGCAAAGCAGAAATGGCTGGATTTAGATATTAAGTATCTGTAAAGTAAACGAGGTACGCTTGAATTACAAGCATTTGGTATTTACAAAAAAGCTTACCTATAAGTTAAATAATTTAGAACAAGAACAATGATGTGACTTTCCGAGGAACATGTTTTTATCAATTAACGTGAAATTTATTAAGAAAATGTCACAAAATAAAAAACTCAAAAGATTAGTCAATACTTCGTCAAAAGAAAGTGTTCCTCGAAAAGTTCTCAGCATTGTAGAAAATCATTCCTCACAGTCGTTTGATAAAGAAGAAATTGATCTCCTTAACAAGGATTAAATTTTGCTTTACCATTTTAGACAAGATTTTTTGCAAGCGTTGAAAGTTCAATTCAATACCTTCCTGATTCATCTAAAGGATTTGTCAGAGAAGCTTACAGAAATCAAATATCGACAAATATTGTCACTAAAGTAAATAGAAATCTACAAATGACAGAATAATTATCAAACGGTTGCGTGAAAAATATTGTTTTTGCTTAAAATCTGATAAGGGCAATAAGGTTGTTATTTTAGATAAAAAAGACTATTATGAAAGGGTAGACAATCTGATTAGTAATGGTCCTTATAAAAAACTTTCTAGAAATCTACTACCAAAAATGATTATTGAAGTAAGAAATTTACTTCGAGGAGGTAACAGTATCTAACCTAAGTGTACCTAGATTGTACTGCTTGCCTAAGATACATAAACCAGGAAAGTCGATACCTACGTCATATTGCTTCAGCAATCGGATCGCCGACTTACCACCTATCAAAATGATTAACAGAGGAGTTCGAAAATTTACCTATTGAACGATCTAGTTTCTCGTGATTAATTCTAATAATTTCATTAATAAGCTGAGAAATATTCAGTTGCAAGAATGTGAAATTTTGATATCCTTTGACATCTGTTCATTGTTTCCAAGTGTTTCGATACCACAGACCATGGACTACCTTAAGGATCTACTCGAATTAAAACAGTCTCAGTCACGATGTAGTAAAAGAACATCCTTAACTCACTAAACTTGCAGAAACAAAAATTGCTTCCGATTCAACGATAATTTCTTCGACACCATGAAGGAACAGCAATAGGTAACTTTTTTGTCACCTTTCATTGTCAGTCTCCTCATGAAAGATTGGAGTCAGAAGCAAAAGAAGAAATCTAGTATTTCCCCAGGGATTGGCTTAGATATGTGGATGATATTTTTGCAAAGTTTGATACAAAGTCACTAATATTGACAACTTTGTTTCCTAAATTAAACAGTCGTTTCGCGTCAGTTAAATTCATAATATATGAAATTGAGGACTCAAGATAACTACCATTTTTAGATGTATTAATAATTAGAAATAGTGAAAATAAGTTAGAATTTGACATATACAGAAAAGACATCAGTACTCTAAGATATATCCCTAAGGACTCTCACCATTGTACTCAACACAAAATGGCGAGTTTTAATTTTCTAGTGCATCATCTATTAAGCTTCCCCTTAATAAGGAGAGATATGAAAAAGAAAAGATATAGCTGCGGGTAATGAATATTCTGCAAGTTTAATTGATAAAATAATTAGAAAACGAAAATTTAAAGTCACTTCGAAATTCCTCGATCTTTCAAAATGAATGAGAAAATCAGAAATTTGTATCGATCCCATTCGATTCTTGATTCACTCGTGGTATTGGCAACATTTTTAAAGACGTAAGTATGACTGTGATTCATTCATCGGGAAATAAACTACAACAACTTTTAGGCAATCCAAAAGACAAAATTGAAACAAAAGAAAAGTAGAGAGATTTACGAAATTAGCTGTAAGGACTGTAATCAAAAGTATGTTGGACAAACTAGACAATCAATTCAAACTAGATTCAAAGAGCATATGGCCCATCTCAAATATGGTAGAATAGGTAAGTCTAGTGTTGCCCAACATGCGTTTGAGAACAACCATAAAATAGATATTAATTATTTAAATTAATTAGGAATGGAACAAATACTAGACAGCTGGATGCATGTGAAAGCTTGAAAATCACAAGGTGGTAAAAATAGTATGAATAGTGACAGAGGGCCAATCCTAAATAGCCCGCTTTATTGGTTAGTGATTTCACTGAACCGTGACAATAGTTTAGGTATAAATAGGATACATTGTTAGCATAAAGGTAGTTTTAATCACCGCCAGATGATGCTAACTTGGTTGGCGAAACGCGCATCGAGTGCGGTATATGGTGTCTTGGTGTTTCGTACAAAACTACGTCAATGTTATCTTCATATCAAAGGTTGCAACCCAATCCAGGATTATTTTGATCTGTTTGTTATACAAGGTGTTCCAAAATTATGTAGTCAAACTCTTACAGTAAATAGGTGGGCTCAATAGAAGTGAAAACTCGTATAAATATTTGGTCAATAATATATATTAAAGGAGTTATACCTTCTCAAAGTCGGAGGAACAAAATATTGTTTCAGGTGTAACCACAGACTCTGGTCGTAACTCAGAAACCAAAACAGATACGTATATCAATCTTTAAAGGTTACTTTTTTGTTTAATTGTAAGATCTAAACAGTGTCACACATTTACTTTTCATAGGCGATGCACATGGCACTGGTTGTGTGCATTAATATAGCTATTTGTATGACAAAGGGAGAAAAGTGCATAATTTCCTCCCGCGGATAGTTTGATGCCCGACGCGAAGCGGAGAACATCAATATGCAAGGGAGGAAATGGCACTTTGCTCCTGTGTAATACATATGATTTTTTCTACGACCATTTACAGTGTTTTACATTGGTTTTACATATATTTTATTATAGTTTCTTATGCATGACAATCAAAAAACCAAATGTCAAAATGTCATAATAGGTATTTAGATAAATAAATATTGTTAAAAATAAAAGTACATGGAACGTTGCTAAGGTTGCTTCTTGTTTTCAAAATAAACAAACTTTCAAAAAGTTTATAATAATGTATTCCGAATGTGAAGATGAAGTTCCTCAAGATATTTTGGAAGAAGCAAACGTGGTTTCGTTAAATCTAGTACCGTTAAAATCTCTTGAAAAATATGAAAAAGAGAACCAGCTATTTAATTGTTGGATGGAGACTAGGCACATAAGAAAAATATATGAAGAAGTGGTCCTATTTTACTTTTCCAAAAGAATGCTCCGATTTGAAGCCTTCAACATTATGGAGCAAATACAGCATGTTGCGATCTACACTCCAAATTAAAGACAATATCGACATTAAG
Organism: Rhamnusium bicolor; assembly: GCA_029963845.1. NCBI lineage: Eukaryota > Metazoa > Arthropoda > Insecta > Coleoptera > Cerambycidae > Rhamnusium > Rhamnusium bicolor. Next base: position 874,514 of record JANEYF010004573.1, on the reverse strand, counting down.
TTTCCTAAATTAGTAGCTTTTTTAAAAAAGGAAATCTGCTGGATATAAAGCCAAGAAAGCCAATACTTTTTCAAAGAAGGATATCAACAAGTTTATTGCAGAAGCTCCAGATGAAACTTGCTTACATATGAAGGTAAGATTGATCGTTATTGTTGAATAATAAATAAAAACGTAACGCAGCATTTTTTATTAGAAAGTATATATATGACAATTACTTAAGTGACATTTTAGGCAGTTATCATAAGTGCATTTTCCTTTTTCAGGTTGTGCTTATATTTGAAATTGCTGGGGCATGCCGTAGCGATGAATTAGTTAAAATGGTACTTGAGGATATCAGTGATCAAGGCGACATTTTGGTGGTGCAATTACCTGACTCAAAACCTAATATCAAAGGACATTTACAATAACAAATGAGATTTTAAACGGAGTATCTGTCTTGGATATGTATAGAAAATATCTGGACTGTAGGTCCCCTAAAACATGTCACTCTAGATTTTTTGTAACTTATGCTAAAGGGAAATGTACAAATCAGGTAATTGGCAAAAAACACAATTGCCAAAATTCCATACAGAATAGCAATATTTTTAAAGTTGGATGATTCGAAAGGCTATACTGGACACAGTTTCCGCCGTACTTCAGCTACGTTATTAGTCAATGCTGGAAGTGACATTCTCACTCTAAAAAGACATGGGGGATGGCGAACAAACGCAGTAGCAGAAGGGTACTTAGATGATTGTATTTCTAAAAAATGTGAGGTAGCCAGCCAAATAATTACGGGAGAAAGTACTACTTCAAGTACCAAAAAACGTTGTATTGTTTTTGAAAATTTTGTTTCTACAAGTACTTCATCAGCGACCAAGACTTTGGAAAACAACAAACAGGAACTGATCTCCACCAGCAGAGTCAATATTTCTTCAGGGGCAATCTCCATTAGTAATTTAACTAATTGTACCATAAATTTTAACAATATTTACTTACTGATGTTAATTTAAACCTCGATTTAAACTATTTATAATTTTTATAAATAAAAATAAGTAATAAAAAATCTGTTTCAAAGAAAAGCATTCATTTTCAGGAAGTTTTGTGTATCAATAAAAGAAGTCTATACACTACTATTACAGCTATTTGAAGTTTTTTCTTGTTTGCTTCCAGAGGGAGCCAAAGTATTTTCCTCCTAGGGAAGCAAAGTATTTTTCTCCCGAGGGAGGAAAAGTACTACTTTGCTCCCTGAAATGAGGGAGTAAAATAGTATTTTCTGTGTAGGGAGTGGAAAAAATATTTTAGAATTCGTTAGCTCTATTAAAAATTTAAAGTAGGATATTTCAATCATTATATTAGAAAAATTATGCGGCTATCATATTTTAATAGGATTCAAAGTTTTCACGAAAATTAACTTCAAAAGTAGCTGATTGAAATGTAGGTTTCTTCTAATATAATTAATATTAGTAAGTACAGCGTAGGCTTCAACACTCAAATTAATATCTGTCAAATTGAACATAGCAGCAAAAATTAACTTAACGTTTAAACATTTTAAAAAATGGATGCCAATTTTACATTTAACGAACTTGCAGACATGCTTTTAGTACTGGACGAATGTTTTAGAAATGGTAAGGCAGCAATGAGGCGTTATTCGGATAAATTTCCATTTGATTTTCACGAAATATGAAAGGTATATCAATTGTCTATAATAATGATTAAAAAATCAAATTTTAAAGTAAAATTTTCAATAGAGCTAACAAATTTAAAAATATTTATCAATTTGCGCAACTTAAGTCCCACGTGTACCGCCCCTGACCATTTTCGTAAAAAGGAACACTGTTAAGATCCTAAACAGAAAGTAACCTCTAAATTTTGATATCGTATCTGTTTTGGTTTCTGAGTTACAGCACAAACAATTTTTTTTCCTCCATTTTTGAAAGGTTGTATTTAATATGTATTATTGATCAAATATTTATAAGCGTTTTCATTTTAAATTAAGTCCATCTACTTAAAATAAAATAAAATAAATAGAAAAAAAAACATTTTAAAATAAACTATTACAAGTACATAAGTAATTAAAACTGATTCAGAAGAAAAAAGCGTTTTTACTTTTTTCTTAAATTAAGAGTAAGATAATGACATAAAAGACTGGGGAACTTTATTAAACAAATCTGACGCTGAATATGAAAAAAGAAGATTTAAACTAAGTGGTTATATGTATGCCTAGGAATTTGCAAGGTATTTGCTACAAATCGGAGATTAGTATTGTGATATTGATTGCTAAAATATTAGTTAATCTCGTATTGATATGAGATGTTGGGTCGAAAGAACGGACCCATTATAGTTTAGTATGTATATATGTATGTATATGTACAGTGTGGAAATTAAGTAACGCATAAATTCAGTAATTCCGTTGATATTAACTTTTTTGGAAAAAATCTCGGGGGGTATAGCGATTTTTACTTCGGCAAATATTTTCAGTCTAATTTCAGTTTCTTATGTCATTTATTTTTTTAAGTTATGACGTCATCGACTTTTTCTTTAAATGACAACCTATATTTTTTATTATTTATTTTGGTAGTAGATTTTATTCTGGTTCCGACCGTATACAATTTTCAATATGTTATTATTTGAAAAAATCGAGAAAAACAGTCTTAAAGTTCAAATAATAAAAATTCATTAAATTGGGTAAATTTATCTAGTTGCCTAAGTTTGACGGAAAGTTATCGACGGCACATTCGTTTTTATTTTGAAATTATACAAATAGTTGAAAAATCGAACTAGAAATTTATTATCTGCTCAATTCAAAGTTAGTAATAACGATAACTTCGTGAGGCAAATATTAGTATAAAAAAGAAACTAAATTGCTTAACCAGAAAAAAATCTAACAATATCATCAAACACAAAAATAAGCACAGACATAACAGTTGTTAAATTACATTTACACTAAATGTTCAAATTGACGACCCTGTACCATTTGACAATACCCAAGACGATTATAAAATTCATTTCTCACATTCTGAATAGTTTGAGGCGATATTAACCTAATCTCATGTTGAATTCTTTGCCTGAGATCGTCTAAATTATTGGAATTATTAGGTCGATTGCTGTACACTTTACTTTTTAAGTACCCCCATAAAAAAGAAGTCTAATGGCATTAGATCAGGAGACCTAGGCGGCCATTCTATCTGGCCTCTTCTCCCTATCCATCTTGCTGGGACAACTTGGTCCAAGTAGCATCGCACAATAATTGCGTAATGAGGCGGAGCGCCATCTTGTTGTAACCAAATGGTATTATTTGGTAGGTCAGGGTTATTTGCATTGGGGAATAATGCAGCTAATGCAGGCATCAATTCCAACTGTAAAAATTGCAGGTGTCTATCTCCAGTCAAATTGTTTTCAAAAAAGAATGGACCTATAATTCTGTCACCAATAATTTCTGCCCAAACATTAACTTCCTGAGGATATTGGGTATGACTTTCCTGCATCCAATGGGGATTGTCCCTAGCCCAATATCTACAATTCTGTCTATTGACGTGGCCATTTAAACAAAATGTTGCTTCATCCGAAAATAAAACACGCTGGATAAACATTGGATCGCGGTTGCAAATTTCCATCATTTGTTCGCAAAACTCTTGCCTACGATCAAAGTCATCTTCTGTCAACTCATGAACCAAGTGCACCTTATATGGGTGGAATTTTTGAACTTTCAAAAGTTTTAGAACTGTAGTGTGGCTTATATTGTGATTCAAAGCAATGCTTCTACTAGTTGAATGTGGATTGTTTTCAATTTCTAGTAGCACATCAAGTTGTGCATCTTCATTTAATGTCGCCGGACGTCCAGTTTTTGGAATATTCTTTACAACGCCATGATCCCGAAATTTTTTTCAATCCTACTAATTGTTGATTGATTTATGGGCTGATCCGGGTATTCTTCTTTAAAAAAATGACACACTTTTTGATGTGTTCTAGCTCTGTCGCCATAACCAATCATTATTAACACTTCAATTCTCTGTTTGTCGCTCAACTGTACCATTCTTATTAATAAAATAGTTTTTTCTATTTAGAAAAAGCAAAATAATAACACTTATTCTATTGTGACATTTACAAATTATTTAAATCTGACAACCGTAACTAATGTGATACACCGGCAACTAGATAAATTTACCCAATTTAATGAATTTTTTATTATTTGAAATTTAAGACTGTTTTTCTCGATTTTTTTCAAATAATAACATATTGAAAATTTTATACGGTCGAAACCGGAATAAAATCTGCTACCAAAATCAATAATAAAAAATATAGGTTGTCATTTAAAAAAAAAGTCGATGACGTCATAACTTAAAAAATAAATGACATAAGAAACTGAAATTAGACTGAAAATATTTGCCGAAGTTAAAATCGCTATACCCCTTCGAGATTTTTTTCCAAAAAAATTAATATCAACGGAATTACTGAATTTATGCGTTACTTAATTTCCACACTGTATATTTTTCTCTATAAAATCAATATTCTATTAATTCTCGTAATTTTCTGAAAACCATTTTTTCTACGCCTATGTGACGATGTATCGTGGGTGGCTACGGACTATAGAAATTAGCTGGACACTAGACAGATGTTTGACTGCCCCTTGACCTATCAAGCCGCATAGTTTAATTGCCCTCCTGACAGCTTAAACACTACCTTGGGGATCGCAGAATGTGAGCTATGGGTCGCTAAATACGGACCGATCTGTCTGTCTGTCTGTCTATATCTCGGGCTGGACCCGTAAATTATAGGCCACGGAACGCAAAAACATTCTCGATGCCATAAGATTGCAAGAACGTGGTAAATTCTCATGCTTCATGGGCGAGAGGCAATTTTAGGGTAATGCCAAAGTTAACTAATGTTTATTTTAAACGGTATATCGATCTGGATTTTTAGTTGTTTCTACAACGTGTTTGTCTTTAAATGGAAATATCTTCTTACAGGGAACAAATTGTCTAGAATTTTTCAACAAGTTACACAGGATTGCGAAACGTTTAATGGTTCATGCTTTGGGAAAATGAAAAATCAACATTTTTTTTTTTTTAGAAAATACAACGCTGACGATTTTTTTATCTTTCAGTCGATAATGATTTTTAGAATTAGGTCTAAACAAATGTATTTATCGTTCACTTTAATTTAAAAAGGATTTACGTGAATTTTGTATCCATACACATTTTTTGATGCTGCTTATAGTTTTTGAGTGAAGTAATCAAAATGTCCATTATGGGTACATAACTTGTAGTTTGTATTGCAGCTGAAGGTGGACATTTTAATAAAATATACATGTGTATAACTTTAAAATATTTCAAATAACATCTTGTATTTGTATTGTAATAACTAGACTTAAGGAATTTGGATGCTATCACAAACGAAAAATGCGCGATATAATATTAATAAATTAAATTGTAATTTCTGACGGTGTACTTATTTGCAAGAAAATTAATAAAGGTGTTATTTACGTCATGACATCAAATTTATCTAAGTTTGGTAATAAATTGCATTTCAACATTAATGTGTATATTATATATATAGTATTTTTTATTTTATCCAACATTTGTCATATTTTTGTCTCTTTTGAAGTCCTGAGGATGCTAATAAAAAATATAGCGAAACGTCGACTTCCTATCTGTATCGATCGACAAGTCGAAATGCTTTAGAATTTTTTTTTACTTTCAATCATTTCAGGCATCAGAGTGTTAAAAAAAATTATAGGCAAGTCATCGAGATATTCCATTTTGAACCATCTTCTATTTACAATTTATTGTATTTAACTATAAAAAATGCCCGTTCTTTTAATCGCAAGTTAACTGCTAGTTGGATGTTAATCAGTACTACATTTTCTATGCTTTCTGGTGACTAAATTCTTTTTGAATAAATAAATAAATCATTAGATACTTTATGTGACTGCGATGTACTCATTTCCACATCATATTTGGAGTACTGGCGGGTTTTTCCAAGTATACTCCTAATTAAGGAACCAGTTGCTTTACTTTTTACTTGTAGTTTATCTGTGTCTCCTTTCCAAGAAGTACTTGCAATCTTTCTGTAATTACTCGATACGACTCAGAGAGATAAGCGCAACTTGCCTGTCACCCAGATATCTCGGGATCGGTCCAGCCTGAAAAACTGGGATATTTTCGGGGGCCAGTATACTTGGATTTTGGGTGTGTATCTGTCTCTAAACGTATTGCACATAATTACCCTTTTGTGTCTGTAATAATTGCGGTATCGAAGTATTTTTTGTAACTTTGCTCTCAGTCTATTTTATGATGGAAGGTATCCTTCCATTAAATTCATTGTTTCTCGCAAAGAAAATTGGTAAACATAGGAATGTTTGAGCAAACCCACCAAATTTTCATACACTGATCTGTCTCGTATTTCGCCTGTAGGCAGATTCTTGTTGAATTCTGCCATAAAATATACAGGCTCATCTGCCACCTAATTAGTCACACTGTTTACTCTAAACTGTATTTGGTTTAACACTGACGTAGTTTTCCACGAAACACCAAAACACTATATACTGTACTCGATGCGCGTTTCGCCAACCAAGTTGGCATCATCTGGAGATGATTAAAACTAAACTTATGCTAACAATATCTCCTATTTATACCTAAAATATTGTCATCGTTCACCGAACCGAACCAAAAACATTTTTTTTGTTTTCGATTCAACGATAATTTCTTCGAACACCATGAAAGAACAGCAATGGGTAACTCTTTGTCACCATTCATTGCCAGTCTCTTCATGAACAGATTCAAGACGAAAGCGAAAGAAAAATTCGAGTATTTCTCCAGGGTTGTGGATGATATTTTTGCAGTGTTCGACACAAAAGTCGCTGATATTGATAACTTTGTATCTAAATTAAACAGTCGTTTCGCGTCAGTTAAATTCACATACGAAGCTGAAAACTCTGGACAACTACCATTTTTAAAGGTATTAATAATTAGTAGAGCTGTCCGAGGTGGCTGGAGTACAGCCACGGTCTTGCGATGGCGTCACACGTGCCGATTTAGAAGTGATTTACGTTGCAGTCTTATTTGAAAGGTTAATGCGTGAGGTTGTATCTATAAATTATACATAATGTCAAACGCGCCAAAGGGTAAAAAACGACCGTACGCGGACACAGGGAATAAATTTATCGGTGAATTTTCGGATTTATTCTATGACGGATGTAAAATAATTTGTAAAGTTTGTAATCAAGACTTAATGTGCTGGCACAAAACAGATTGTCGTCGTCATCAACACCGTGCAACATCAAAATAAAAAAAATGGCATGCCTTTGACAACTCAGTTTATGTTTGATTTATTGTTAATGTTAATAGCCTGTAATATTCCGCTACACATACTGGATAAACAACCATTTCGGAAGTTTTGGAATAACTACAATCCCCAGGTGAACTTACCAAGTCGTACATCGTTACGTAGATATATTCCAGCTGTTCGTGAAGACATTGTAAATAGGATTAAATGTGGATTAAAAAATACACGGCTCTGGTTATGTATTGACGAGACGACAGATTGTAAAAAAAATTCTATTTTAAATATTATAGTACGTGTACTGGGCCCTCTTAAACTAACATTTCCACTTTTACTAGCTAGTAAAAGACTAACTGCGTGTACTGGCGAGATAATTACGCGTGGGGTGTTGGAGACATTCGAAAAATTTGAACTTTCAACAAGTCAAGTATTGATGTTTGTGACTGATGGTGCTGCGACAATGCGCATGGTAGGCCGTTCTTTTCAAAGAGACAATTGTAGGTTTTTACATGTTACGTGTAAAGTGCATGCGTTACATCTTGTGGCAGAAACGATTCGAAAATGTTTTCCAGAGGTAGATGCATTAATAGCAAATACAAAAAAAGTTTTTCTCAAATCTCCTAAACGGCTTCGAGCATTTCACCCACAGTGTCCTGGTATCCCTGAACCACCAGAGCCCATTCTTACACGTTGGAGAACGTGGTTGAAAGCGGCTTTTTATTATGCTGAATATTTTCAACAAATAAAAGCTGTGATACTACAGTTCAACCCTAACGAGGCTGCAGCTATTAGGGAAAGCCAGACAAGCTTTCAAGACGTTTCCCTTGAAACAGATTTAAAAACTATTAATAACAATTATAGAGGACTACACGACGCAATAGAAAAATTGCAAAATAGTTCGTTGTCGTTAGTGGAATCGCTGCAAATAGTGGACGACGTAAATACACAGCTACAGGCTATAAATGACGCAAAAAATAATCGCGTTAGTGAAAAATTCGAGAGTGTATTACAGAAAGATCCTGATTTTAGCAAATTAAGACAAATTTGTGATGGTGCATCTACAACTTCGTTAAGTGAGTTCACAGATTGTTTTACTTATGCCTGTATTACATCCGTAGATGTCGAATGGTCATTTTCAAAATGCAAAACAAATTTTTTCACCAAAGCGAACATCGCTGACGGAGACAGCTGTAGAAACATACCTGATGCTATTATACTATAGATCTTCCCCACTTTGTGATGACGACAACCAAACTACTTCATAAATCTGCTTAAAAGGGTGAGTTTTATACAAATTTTTATAAAATGTAACATTATTGTTAAAATTTATTTCCATTTACTGTACTTATTCAAGTATTATGATATGATGTAAACATATGAGTCATATGACGGCTCTGTCGGCCAGGTGACCTCGGACAGTTCTAATAATTAGAAATAGTGACAATAAGTTGACAATAGAATTTGACATATACAGGAAAGATATCAGTACTCTAAGAGATATCCCTAAGGACTTTCACCATTGTGCTCAAAAAATGACGATTTTTTAATTTTCTAGTGCATCCTATTAAGCTACCCCCTCAATAAGGAGAGGTTTGAAAAAGAAAAGGCATTCATTAAGGATATAGCTGCGAGTAATGGATATTCTATAAGTTTAATTGATAAAATAATTAGGAAACTAAAGTTTAAAGAGTTTCTTCGAAATTCGTTCTTCAATTCACCCGTGGTATTGGTAAAATTTTTAAAGATGTAGGTATGACAGTAGTTCATTCATTGGCAAACAAACCACAACAAGTTTTAGGCAATCCAAAAAACAAAATTGAAACAAACGAAAAGTCGGGGATTTACGAAATTAGCTGTAAGGATTGTAATCAAAAGTATGTTGGACAGACTAGACGATCAATTCAAACTAGATTCAAAGAGCATATGACCCTTCTCAAATATGGTAGAAGAGTTAATTCTAGTGTAGCCCAACATGCGTTTGAGAAGAACCATAAAATAGATATTAGCAGTTTAAGACTAATTAGGAATGTAACAAATACTAGACAGCTGGATGCATTTGAAAGCTTGGAAATCATAAAGTGTAAAAATAGTGTGAACAGTGACAGAGGGCCTATCCCAAATAGCCCGCTTTATTGGTTAGTTGGTCACGGTTCGGTGAACCATGACAATAGTTGAGATATAAATAGGGTAGATTGTTAGTATAAGTTTAGTTTTAATTATCTCCAGATGATGCCAATTTGGTTGGCGAAACGCAAGTCGAGTGCAGTATATAGTGTTTTGGTGATTCGTCGAAAACTACGTCAGTGTTATCTTCACATCAAAGGTTCCAACTCACTCCAGGACAGCATTTGGTTTGCTCAATATCATATTTTCCTTAAATTTTCTCTAATATTTTATCCCTCTCTAACTGTTTATGGCGATTATTTGTGTCTTTTTTCTTATTCTGTCTTTTCGTCCTCAGTATTTCATTTTTCACCACAAAATAGAGCATACTAAATTTGAGTTCTGGAGTTTTATATGGTAACTTCTCTTTAACGTTTCCTGTCTACATATTCGTTCTGATATTAGACATTATTTAGTTTTCTTAGCTATTTTACTTCTACATATTTGCCTTTGTGTAATTGTTCCTACACAGACTATGTTTGCCAGCTATTTTTATCCTGCCTTTTATTTGCATCAATATTCCTGGAAATAGGTAAATTAGAACAAGTCACCTGACTTATATTTATTTAAGTATAGTCAGATTTCTTAGCGTCATTGTTAAATTACACTAAGAAACAAAAAATGTTTAGCTCACATCCATTTTATTAATTTTTCTGTACAAAATATTCGCTTAAATATATCTGAGTAGTGCTTATAATTATTATGAATAATTATTGCGGTATAAGAAGTACTTATGGTAAATTACAACATTTATTTAATAATACTATTTTTATACATTTCATTATTATTTTTACATGGATATGGAAACATAATTGGCTTAAACACAGTCGTGAAATGTTGATCGAAGTAATACTATTAGCTGTTGACGAGAAACAATAATTATATGTTATGTTAATGGACGCCTTGTTAAACTTCATTTAGATTTACCAGTCTCTACAATTTAATTTTTTTGTGCATTCTAGTTTAGGTATATGTGTTGTAATTAGAAATTGGCACGCCCAGGATAGAGTATAATAATAATGATGCAGCTGGACAGTAAATTTTTTCTCAAGTGGCAGGGTACACTGTGAAAAATAGCCCAAATACACTGTTGCTGCAAAAGCAGTGCAGTCGTAAAGTCTTCCTCCCATACTAACTTTCGATTGGTTTGACATAGAGCCACCAGTTTTAGGGTACTTCTATGAGAACTAATACCTTAGCTGCAAGTGAGGACTTATCATTCAAAGATGGCACCAGGATGCTATCTTTCTTACCAAGTTCAAAACTAGTATAACAAAACTTTACATCCTGAAGATTGGGGGTGGGATAAAACAAATAATGGTTTAATCCCTATACCCTTGGAAGGTAATCCCGTACCAGACGATGTATTAACATCATTGCTTGCAAGTGCTCAAAAGATTGTGGGCCAACCTATCGTTGCAGAAAAGCTGGACTGCGATGCTCTATAATGTGTGGAATATGTACTGGAAAAGATTGTGAAAATAACACTAACCTTATGCACCTGATGATTCATAAGACAATCAAAAATTTAGAAAGTAATAACGATAATGTTGTTGCAGATAAATCACAAATCATCGAAGATGATAATCAGTGTTCTGAGTATAATAATGGAAATTTCGAGGATAAGTATGAATGTCATCTTGCATCCAGGGGAAGTAATTGTCTTAATAGTTTCTGAAATAAAACATATTTGAAGTGGTGTGTTTAATTTATTATCTACCTAAAACTTTTATACTAGCATATTCAGATAAGAATGACGGTGTGAGGTATAAGGGACTATATATATTTTATTGTTATCATATTAGGTTTAAGGATGCTTATGTAATACCCAAATAATTAATTTATTATTTTTTTCTAGAAATGCATATACATATAAGAAGCAAGCAAAATGAAATTTCTTTTTTAATATTACATTAGACATGTCAAAATTTAATATCTCTCACCTTTGTTAGAAAAGCATCTACATCTTGTATCTCGTAACCAAACTGCTGAATACCTTCGTTCCAATCCTTTTTTAATTTTTGTACTCTTTCTCCTATGCCTCTGCCTATCCCTGTTTCTTTCAGGTGCTAAACTGGGTTCTGACTTGGTCCGCAGAGGTGCATTTTGGGTTTTAACTAATTTACACTTCACTTCCACGTTTGTATTTTTGACATTAATATTGCTTTGGTTTGGTTTGCTTAAGTTATTTATTGTTTGTATCTTATTAATATTTACACTATTTTGATTTGCGTTTTTCAAGTCTTCTGAGTCCTTACTTTTTCGTCTAGTTTTGTACTGAAATTTGATGGGCTGTTCGGGATTTGGATTGTGAGTGGTTTGATGATCAACACGTAGGAAAAATGAGAATGGTAACTTTTTGTTAATGCCGCCACCCAATTGATGGGATGGCTTCTGACCCATGTCATTTATGAGAGTTTGTTTGGTATCTTCTTGGGTTTTTGAAAAGGCATCGTTCTGGACTTATTACCATCCTGAAACTGAAAAAGAAGCTTTTTATGATATGTATTTATGTAAGAATGATTTTTGTGAAATCACAATAGTATTCCCGGTCTAAATCTATTTATCTCAAAGCTTCGAGAAATACTATGAAGGATTAACTTCATTGATAAATTGTTCATATCTGTAATTTCAATTAGTCTTTATTTAAACCAATAACTTAAATGTCATTTCCTTATTTTCTCTAACAATAAATATTTAAACAAATTAAGTGTTCATCTAATTATTTTATGAAGATAGACCTCACAGACCACTCTTTTAGTTTATTTACATACTTAAAATAGTAAATTGCCTTTAATTCACTGATGAACTCTAAACAGCATGTAAATATATAGTTGTTAGGAAATCACTACAATGTTGCTGTAACATTTACTTTTAAAGCTTACAAATAATTGAGAACCATTCTTTACGATTTAATTTTATTGAACAGCGCCCATATTTGAACTTGACATGTTAATAAACTGCATAAGCAGAATGATTTTAGTATCTTCCTAATTGACAAATATATTCATGGCTGTGCGTTATGCCCATTGACTGTTTCCCGAACAAAGAGTGTATATTATGAAATATTGACGTGTTACCTATTCTGTTTATGTTTATATATACAGAACATATGTTTCTTGAGGCGAAAATCCGTTACTTCTTGTTTAATTTGTTTTTGCTATAATTATTAAAAACTGGCGAGTTATTTGTAACCGCACAATAAATTTTTGAATATGTAACTCATTTCAGAAAGTTTACGTGCGTTAATAACTGTAAGGAAATATTGTAAAGAAGCTATACACACTATCGTCTTATTTAGGCAAACAATACCAGTATAAGAGGTATTTAAAAAGAATGCACTATTACGAAAAAAGAAAAAACAAAAAAATACATCGACAGTAGTAGAGCGTTAAAGACTTCCTTTGCAATGAATGAAAATAGAAAAAAAGAATGTCATTGGCTCACGCTGTCACTTCTATATGATTCATTGGTCATCAATTTTCCACAATGTAGCTGTAATTGTAGGCTATATAATTTTGCTGCAGTAATGAAATCCGTCAAAGAAGATTCAGAATTCAAAACAATTTATTTACGTTTTGGATAAAATTGTCACTCCTTGATACCCGCGCTCGAACTCAACCCAACATCCATGCGACGGTGCATCGTGGCAATTGATGGGTTGGACGGGGGTAAACAACAAGTGACTTTAAAACTTATTATTCATAAATAGTATATTTAGACTTAAAACTTATTATGCTGCAACAGTGCAATTTAAACTACTTAATATCTAATATTTACAGTATAGGATATATACAATATGCTTTGCTGGGTTGACTGGAAAATAAATCAAGTAAAAACTCGCTTAAGGCAAGTCTGATCTGGAACACGGCCAATTTTAAATTTTAGAAAAGTGTAATACAATTTTTAGTACAATTACCTAAAGAAGTGATTTTGAGAATGAAACAAAAATGTAGAAACATCAAAGAAGAGAAATAGGGTTAATTTTGAATTTTGACAGGTTGAACTATATTTTTGGGATTAATCCGGAATTGGGCATTATATTTCCTAACTTGTGTTATATTGCGTGTAAGTGGATTGTTGGAGAGTTAAGTAGTATACGTATATTCAAAATAGAGGATCTCACAGAATTATTAATTTTGGTGGAGGCGCTGGGAAGGAAACAAGTATGCACTTCCATGGCCAAGTTTTTTTGTTCTCGATAATTATATTCCATACGTTTAAAAGATCAAAAACATCTCAACTTATAACTGACCAAATAACTGCCAATCAAAAGTTGTCACGTGATTTCCAGTATAGCCGTAACTAATACCGTTTTCAAATTTTCTCGAAAATGGCATTTTTTCTTGAAGTTTGGAAAAGCGTCATTAAGAAATGTTGTTTGTAACCAGATTATAGACCCGCATGTTAATTTATAGCACAAAATGGACAGATTCAATAAGAGCTCCTCGTTTATCTTTTGTGGTTTTAATTCAACAATTATTTTATTTCAAATAAACTGCTGGCCAAATTAAATTAAACAATTTTGAAAAAGAATATCTTCAAAATAACAGGAGGTATTAAGATACGGTCCTGAGGATTTTATTGCAAGTTCTGTCATAAACAAACTAACTTAACCATGATCAAACTACAAGATGTTGTGTACAGAGTACACAATGAAACCTTTGCCATTTTTTTAAATTCCATTGGATTCGAAAATGTAAAAAAAAACGATTGTAGGTTTTTCTCCATCATATTAGGATGATCTATGGACAAATTGGAGAAAACAGTTTTGGGTGTTTTTTGATATCTGTGCAATTTAAATGTAGTAGGTACTCAACATTATTCAAGAGTGGAGATTTAACAACATATTCATGATTTTATTTAGTTACCTGTTCAGTGCTCTGCAAAATGAAAACAAATATGAATCTAATAATAATTTTCATGCACGTTTCGGAAATGTTGGGAAAATTTGCTGAAACGGTTTTTTAAGTTTTGCGTACAACTGTAACTCGAATTTCCAATTTTGCTCCTACAGAGTGCTTATGATTGAAATTTTATAAATATTTATACAGAATGACTGAATGACAGAATGACTGAAAATACTCTCTACAGTCACTAACCCTGCGGGATGTGGGGAGTGGCTGTAGTTGATACGCCGGCGCGACTCTCGTGAGGCGACGGAAGCCACGGAAGGACTGACCGGCATCGCTTACCATCAAGCAGCACTGTCTAGATAGGATTCGAGCGCTCATGGCGATAAAGAAAACATTGAAGAGGCGGGTGAGGAGTATGGAACAAAACAATTAGTTCCGTACGAATCCTTCCCGCCTTTTCCAAGAGTCACAGCGTGTTGTCGAGAATCCGCCGACTGTAGAAGATGTCGAAACCTTCTGGAAGGGAATCTACGAAACGACGCGACGCGTCCATTCAATAGCGACACTCCATCAATTGCACACTTCGAGGCTCTGTGTCACAGATATCTTGAAGAGCCAGAAAAAGTGTGCCCGGCAATCAGTACGGAGGAAGTCCAACAAGCACTTGTTGGTACCAAGAACTTCGCTGCGTCGGGCCCAGACGGCATTAACAACTGGTGGTGGAAGAAATTTCCTTCCACTCACCGCCGTCTAGCGCGAGTTTTCAACTCATGGTTGAACGAGGGGCAGCAGATTCCGGACTGGTTCGTCGAGGGACGTACTGTGCTTATCCCCAAAAAGGGGGATCTTTCCGACCCGAGGAATTATAGGCCGATCACTTGTCTCAACTCCTGCTACAAGATATTTACACGTATCTTGTATGCTAGGACACTGAGGTCTGTTGATCCGGTCTTCCAGCAGATACACGAACAGCGTGGTGCCAAGAAGGGCATGGCAGGTTGCAAGGACAGCCTGCTGATAGACCGCTGTATTACACAGGATTCTGTGCAATACAAGCAGAATCTATCGATGGCCTGGATTGATTACCGCAAGGCATTTGATACAAAATCACATGAGCTATTGTTATACTTGCTCGAATGTCTTGCGGTACCAGCACCACTAGTGAGATGCATAGAACAGCTGCTGCCGCTCTGGAAGACCCGCTTCACCATAACATCAGGTGCACAGCGGGTCACAACAGAGCAGGTGGCATTTAGGAGAGGAGTTTTCCAGGGTGACTCCCTGAGTCCTCTCCTCTTCTGCATCTCACTGCTGCCGTTGTCTGTTGGGCTCCGCCAAACCCGCGGATATCAATATGGATGATCTTAAACTTTATGCATCCAGAGAGCGCGAACTACAAAATGCTCTTAGGGTGGTCGAAGAATATACGCGGGCAATTGGTATGGAGTTCGGGTTGGACAAATGTGCAGTCGTCCACCTCAAGAGAGGACGATGCGGGGAATTCCCTGAAGATGCGCAGTTCACAGACGGAAGCATCCTAAGACATCTGGATGCCGAAGAGACCTATACATACCTGGGTGTGCAACAAAGACATATCCAGGATGTAACACAAATAAAAGGAGTCTCTCCGCGGCAAGTACAAACACCGCCTCCGAAAAATTTGGTCTTCCGAACTTTCGGGGAAGAATAAGGTATCTGCAACAAATATGCTTGCCATTTCGGTTCTGCTCTACTCCTTCGGAGTAGTAAAGAGGACGGTAGATGAGCTGCGCCAATTAGATAGGGATACCCGCAAGATGATGAATATTCACAGAAGTATTCATCCTAGATCGTCCGTTCCTCGTGTGTACCTTCCACGTCAACGAGGAGACCGAGGACTCTTCAGCCTGGAGTGTACGCATGGCAGAGTAGTTCTGAGTATGGCATGTAACATACTCAGGAGCTCAGATCCCCTCTTGCGGTTCGTAAAACATCACGAAACTGTAGGAGTGGGAGCAGGATTGTTCAAGGCAGCAAAAAGAGAGCGCATAAGAACTCGGTCTCGCATTTGACATCAGGCGAGGAAGCCGGCGAGGTGCTGTAGTTGAGTCAGTCACCGAAATCAGCCAAATCGTCTGAAAGCCCGAATCAGAGCTGCCGAACAGGAAAATCTGTTTCGGCAGCACGTCCATAAACCCCAGCATGGTGTGTTCTATAAGAACATAGAACTGGGTTTATCGACCAGGCTGACCTTCGCCTTTCTAAGGTCAGCAGGGCTTAAGTCAGAGACCGAGGGATTCATTATGGACTGCCAAGATGGTGTTATCATCACCTTGGTCTACCGTAGCCGCGTGTGGCGTGTAGAGGTTCCTGATATCAATTGCAGGACCTGCCAATAGGCGCCGGAATCGCTCATGCACTTACTACCGGCCTGCCAAAAATCAGTTGAGTGGCTGACAGGCCAAATGCAGAAGGCAGTCATTCTGGGTTCTCTCCGTCTGATTAAGGTACACGATTCCGGAATCTACAGTCACTAACCCTGCGGGATGTGGGGAGTGGCTGTAGTTGATGCGCCAGCGCGACTCCCGTGAGGCGTCGGAGGCCACGGGAGGACTGACCGACATCGGGAAACCGAAAAATATATAAGTTTATTCATCAAGAATTACACAACTTAATAATTACAGGAAGTTTATCAATAAAATAAATGAAAAATGAATAAACCAACAGAACTCCGACATTGAGATCTTCTCTGTGAGTGTGAAGTTTAATTTAACTAGTTGTGCATTATGTATTATATAAGCATTAGCCATAGTTTAATTTCTACAGCATAAAATAACGTAATACAGAAGAAAACAAAATATTTCGGTAAAGAGAGAGGTAAGGAATGAGTTTTTAAATTGATTATTTATTATTAGTAATTTTGAACTTGAATAATTAGGTTATTATAGTATAATAATAATAATAATTATAATAGCTATAAAAAGATTATTACAGACAACTCAAAAATAGAGATTTAAGCCCATGTGGAATTATTAGTGATTACTAGCCATTCGTTGCCTTTTCTTTTGAAAATATTTACATTATTAAGTGTCTTAATCTGTAACGGTATTTGTTCATAAAATTTCTTAGCGAGATATTAATAGATTCTTTGTCCAATTGTTTTATTGCATTTTATAACAGCCGTTTTATTTCTAGTATCATAGTTATGTTGCAAATATTTGCTTATATCTTTATTTTTAAAAGTTTCTACTACTACACTAGAGAATAACAGATTTAAGACTTTTGCTTCATTAAAAAGTCACGAGTAGGGATATGTTATTGGTTTATTATGTATTAGTTTTAGGAACCACTTTTGTAATATATTTAAATTATTAAGAGAGTTGTCATTTACATTTACATTGAACAAGTGAGTAATATAATGTCTTTAAGTAATGTGTACAACTTAAAGGAATTAAAAAATTGGTAATAATACTCTAAACTTGCGAATAATATTATTCACATGTTCATCCCATTTAAGATGTCTGTCTATATACACTCCAAGATATTTGAATACAATTTATTAAAATGTCAAAATTATCCTTATCTATCGAGGCCTACACACACTGAAACGTGTTACGATCGCATTGCATTGACTCCTAGGGTACATGAAACTTGCATCAGCTTCAATTCGCTTCCACATTACTGACTCTTTATAGTTTCTGAACTGATGCTGATGCTTGAAACATGTTTTTAAAAAAGCTTACATCAATGTTATTATAATAATATTAATTATAATAAATAAAAAGTCAAAGCCAAATTGGCTGATGAATATTTTTCCTAACATTTTTCGATAAGATTTTTATATGCCTTATTTCTTATATCCTTATCTAAATATACTTTACTTTTATTATTCCATACACACGGGTTTAAACTATACAGGGTTGCCCAGTTTATAGTAGGAGGACTTCGCCAATCGATAGAGGACTTTATTTTAAGGTAAAAAGTTCTAATTAACATATGTCGAAAAGTTCTTCGTTTTCGAGATACAGGGCGCTGAAATTTGTAAAAAAGTTAAGTTTTCCGGTAGTTACTCAGAAACTACACCAGCTTTCAATTTGAAATTTAGCACGTGCGTTTTGCTTCAATAGTGCTGTATTTTTGTCAGTACTGTACATTTGCTTTAATATCCAGTGCCGTAGAAACTGGGGTTTGACATCCATGCTGACTTGTAAAAAAATTTAATAACAATAACAACTTTTTTAATAATAACGATTACAAATCTGGGTGTGAAAAAGTGTGACTATCTAGAAATATCAAAGATATCGAAAAATACCCAGAAACATTTTTTTCCAATTTGTTCATTTTGGAAAATTGTAAAGATGTAATTGTGCACTTTGTATAGAACGTCCTCTATCGTAGATTGATGTCGTTAAGCCAGTTTATTTTTGATAAAATTTTAAACGAAATCTTTAAATTCTCGATACCTCCTATCATTTTGAAGATATTCTTCATCAAAATTGCACAAGAAAATTATATTATTGGTTTGATTTGACCAGCAGATTAGAAGGGTTTTTTAATTCTCCCGTCTTGTTTTAATTTGTTTACTGTAAAACTAGTTTATCTGAAAAAATATTGGGAATTAAGTTAAGTTTTTCCCATAATACATTTAAAAAGTTGTGATTTTCTCTTGAATGTCGGCAAAATACGCTAGGATTCAAACTATGATAAATCTTGATCAAAACAAGAGATTCATTTAATTATTTTAATATACGTTTGTATACATAACTGTACATATAATTCTCTTGCTGTTAAAATTTCCATTCTGTCATCATATTTGTAAAAATACATTTTGTCGCTTGTTTCGTATTTTATGATGTCGTAAATATACACGACGTGCCAATAATATGCAAACATTTAAATATTTAGTAAAAAATCGTCTTTATTACAATGTTGCGTATTTGTATGAATATAATTTTTGTGCAGACTATAGTACCTTATGGTTGTAGTAAGTGTAGTAATTTTTACCCAAACAATGTCTCAATATGAAACAACGATTGAGTTGATACAAAATATGAGATTCCATACATTCTCCATTTATTTTTTACAACTGATTGATTTATATTCTTTACCTTAATTAGCCCATGCTCATATAAAACATAGCTAGCAATACTGGTCATAAAGCATATTAATTTATTTATCCTTACATTACATTCTTGGATTGTCTATTAAAATGGCAAGACGGATAGACTGTATCATCCATTTTACTAATTATCTAGACAGTTGAATACCGTCAGCTGGTTTTTTCTTTTATTCAGTCCCTATTTGCACAGTAAGACCTTAAAGAAGGGAAGCAAGAAAAAGTGTATGAAATGAGGCGCAACAATAGTCTCAGGATATTTATTGCAATAAAACAAGGTTTTAATAGGAAACTAGTAATAATTGAAGTTGCACGTTGCCAACTGTGAATATTAATTTAACTATTGATATACTGTAGTATACCAACATTTTATTGAAAAATCATATATCGTAGTATCTTTGTGTGCTTAAAGATAATAAGTTAATATAAACAATTATATAAAAAAAACGATGTAAATAATTATATATAAAAAAAAACAGTTTGTTCTAAAGTTGTTATAAACCTACACGTACAAGTTTGCCCCCACTCTAGCGAACACTTGGTATAATGTTTATGTCCACATTTCAATGGAGAGAATATTACAGTACTTTAGAAGAGACGGTGGCCCACTTTT
Organism: Rhamnusium bicolor; assembly: GCA_029963845.1. NCBI lineage: Eukaryota > Metazoa > Arthropoda > Insecta > Coleoptera > Cerambycidae > Rhamnusium > Rhamnusium bicolor. The sequence goes on along the minus strand of JANEYF010004573.1, from coordinate 854,524 downwards.
TTTGATATTCAGAGTGCATCGAAACGGATATGTCAATAAGATTTTCGTCAAATAAATGTATAGTTTTTTTATAATGTTTATCATATTGATAATTTAATTAACAATTAACTAGGAGTTGTTGGATTAAATTAAAGTTATATCATCGGCAAGAAGAATACGGTAGCAAGTGAAAAAAGTAATAAATATCATTCATAAAATAATATAAACAACAGTGGCCCCGAGAGGAATTCTTGGAGTATTCTTCTATATTTAACATCATTATACATTAAACTTATTTTATTAGCATCTCGTATAGTTTTTTGCTTCTTAGGAATAGTTTTAACAAAGTTATGGAAATATTTATACCATCACGATATGACAATTTTATCAGCAGCAGATCATCACAGCCTAAGGGTTAGTAAAGATCACACAATGCCTGTATGCTTCCTCTTCTCTCCGAGTAGATCATCTATCATGCTCTACACAGCTTTAGCTTGTAGGAATTTTGGTGCAAAAATTGACAGACTGAAATAGTAGATATGTAAAGCCAGTTCTAGAATGGGAAGTAACTTGGATGGCATGTGTCCATCGGGAGAGACTACGAAGTATGGGGGATTCATCAATGTTCGTGAAAGAGCTCTTACAGCTGAAGACTTCTTGTAGATGAACACGGTAACCAAAGTGTCTTCAGCAGCACACAGAGGCTGATACAAGAAGTAATCGACAAGACCAGATGCCCTAGAAGAAATCTTTGATGGCAATCAATAACCAGATGGTCTTCAAAAGAATTCAGAGGGCGCTACATGTAGTAGACAAAGACCAGAGGCTCTAGAAGAACTCTTTGACTGCAGTCAATAACCAGAGGGTCTAGAAGAACACTTCGATTGCACTCAATAGCCAGAGGGTCTTCAGCTGCACCTAGAGGCTACAAGAAGTTATCGGCAATGACCGATATTGTATAAGAAGTGACGTCGTGCGGTATTAAAGCTACAAGAATTTTATCGAAAATGACCGAAGGATATACAAGAAGTGACTTCATGTTGTATTAAAGAGAAAAACTTGACGTATTTAGGAAAATTGTGCGTAATTATCTTTTGGTCATTTCTGAAGGAAATCGTCAACTATTTCTCTGGTCACTGACTACCGTCGAAAATTTCTTCTAGAACCAATTGTCACTGCCAACTTCATTTAGCAGTCTCTGGGTACTGCTGAAGATCTTCGGATCACCATGAAGCAAGAACTATTAACCAATACTGATGGACCCCCATACTTCATGATCTTTCTCGATGGACACATGCCATCGAAGTCATATCTTTATATATCTATTTGAAAATATAGATTCATGTTCAACGTATTGACCATATTTCAACTGATAAAAAATAGGAATGAACGAAATCGAAATAAGTTGGTAGCTAGTTGTCCATTATTCCCATTTTGTTGTTTATTTTGTAATTTTGTCAATTATTTCATTCAACATAATATAAATGTTTTTGACTGGTTCTAATATGTGTACCAATAAACCAAAGCTATTTGCTTTCGTTTCTGTATTTCGGCTGATGATTGGATATAAGCCTGTGTTTTCGATTTTGTATCTCACTTGGTTATTGGTAGTTTTATTTAATATTAAAAAGTATTACGACTGTGATTTTGTTTCCTCAGTTACCAAAAGCAAATTAATACATACTTCAACTGAAACGACATTGTTTGTCATAATGAAAAGGGAATTGAATTTAGATGATATATCATTTAAGAATTGTAACAATTGTGCATTTAATATTATTAATATTATTTACAATAAATAATTATTTAAATAATTTAAACGCAGTTTAATTTTTTTTAATGAAATTAGTTTAACAAATACCGCTCGTTTAATTAAGGATTATCGCCAATTCGTCTCTTTTTCGAAACAAAACATGCTGCTTGTAGGAAACAACATTCCTGCTAAAGCGCTCGTGTGGCAACATATTTTGTTTCTTATAATCGAACAAATTTAATTTTCGATAATCGTTAATACATTTGTTGTATTACTTGTGAAGAGAACATTGATGGTTTTGAAAGAGGAGAATATAAGGCTACAACGTGTTGTGATTTTAGCAAGGCTTTTAATTGTGTCCAACACGATGTACTAATAATGAAACTTGAAACATACAATTTTGATCAAAATGTCTAAAGCTTATAAAATCATATTTACAAAATCGGACACAAAGAGTAAGGTAAATAATAAATTCTCAGAAAAAACATTGTAATTTTTAGAGCTCCCAAGGATCGATGCTAGGTCCTTTACTTATTTTTAGTATGTATTAGTGATCTTTCTATACATGTAAAAGCAACTCTTTATATTATTTGCAGACGACATTTCTATATTATTTTTTTCCCAAAATTTAATTGATATTGTAAATGCAGTGATGCATTTAGCCTGATCTTCAGTCAAATTGTTCTTGAATCTGTCAGTTACTTTACAAAGAAGAGCACTACGATTATTAGACAATATTAATTACAAAGATATGTGTCGTGATTCGGGACTCTTTTATTAAGCGTAGGATATTGATATTTCCTTCTATGTATATTCTAGAATATCTGTTAAGTTAAAAATCTATGTATATTCTAGAATATCTGTTAAGTTAAAAATAATTTGTTAAAATTTAGTAGACACCACAATAAAATAAGAAATAATGCTAACCTATTGTCAAAGTCCAGCAGACTAACCAAAACCCAAAAAGTCCAAATTATACTGTAATTATATTTCAGAATTTGCTGCTAAGCTGTTACAAAATTTTACCACTTAGACGAATTAAAAATGAAGTTAAAAACTTTTTAATGGAAAAACTTATTATTCATATGCCGAATATTGTAAGCACATGTGTAAATAAAATTATCCTGGAGTGGGAACCTTTGATGTGAAGATAGCGACGTAGTTTTCCACGAAACACCAAAACACTATATGCTGCAGTCGACGCGCGTTTCGTCAACCAAGTTGGCATCATCTGGAAATGATTAAAACTCAGTTTTAATCATCTCCAGATGATGCCAACTTGGTTGGCAAATGCGCGTCGAGTGCAGTATATAGTGTTTTGGTGTTTCATGGTAAACTACATCAGTGTTAAATAAAATTATGTATTATATTAAGATGTTATCTCTTTGCGTTAGGTGCTGTTTGTTATTGTTTCGTTATATGCATATTCTACGTTAAATTTAAATTATACTTCATGAATATTATCAATCAACTTCTGTAAATAATTTATATAAGTATATAGATCCCAATAAAATCTATTCTGTTATATACTGAGATGACTTTCGTTAGTTCAAGAAAGCCTAGAAAAACCTGCTAAACTTCAGTGAAGTGTCTATTTATTAATAAGGAAAATTAATCAAAAATAAAAACAATTTTTTCATCAGTATAACCTTCGCTCATGCAGCTTCAGCTTTGGATTCGGAGGTTGTCCATAATTTCTGTGTTGTTTATTATTATTATTCAACGTATATAAAAAATGAAACTGAAATAAAAATATTTTTGTAACTGGCATCAATAAATTTTAATTATGCTTTTATATTTCACCGTGCGGGTGCATAATTAAAATGCCTACTTTTGTAAACTATTTTTATGAGGTAAAATAGCCTAGCCATATAAAAATTCAATAGGTATAAACGAGGGTATAATATTTCTTTACAGTGAAATACTTATTATTAATCTGGTCCTAATTATTTTCAAAATATTCTCTGTTAAAAGTTATCACACCCGCTACTGATCTAAAGAATTCATTTGAAATATACATTAGCTCAAGTCTTCTTATACCTATTATATGAAGTGCCGTTATTTTAAAGAGTTAGTTAACTTCAAGTACTTTACGGTTTAAAAAAATCTAGAGTTTTTGTTTTTGGTGCGGACATTGAAATGCATTATTAATTTGGTTTCAGTAATTCGAATTTCTATACCTATTCCTGTTATCCGCTTCACTATAGGTAAAATAACGTTAGAATCATTATTCACTCTAGGTGCATCTAGATTGCTATTGTGCTGTCGTAAACAATAAAAGCCCAAGTAAGTTCTGGTTATCCATATGTAATTTTATGATTTACTAAGGCCTTGTTTCCTTAATTGCATTAATTGGGAAGAAACCATATTTATTAAATATTATTTTATTACGATTATTTCTGGGAATCACACTAATCTGAAAATAAAAAGAATGGAAAAATTAAAAATGTAGTATCAATAGCAAATTCTAGGTTCGATCCCACCGCGATACAGATTAAAAATTTATCTGAAATTTGTTTCCGACTAGGGTAATTATGTAGTTGTCGATGTCCATATTATACTGGCGTGTTCTATCGATTTTTTAAGTCTCGCGATTAACACCTAACCCACCCTGTATAGCTTTTTAGGGTGTTTAAATTTAATTTTTTTCTAAGGTTTACACTTTATATCTTGAAGTGAATGGTTACTATCGACTCCCAATTTGTATCTGACCCATTCACCCAATAAAAATGGAGACCTCTTTTTGAATTTTGAAATAACATGACATGTATTTTAGTAATTAGAAAAATGAGGATACTCGAATTATTTTAATACAGTGTTCTATTAAAAAAAAAAGAAAACAAAGTAACATATCATATTCAAAATTTGGATTCTGTGAACAAAATTAGAGTTTGAGGGCCTTTACACCTTTTTGATAATCTCAAAAATAACGAAGTTATTGTTATAAATAAGGACATTTTTGCATGATAACCACTGCACATGCAACAAACTTCTAAAATTTGTATGTATATTTATAAAAACAGTTTGTATATTTTTTATATGCTAAATCTAATAATAATTGTTAAGATTGTTAAAATTGGTGTACCACAAGGTAGTGTTTTAGGTCCACTATTATTTATTCTTTATAGAAATGATTCGAACAACTATTTACCCACATTTTATCGTAGCTTTGTAGATGATATTTCCGTTATTATTTTTCGAACCTAGAATCTTGGATTCGATATGAAATTATTTTCTGAGACTATTGAACATCCACAGAGTTTTTATTTTGCAAAAAGAGCCATACTGGGATTGCAACTTAGAGAATCTTATAAAACATCATTTGCTCAACATAAAATGTTGACCCGGCCGCTACTTGTATATTTTTGAAAATTTAAAGACTTTGTTAAGCAAAATACCTAAATTTAATTTTAAATTTTTTTCTTATAACTATTCTGCGTTATAGTTTTGATTTGTAATAGTATGATATACATTAGAGTTGTACAAATTTAATCTGTATTATATGGGCTCAGTGCTCTATAATAAATAAATTATAGTAACATAACAAATATAGTTACTGTAAAGAAATTCTTATCAACTCTAAAAACGTTTTTTGCTTCAAATAATTTTTATTCTGTGAAAGAATTTTCAAATTAGTAATATTCTATCTAAATTATTTGTATATTTCTATATACGTGTGAATGAGTAATATGTTCGAATGTGTTTCTATTATTTTACATACACATATAAGTTAAGTAATTATAAACCTATCTGCTAATGTATCTATGACTTATCCTATATTATATTTGTGTGATCGCTTGAATCAATAAAGATATCTATTCTATTCCATTCTATTCTATGTAGATTTTAATATTTTTCTGTAAAAATAATAAACGGAAAGTATACTAAAAACGTTTTTTAATTCATGGTAAAGTGATTATATTTAAATGCGTATACTATTTTGGTCACAACACAAGAAATGTTTAAAGTTGTCGATGTATGATGTAAATAAACACAAGGATACATTGACAAATATGTCTTGACATATGCCGTCTCCATTTTTGTGATACTTTTATGTTGGAACCCCCATAGGAATATACCAATAAGGAAATAATATATTCACAAGATTATTACACCTGCTTTTTTATTTCCATTTAATGATAAATGAAAGAACAGTAAAATTCTATTAATAAAAACAAAGTTTTTCGTTTCTAAATGGAGCAAAATACAAATAGTAAAATACATGCGAGTATTACAGGGAAATAAGACATTCCTTTCTGAAATAACGGATAGAATTTAAATAAAGCTTATTTTTGCAGTGATATCCATTTTGATTTTATTTTTTACTTTCTTATACCTAATATAAGAAATATAGTAATCGTGATTTTTTTTCGACCTTGAGATTTTGATTGATACCTTTTGATCCCTCCTGAACCCATTCTGACTATTTTCCGAATGATGTCTGTGGTGCGTGTGTGGATGTGTGTGTGTTTGTGCATGTGTGTGTATGTGTGTATCCGTGATAACTCAAAAAATACTAATGGGAGGCTTTCCAAATTTGGCAGTTAAGATTGTCAACAACATTTTAGGTGACATATTAAATTTGTTGAATGTGGTACCACCAGAAGAGACATAATGAATGAAAGAAATAAAAAAGGTACAATTTCGGGAAATAAATTAAAATTTTTTTGTTGCATTTCTGGATGAATCTCGATAAATTATAATGAAAAAACATAACTTTATGAAAAAAAATCTATCCGCATGTCTGTAGTATCGCGATAGCAGCCACAGTTTTTGAGATAAAACTTTTAAATCTGGTAAACTGGTACACTAAAGTCCAAAGACAATAAAAAATTCGGTGATGTGCAAAATTGGCCAGCTGAAAATTTTTTGTATTTGAGTTTACAAAAAAAATATATTCTTGATGAAAGATTATAAATCATGTCTACTATATCAAGCGAATAAAATATATTTTCCAAGTACTTAAATAAAACTGATGTAAACTGAAATATTTTACACATTTTGGTCTCATAATATGGGGTTAGGATAAATTTAACACTTTGACATTTGCAAGGTCTAATTTAGTTACAGAAATGTCAATATCAATAACAAAAAAAATTATTAAAATGTATGACATGAATTATTAGTGACAGTATCGAATGACGCTGATGATTAATTATTTAAAAATTTTAATGAAACATTTCAAGGTACGCCAGTAAAATTTAAATGAGGTAAGTGAAGAATTAAATAGAATGATTTTTTTAGATCAGGATAATATATACTGGTATAAGAAAGTTGTGTTTTGGCCAAATCAGATATTTTAATATACTAAAAGTCCTTAATGATCCGATGTGAGTTTCCTTCGTTCTCCATGGTATATTGTAATACTGGTGTAACGAGCGTCAGCGAGTTTCCAATCATACAAGGTTTACGATGGCTCTTTCCACATGTCGCTTATCCAGAGCAATACAAATTTTAAAATTTTGACATTTTTACATGGTAACACCGTACGATATATATTTGCAGTAAAACACTGAGACATCATAAAATTCTTATTCTAATTAAGAAAAAAACAACGTATCCCTAGTATGGGCTCTTAATGTTATTTATACAAATATTAGTAAAATAGTGGGACATAATGTCTGTAAGTGTCAGTGGCGGCTGCTCTAAGAGGCTCAGGGCATCGAGCCTCCCAAGTAACTATTAGGAAAATGTAACAGTAATTAAATGCATGATATATTTTTTTCAGTTTCTTTGTGTTTAATATCTTTTTTAACATAGTTATTACTCGTTTGGATTGCTATGTGTACAATAAAGTCGCATGATGTACTGAACGTCAACTTATAGAGTATGGGGGCCTCAGGCTTAGCTCATATAAGCCATTCCTTGTATAAGAAATTATATGAACAGAACCGAGCGCGGAAATTGCTGATCGCGGAGAATGGTTTCACAACGCGACAGAAAGCTCAAGTTATCAGAGCCACCATGCGCTTTTAATGTTTGTGTAGTGTAGTGGTGCCTGTATCGTTTCGCTCTCGACATTGATTATATTTAAATCCGCATACCATTTTGGTCACAACACAAGAAATGTTTAAAATTGTCGATGTATGATGTAAATAAACACAAGTATACATTGACAAATATGTCCTGGAATATGCCTTCTTCATTTTTGTGATATTTTTATGTTGGAACCCCCATAGGAATATACTAATAAGGAAATAATATATTCACAAGATTATTGCACCTGCCTTTTTATTTCCATTTAGTGATAAATGAAAGAACAGTAAAATTCTAGAAAGCTCAAGTTATCAGAGCCACAGAGCGCTTTTAATGTTTGTGTAGTGTAGTGGTGCCTATATGGTTTCGCTCTCGGCATTTATTTGTAGTTTCACTGTTTTGTTATTTTAAGTTGGTTGATGCCAAAATGACTGAGAATAGTACAAGTAATATTCTGAAAGTGAATTTTAAAACTCTGTCGTTAGCAGAAAAAGTAAAAAACAAGAAACTCGGACGACCAATACCAGAATTGACTCTTAACGAACCATACAAGGTAGGGACACGTACTTTCACAGGACATTTTTCTAAGGAAATTTACAAAAAATTTCAGTAGGTTTGTGGATGTGATAAGGTAAATGCTCTGTTTTGTTTTCCATATGTTCTATTTTTTTCGGTTTCGGGGGGAAAAAAAAAAAAATGATCAGTAACAGGATTTAAAGATCTAAAAATCAGAAAATATAAAAGTATGAAATATCTGCATATCATATAAAGTGCAGTACGGATTTGGCTTTGTTAAGCTCGGTAAATATTGCAGTTCAATTAGATTCAGTTTATAGACAAAATATTATAAAACACAACGAGCAGGTGACTAAAAATGGACATATTTTAAAGACAATTATCAATTGTATCAAGTTTTGTGGAAAGTTGGAACTAGCATTAAGAGGGCACGATGAAAAAGATGGTTTTCAAAACCGGATTTTGCTAGAATTAATAGATTTTTCATCAGAGTTGGATGTAAGTTTGAAAGAACATTTAGACAAGGCGACGATTTTTAAAGGTACATCTAAAACTGTGCAAAATGAAATATTGGAAAGTATGCTTGCAGTATGTCGTCAAGAAATTAAAGAGCAAATTAATGAAAGTGAATTTTTAGCAATTCAGAGTGATGAGACAACTGATATTTCAAACCAGTGTCAAATGGCTATGATAGTAAGATATTACCACAATGGAAATATATATGAGAGATATTGGAGTTTTCTAAGAGTGACTGATAAGTCAGCTGAGGGTTTAACACAGTGCATAGAACATGAGTTAGATAAATTAATTTCAAATTCGCCGTCTAAACGAATTATTCAAATTTACGATGATGCAAATGTTATGAGTGCCACCGGTGGAGTACAATCAAAAATAAAATTAAAGTATAAACATGCTCATTTTGTGCATTATTATGCTCAATTAACTGAAGGTGAGTCTTTATTACGTTGTTCATATTTTTTAAGAAGTTAGAGTCCCCAAATAAAATGATCACGAGCTGCCACTGGTAAGTACAATACTGAGACATCTTACTTAATAAATATATGCATCCTTTGTTATGTTACCTACATTTAATATTTCAACCTGGTGTTCTTATTTATGACATGACTTTTATGGCAAGTTCTAGAAAATGCCAATTGTTAAACGCATTTTTCTCCATTCATTATGTTTTAAGATGTCCAAGTGCTGTTTTGGTGAACTGACATGTACTGCATACTATTTTTTCTACGATTGTGACCTTATACTTATTAAAATTGGCATGATATAAATGTCAATTAGACTATCTATCTATTACTGTATTTTGAATTGAATCAAATAATTCAAATTCAGTAGCGTGCCTACTGTCCAAATGGTTCTCATGTAACAAAATAAAAAAAAACCGTTTATTATAAAAATTACAAGTGAAAAACGACACGACGAGAAAATTATGGATTATTTACAGCGAAACTTCTTTGTTAATTGATCTGTCAAGAAAGTGAAAGTTTACACGGAGACTGTCTTGCAGGGTCACCAACTTAGAAAACCAAAAAAAGTTAACACAAAAACCAGCCAAAATTCGCCATTTAATTTTTTTTTAAGTTACGTATTTTACGATATCTAATAAAGTTAGTAGCTGTAGACAGAAAAATTCGTTATATCATATATTTTATTGCAACATAAATACATAAATAAATACGATTCTATACCATGTTTGTAAGTTGTACGATACATGGAAAATAAAAAAATAGTTATCACCTTTACCTTTAAATAATGTAGGATCTTCCCACTGTTTTTGGTATGGATATTAATATTTTGCATACGTTTCCTTAAAAAAAATTATCATTAGCTCAAAACAGGTAAAAGAATCATCAGTATCAATGTATAACCGACATTTTTGACACTATCACAGTCTATTGATAAGTGAGACAAGATATTTTGCCACAGAATTAAAATTCTGTGCATTTTGCTAAACTGTTTAACAATACCAACCACAAAACATCCGTCCGTTATCTAATTGTTGCTAATTCAACATTGTTGCAGAGTCTGATATTTGACTGAAAACTTTTCAACAAAGAGGTACCTAACAGTTTTCTGTAATGGCATGATATATAAATTAAAATATATAGAAAAATATATTTTACAGTTATTATTGCCATGGAACATATTTAAAATTGTACAGCACGGAAATAATGATATATCGCCCAATTTGCGATAACCGCATGTACAAATCTTTACCACCAAAACTACTCCATTCCTCCCTTCGCTCAATTTGGTAACCCTACTTGCCTATTTTGGAGAAAAGTCTAAAACGTGAGGTCATCCACTCTGTGGTCAGTTTACTCAATACTCAGAAAACTGTCATTAAAGGATAACGCAGATATAACGAAGTTTTCAAAGTTAATTGCATTTTTGAAAAGAGAATCGGACATTTTCAGTTACGAAAGGATATAACTGGTTTCAATTTTATCGTCTATAAGCTCAACTTCGACCATCAAACGTAAAATACAAGCGATTTTTCATTCAATATAAAAAAAGATAGATGTATAATCCAGGCGGTAGGCATAAATACTTTTTGAGAAAATTACAAAAAAAAAGTAGCAGAACATTTAAAACTACCGAAACCTGAAAGTGACACTTCCTGTGGCTATGCGGTGTCTAGAACATAACATATTTTGTCAATACAAAAGTAATATAAATAAAAATATTTTTCACCGCCAATCAGGATGTTATTCGCTACGTAATATGTTTTTAATGAAAGTAATACTAATACCTAACACTAATAACCACAAATAGAGCAACCTCAGATGGGATGTGTACCCACTCGTTTCTGTTATTTTTGTATATTATTTGCTCCCCTTTGCGGTTTAACAATTATAAAAGGTGTTGAGATATTTTAAAATTGTTAGTATTGAAAATACCGTCATTCTCGCAAAAATTACAGCGACATGAGCCCTATAAATATTAATAAGCGCACATTAACCCTTCGTCCAATAGAACAGGGAAAACATATATCCACAGTGGAGCGTTATATTGAAGAAAACTGTCCAACTCTTTCTGAAGCAAATTACACATGTGTGATTGTGAAACTTCAGAAGACTTTTATACTGCATTTTAAGGAGAGTTGGAACATATCAGGAAGGTCTTACGGATGCATTTTTGAAAAGATACACTGATTGGCTTGATGAAGATTTCCATGTACAGTTCGATGGAGACGAGGGACCTTCTACATCATCAGGAGCGAAAAGAGGAAGACCATTTAAGGATTATGAGATATCATCCGAGCGACGCAAACACAGAAGGGCAGTAAATACAGAAATTAAGTCACAAATACTAACATTGACACCTTCCTCCGTAATCAAAAATGAAGTATTTAAGATGTTCTATCAAAGACATCTTATACTTTACATTGCATTTTTGAAAAGAGAATCGGACATTTTCAGTTACGAAAGGATATAACTGGTTTCAATTTTATCGTCTATAAGCTCAACTTCGACCATCAAATGTAAAATACAAGCGATTTTTCATTCAATATAAAAAAGATAGATGTATAATCCAGGCGGTAGGCATAAATACTTTTTGAGAAAATTACAAAAAAAAAGTAGCACACACACAATTTACATATTTTTATAAATTTTCTGTGACCTCATTACACTTTAACATTTTCTTGATAAGCATGCCAAATTTTATGTAAATTGGTCTAACAATAACAAAGTTACAGCAAGAACAGCAAAATAATGATTTCAAAGATACTGGACGATAACGAAAACTCCACAGAACCATTCGTTAACAAAGATGTTAACATTCCTAATTGTAGTTTTCCGGTTTTTCTTAGCATTAGTTTAAATAACTGTATGTCTTTTATTATTATTAATGCAATATTATAATTTAAGTAATAATAATAATAATATGCTTTATACGGTAAAGTGGTTTAACTACAACAACAAATACACCATAGAGTGATACATGGACTGTATGCTTAGATAAACCAACAAAAATGAATCTTGCACGTGTGACGCAAAAACCAGAAAGAGAAGAAACATTCAGATTTGAGCTCCCCACTTTACATGCTTGGATTAGATTTATGGAGTTAGTTTTTTCACATATCTTAGTTATAACATAAGAAGCAAAAAAGTGCTACCAAAAAACTAATACAAGAACGTTTTAGACAAAATTTGGGTTTAATAATTATATTTTATATTTTGCTTTAAAATAATGCCTTTTATTTGTTTTTTATATTTGTACCTAATTTGTTGTCATTTGTTGACATTAGATAATTGTTTTTCCATTATTTTTCCAATAAGAAATACAGTGCTTTTAACTTTATTAAAGTTTTATGTTTTGTTGTAATTCTCATTACCATTATATGTTTTATTTTATTTTGTACTGAAATATAATAATAATGATGATGAGGGGTGCAAGGTCGGCAACCTCCACGTTGGTGCACCCTGGACAGGCAGAGGTAACTCTGCCTGACTAATGTCGGCCGGGGGGTACCAAGGCTAACCACCTGGTACCCCTTCTACTTCGGGTTCCATACAACCTTAGAAGAAGGGCTCCTCACGATCGACCCAAAGCGGATGGGGGTCAGAGACAGGCGGGAGGGGCCTCACCGGACGATCTCAATAATGACGGACGCAATGAACAAGGACGCTTTAAGTGGACGAGGGAACTTCGGGATGACTTGCTGACCTGCCGCGAGAGTAGCGAACCTGAGCGAAGAGGATACATGGCACGATTGCATGCACTTTGGTGCGAAATGCACCCAGAGCATCGCGCCTTCTCTCAACAACATCTGAGAGATCAAGTATCCTTTCTGCTCAGGACAGGTTACGTAAGGGCACCCCGTCAGCTGGAAGAACTGCCAGCCGCAGTACCACCGCGGCAATTACCAGCTGATGGGGAACATCCTTTAGAGTTCACCGATGTAGACTTAAGGACGAGGGTTAGCCTTAACACCAGGGCTAACCTAAAGCCACAAGACCTGGCTAGAATGGACGCGGTCATCGATGAGGAAATTCCGGAAGATGTAGACATCTGGCAAATCAACTGTGCCGTGTACAACGCCGCGAAGCAACTCGTCCCCCGTGAGAGGTCAACCAATCACGGGGTCGAGAAAGCCAAGCGGCGTGTACAAAAAATCGAAGGCAAGATACAGTCGGCCAGACAACACGCTTCTCGGATCCAGAGTGTGGTGGAATATAAGACGTCTGGTAGAGTTTTTACTCCCAGAATCCGGCGCATAGCAGCCGGATTAAGACGTCAACACCATACTCTAAATCTGACAGTGATGCTTACCATCAAGCAGCACTGTCTAGATAGGATCCGAGCGCTCATGGCGATAAAGAAAACATTAAAGAGGCGAGTGAGGAGTATGGAACAAAACAATTTGTTCCGTACGAATCCTTCCCGCCTCTTTCAAGAGCCACAGCGTATTGGCGACAATCCGCCGACTGTAGAAGGTGTCGAAACCTTCTGGAAGGGAATCTACGAAACGACGCGTCCATTCAATAGCGACACTCCATCCATTGCACACTTCGAGGCTCTGTGCCACAGACATCGTCAAGAGCCAGAAGAAGTGTGCCCGGCAATCAGTACGAAGGAAGTTCAACAAGCACTTGTTGGTACCAAGAACTTCGCTGCCCCGGGCCCAGACGGCATTAACAACTGGTGGTGGAAGAAACTTCCTTCCACTCACCGCCGTCTGGCGCGAGTTTTCAACTCATGGTTGAACGAGGGGCAGCAGATTCCGGACTGGTTCGTCGAGGAACATACTGTGCTTATCCCCAAAAAGGGGGATCTTTCCGACCCGAGGAATTATAGGCCGATCACTTGCCTCAACTCCTGCTACAAGATATTTACACGTATCTTGTATGCTAGGACACTGAGGTCTGTTGATCCGGTCTTCCAGCAGATACACGAACAGCGTGGTGCCAAGAAGGGCATGGCAGGTTGCAAGGACAGCCTGCTGATAGACCGCTGTATTACACAGGATTCTGTGTAATACAAGCGGAATCTATCGATGGCCTGGATTGATTACCGCAAGGCATTTGATACAACATCGCACGAGCTATTGTTGTACTTGCTCGAATGTCTTGCGGTACCAGCACCACTAGTGAGATGCATAGAAGAGCTGCTGCCGCTCTGGAAGACCCGCTTCACCATAACATCAGGTGCGCAGCGGGTCACGACAGAGCAGGTGGCATTTAGGAGAGGAGTTTTCCAGGGTGACTCCCTGAGTCCTCTCCTCTTCTGCATCTCACTGCTGCCGTTGTCTGTTGGGCTCCGCCAAACCCGCGGATATCAATGTGGGCCACCCAGCGACCGGAGGCATAAGGTCACCCATCTATTTTATATGGATGACCTTAAACTTTATGCCTCCGGAGAGCGTGAACTACAAAACGCTCTTAGGGTGGTCGAAGAATATACGCGGGCAATTGGTATGGAGTTCGGGTTGGACAAATGTGCAGTCGTCCACCTCAAGAGAGGACGATGCGGGGAATTCCCTGAAGATGCGCAGCTCGCAGACGGAAGCATCCTAAGACATCTGGATGCCGGAGAGACTTATACATACCTGGGTGTGCAACAAAGGCACATCCAAGATGTAACACAAATAAAGGATTCTCTCCGCGGCAAGTACAGACACCGCCTCCGAAAGATTTGGTCTTCCGAACTTTCGGGGAAGAACAAGGTGTCTGCAACTAATATGCTTGCCGTTCCGATTCTGCTCTACTCCTTCGGAGTAGTAAAGTGGAGGGTAGATGAGCTGCGCCAATTAGACAGAGATACCCGCAAGATGATGAATATTCACAGAAGTATTCATCCTAGATCGTCCGTTCCTCGTGTGTACCTCCCACGTCAACGGGGGGGGCCGAGGACTCATGAGCCTGGAGTGTACGCATGGCAGAGTAATACTGAGTATGGCATGTGACATATTCAGGAGCTCAGATCCTCTCCTGCGGTTCGTAAAACATCACGAAACTGTAGGAGTGGGAGCAGGATTGTTCAAGGCAGCAAGAAGAGCCGCAGATGAACTCGGTCTCGCATTTGACATCAGGCGAGGAGGCCGGCGAGGTGCTGATGTTGAGTCAGTCACCGAACTTCAGCCAAATCGTCTGAAAGCCCGAATTAGAGCTGCCGAACAGGAAAATCTGTTTCGGCAGCACGTCGATAAACCCCAGCACGGTGTCTTCTATAAGAACATAGAAACACTGGGTTTATCGACCAGGCTGACCTTCGCCTTTCTAAGGTCAGCAGGGCTTAAGTCGGAGACCGAGGGATTCATTATGGCTTGCCAAGATGGTGTTATCAACACCTTGGTCTACCGTAGCCGCGTGTGGCGTGTAGAGGTTCCTGATATCAACTGCAGGACCTTCCATCAGGCGCCGGAATCGCTCATGCACTTACTTTCTGCATGCCCCATATATGCGATTTCGGCCTACATCCACCGACATAACGCGGCTTTAAGGCACTCGTACGGGGTAGACCAGACACCAGTGCTGCCTTACGTCCCCGGAGATATTGAGTCCGTTGTCGAGAATGAGAAATGCCGGATTTACTGGAACTACTCGTTCCCGACTGTCAGGCTAATCCAAGCCAACAAGCCTGACATAGTCCTCCTAGAGCATCAACTCAAGGTGATGTATGTCATCGAGTTCTCGGCACCTGCGGAGAAAAACATCACCTTGAAGGAGGAGAAGAAACGGACCAAATATCGCGATCTCCGGTACGAGCTCCAAGTGCTGTACCCAGGCTACTCGGTCAAAATGGTCGTCCTTATTATCGGTGTACTCGGAGGGATAAAGCCTACGCTGCTCTCGGAACTGAAGATCATACCGGCCTGCCAAAAATCAGCTGAGTGGCTGGCAGGCCAAATGCAGAAGGCGGTCATTCTTGGTTCTCTCCGTCTGCTTAGGGCACACGATTCCGGAGCCTACAGTCACTAACCCTGCGGGATGTGGGGGAGTGGCTGAGGTTAATGTGCTGGCGCGACTCCCGTGAGGCGTCGGAGGCCACGGGAGGACTGTCCAGCGTCGGGCAACCGAAAAAAAAAAAAAAAAAAATGATGACGAAGTTTTCAATTTATTGGGCACATCAAATTAATATTTCTCCTTCTCTGTAATATAATGATGCAGTTTACTATATTGTTCCACAATAAACTTTATCTTATTTTTTAAAGGCAGATTCCTCAATGTATCAAAAATTATATATTATCTATATAAGTCCACTCATTTATGACATACCTGTATTACTTACTACCTACTTATCGATAAACATCTTATGAACTTTTTCGTTTTAACATTTTCCTGATAAGCATGCCAAATTTTATGTCAATTGGTCTAACAATAACAAAGTTACAGCAAGAACAGTAAAATAATGATTTCAAAGAAGATAATGGACGATAACGCAAACTTCACAGAACCATTCGTTAACAAAGATGTTAACATTCCTAATTGTAGTTTTTCGGTTTTTCTTAGCATTAGTTTAAATAACTATGTCTTTTATTATTATTAATGCAATATTATAATTTAAGTAATAATAATAATAATAATATGCTTTATTTGCCCAACAGGTAACACCCAATTACAGGACAATTTAAATTACTCTTAAATACTACTAAACATTTCATAATATTTAGTAACAAATCTTTATATTAAACATAAAGGTAAGTACAATAGATGTTATTAAAAGAACTGAAAATTAAATTAAAAAAAAAAGTGTGATAGTAATAGTTAAGAAAAACAAAATAAGAACTAATTATTGAAAAAAGTAAAATAATATAAATAACGAAAAAATGTATATCTACATAACACGCAAAGGAACAATCAATAAAGGGAATAGTAAGCTAAAATTATGTACCAAAAAGTTTGCTGAGCATATTTTATCAGCTGATTTTGTGTGCAAAGGTTTATATCACAATGTTGACTTAATTTGTTAAAATAATGCCACATACAATGTATTGCTGATTTTAGCAACATATTGGTATTGGCTCGTTTAGTGTAAAATGTGGGATTTTGTCGAGAATGCATTCTTGGAGTGAAAAATTAATTTGTGAAAGAATTTCAGTCAATTTTATTATGTAATAATTTTTATAGAAAAAGTAGCATTGAACAAATTCGCCGGTACTCTAAACTTTCAAAATGAAATGTGCTTAGAAGATAATTGTTATCTATACTCCTCTCAGGATATATTCCTGTGTCTCTAAATGATAAAAATTTTAAAAATTTTCTTTGAACTTGCTTTAACGTTCTTTGTGAACTAGATCGTAAGGGTTCCGTACTCAAGTTTTGATCGTACATAAGAATAATATAATGATTTTAAACAATTTAAATTAGTAAATGATTTACAGTTTCTTATGATAGATCCTAACATTTTAATTACCTCTTTAGATTTGATATGTATTTGTTTGACAAAACTCAGTTCAGAATCAAAATATGTACCTAAATCTTTAATTGTTTGTATGTGCTCTAAAACAGTGTCGTTAATTCTGTAGTTGTAGTTAAAGCAATTTTTCTTTCTTGTGTAAGACACTACTTTATATTTAGCAGCATTGATACTAACTTTGTTCAAGCCGCACCACTTGCTGACGATATTAAGGTTTTTTTGAAGATATATACAATCGTTTACGCCATTATGCTCTTAAATATTTTATAAATCATCTGCAAAGATTAATTTGTCGTACTTCAATTCAGTGCACAAATCGTCTATAATAAATAGAAATAGTAAAGGCCCAAGGTTAGAACTTTGCGGCACTCCGGAAGTGGCTAAATATATTGACGATTTATATTCGTTGTTTGTTGTCTGCCTGTTAGATATGATTGAAAGTAATGTAATAGATTTAAATTAAATTCATACTTTTCTAATTTCTGTAAGAGTAATAATTGATGGTCGATGCGATTAAAGGCTTTGGTAAAATCGGTATACAAAGTGTCTACCTGTCCTCGTTCGTCTAGAATATTAGAAACTGTTTGACTGAATATTACTAAGTTCGTAGTAGTCGATCTGTTAGATACAAAGCCATGTTGGTCTACTGACAATATGTTTTTAGTGGACATATAGATGCGATTGTATAAAATGATTTCAAGAACTTTAGCAAAATTAAACAAAAGAGAAATTTGTCTGTAATTGCTTATATCTGACGTATCGCCTGCTTTAAAAATCGGAAATGCCTTTGCCACTTTCCATCGGTTGGTAAAAATTTATGTTTTTATTGAAATATTAAACAGAATAAAAAGAGGTGTTAAGAATGCATTGGCACAATTTTTCACCAAGAAGGATGGTATAAGGTTTGGGCCGGATGTAATTTTGTTCTTTAACTTTTTTATAGCATCTTGAATTTCCAACATCGAGATGTTTGTAATACTGAAAAGTTCAAAGTTATTATTGCCTATAGTCACGTGATTGTCTTGTGTATCTCATGGAACGGTATATACTGAACTAAAAGAGTCTGCAAATATGTTTACAATATCTTGTGGATTATCGTAGTTCTTATCCTTATATGACATTTTACCAGGTATTCGTGTTTGTTGCCGTTTTGATTGTGCAAATGACTAACATATCTTTGCATCCGATGATATTGAGGACTGAATATTAGAGGAGTATCTTTGATATTCTAAATCTGTCTGTTGTTTTATTAAAGTTCTAAGTCTTTTCAAATAACTAACATATCTTTGAATCCGAGGATATTGAGGACTGAATATTAGAGAGGTATCTTTGATATTCGAAATCTGTCAGTTGTTTTATTAAAGTTCTAAGTCTTTTAAACTGTTCTAAAGGGTGATAATAGTTTGTTTTTTTGTACTTACGAAAATGGTTATCTTTTTGTTATTACTTATTATTTCGCTAGTGTACCATGTTGGATGTCCTTTTATAAAATTTTATTTGAGGTACATTCTGGTTCAAAATACTATACAATTTAATGTAAAATGCTTCAACGGCTAAATTAACACCCGAAAAATTTTGCAAATAGTACCAATCCGTTTAAAGAGCATTATATAGGGCTGGATAATCAGCTTTCTTAAAGTTATAGGCTTTTTGATCATTAGCAGATGCAAAGTTTGTACATTTTGGGGGAAGTTGTATTTTAATGAAAAGAGCTGGGTGAAAAGTGTCCTCATGTACTAATGGCGCATTATCTCGAGAAATCTCACATGTTAGGTTTGAGAAAACAAGATCAAGTAAACGACCTAAATTGTTAAATATTCCATTATGTTGTAAATCAAAGAAGTTTGCAAAATTGGTAGTTAGATTGGTTTTCTTATCATTACTATCATTGTGAACATAGTGGGATATATTAAAATCTCCGAAAACAAGTATTTTTGTATCTAAAATAAAGTCTATTTGTTCCAGTGCTTCAAAAAATAATTCACATTGGTCTAAGTTAGTACTAGGTGATATAAATAACAAAAATATAAATAGTTATAAATTGAAATTGCCATTTACAGCACAAAATGTAAATTATAGGAAATCGTAGTTAAATTTTTTTCTGATCTTAATTCATTTTTACATGCTAGAAGTACACCTCCACCCGTTGTATACTCTGTGATCTGTAATTTCCTGTCATTTCTGTATACGTTGTATATTTCAGGAAAAAGTTCAGTACTTAACATTTCCTCCTGTATACAGGTTTCGGTTACGGCTATCAAGTCAAATTCACCTTGTGCAAAAGATGGGTAGAATTGCTGGATTTTACTGTTAAGTCCTCTTACATTTTGGTAACTACAAGTCAGTTCTTGGGTGTTCTTGGGAGTTATTAATTTAAATAATCGGTAATAATTTTTGGGATGCCATTTACGTATTTGATTCTACAGTTATTTTTTTCCTGAATTTTGTCGCTCGATTAAATCTTTTTTAATGGTTTTGTAGTAAGACTGTTGCCTAGGAGTTCGATCAAGTGCGATAGATATGTGTTTGTATAGGCGATTCGCTTTGAGGTTTCTTGCTTTACCAATAACGTTTCGCACAACTTGTTCATCTGCCACCGTTATTTTCAGTGGTTTAGATTTTTGATCTGAATATTTGCCTAATCTTATAGGTTTTATGCATTTGATGTTAACTTCCGAGTCAAATGACAGTAGGATTTCCGCAATAATAGTTTTGTCTTTTTCAATTTTTGACTCTTGAGAATGGTCCTGGTTTGGTTCATTTACTCCGAAAAATATTAGATTGTTTTTACGTTTGTTCCGCTCAGTAACTTCCTCAAATTCGGCATTATTCAGTGTGCCTTTCTTGTTGGCGCTTTCAGTTTTTAATGACTGAATATCTCCCTGTTAGCTAATAATGAATGATTTTAGCGCTTTCAGATCATTTCCAAAAGCTGTACAATTTATATAAGACCAATCATATCCTTTATTTGCATTAATGGTCCTAACTTCAGCTGATGTTATGTCAACGCAAGTGTTTTTAAAAGTTTTCTTACATACCGAGCACTGTAACATCAAATGTTTTTCATACACCTTGTTACAGCAACAGCAGGTTGTAGAATTTGCAGGCATTCTGTTAAGTAAATAAATGTTTAATGAAAGCACAAATATATGTATTACGCCGTTTGTATAAATTATTATTGCCAGATGTTGTTTTCCAATGGCTGAGGTACCTTGCAGTGTATATTGGTAGTGGTCCCTGTCCCTTTGCGCATGTGTTGGCTACTTGTTTATAAATAGTACTCCAAGTTCGATAACTATTTGACATTTATTCACGCACTGTTTAGTCAATAATAATTTCGCACAGTTTTTATCCCTTTAAATGTTTATATAGATTTATACAGATTTTTTTT
This sequence comes from Rhamnusium bicolor, assembly GCA_029963845.1. Classification (NCBI taxonomy): domain Eukaryota; kingdom Metazoa; phylum Arthropoda; class Insecta; order Coleoptera; family Cerambycidae; genus Rhamnusium; species Rhamnusium bicolor. The sequence goes on along the minus strand of JANEYF010004573.1, from coordinate 833,531 downwards.
CACTTCGATCCACTTAAATTTTGTTTCGATTGTCAAATTTTTGACCGCTCTTTTTTTAGCTTCTCGAGGAGAGACCCACGACACGTCCACTTTGGCTGGCTAGTCACGCTGTAAGTTATTATATTCAAGCATAATAATATAATCAGTCTAAAATTATGTTTCATTTTTGTGCAAGATATTTATTTTGACAAAAATCTTTATTGATTACTTAACTAGTGGCTCCTTTTGGTGATCAATATTTTTTTAATATTGTAGGAATCGATTAATCAATACCTAAAAAATGAGGAAACAATATAACACTAAAAGTAAATTACCTGTAATACATATACAATTTTCTTAAGAAAGCTGATTAACATGTTTTAGTTTACCGTATTTTTTTTAGTTTACTGTAAAACAAAACATTTTGCTAGGTTTATAGATCACGTAGCGCGCTTTTATTACCTTTGTGTGACGTGTTATTGCTAGCTTTGCAGTTAGTTTATTAAATGTAGACCTGATATTACTATATTTAATAATTATTTTAAATTACTGTACATAAAACATGTCACACAGTATATTGAATGAAAATTATTGCCATGCAGTTAGGACAAAAACTGGGTATTATCAGATAGATTATTCAAATATTATGTAAATCATAGATGTGTGTATACGTTTCATGTCAAGTGAGGTATAGTTATATTTTTATAAAGATTGTCATAATGGCAGAAATTAGCATAAGCGTTAATTTCTACTAGTAGAATTTGATTTTTTATGTTTTTTCATAACAACTTTAACACATTTACCGTTTCATATTATTATTAACATAGTAATTCATACGTGAATGAATGTTAATGCACTCTTCTTTTTGCTACGTATTAATATACATAGTTGATGAAAGGCAAAAAGTTTGTAGGAAATTTTCATATCGTTAAATAAAGGGTGTCAAATTGTAAGTGACCCCATTTGAATCATTATTTACAAAAATGCGAAATGTGTTATAAAAACTTTCATTTATTAAAAATTAAAGTATGGACATTCAACTTTTATTCGTATCGAACTATATAATTTAAAAATTACATCCACCAGATGAGATGCCCTTCATTGGGATCGATGCATATCTGCGCACGATGCAATCAATAATGAGCTCATTACACGCTCGGACATTTCAGCCGGGAAATGAGCAATAATTTACCTTATATTATTTTTTAAGTCCTCCAGGATTTCAAGTTGGTTCTGGTACACTTTCAATTTAACATAGCCAAACAAAAAGTAATCGGGAGCCGACAAATCAGAAAAGCCAGCAGGCCACGATTGATATCCACGTTGAGATAACAGACGACCCAGAAATATCTCTCGTAGAAGTTCCATGTATAAATTTGCTACACGAAACCTTCCATTGTTTTGTTAGTATTATGTAAAATCTATTGGTAAATGAAATTGACCAATGGCATCCTCTAAAATTGTTTGCAATATTTTCTCATATCATCCACTGTTAATACTTACTGCATTTCACATTTCATTTTAGAAAAAAATTATGAGCCCAAGATCAGGGCTGGATTTAGATACACTGAGGCCCCAGGGCACTAAGGAATTGGAGGCCCTCAGAATTTTCAAAACACTGTAGCAATATTATTATTTTTATTCCCGACTATTAAATAATGTATCCATTATGTATGTGTTTCCTTAAAGATAATGCTATTCATTATTCACTGCAGTGAATAATGATTTCATTATTCACTAATTTAATTTCATCGACCAAAAATTGTTATAGTGGATAAAGTATAGTATTCTACTCGCATGTAATTATTCACTAGGGTGATTTATGTACACTTCATCCACGTGAATAATAGCTATCATTACATGAGCGTTGAATAATATACTACATTATTTTTCTGAGTTTATTATTTGAGGATCGCTTTGACTTGTGGTAACACTATTTTAAAAAGTTTTGATGTTGGATATTATCCTTTTCAAGTTTTTGAAAAATATCATTAATTTTGGAACTTTTGCTAAAAGATCTTCCCTTTTATTCCATTTTCTCTGGCTTGTTTCCTTTTATAGGAGCCGCTCTCAAAAATTCGTTTAGACATGTTAAAATTAATCCAGTAATTATAAATAATATATAATAATCGCTAAATGGGAATCCCAAGCGGACAAAACGTCGTGCATACACAAATTTCTAGTTAAAGCTGAAAGTATTGGGCGATGCAAGCGCTAGATAGTGCTAGTCATAGTGCTCTGCGTCGTTCTTTTCGGCAGTCTTCTGTTTCAGTCGCTAATACGCTAATATAAATCAAACTTGTGACAACAAGTTCAAGCCTTAACAACGCGGGCCTATTATGTTATAACCACTAAACCTGCAAACCGCCAACACCGGACTGTATAAAAAGTTAATAGTCATCGAACAAATAAAATTAGTAAATGTATTTCATCACGTTAAAATATTAAAATTTTTGGAAACCACAGATAAACACTCAATTTTCTTTTATCAAGACTGTGAAGCTCAAGGTCCCCTAAAGCCTGAGGCTCTACGTCGATTGAACTTTTTGCCCTATGGTAAATCCGGCCCTGCCCAAGATACCGCACCAAACAATTACTTGAGCGTGCAACTCTTGTTTAAATATAACGTGCGGATTTTCAGCACACCAATAACGTAATACCTGCTTATTTCTCTCGCCATGAAATTGAAAATGTGATTCGTCGCTCATAATTAAAGCTGGAACGTTGGGATTGAATTTTCTATTACAGGTAGCAGGGTCAGCGTAGGAGATATGGCACGAGTCACACGTATTAGTTGTTTGATCGACAAATCAACTAATTAAAACTTGGTTTTCTCCTTTCTACCAACCTTACTTCAACTAATTTAAAAATAAATATTTTATCTGGCGTTGTCACAGTAGTATTCTTGCACTCGGGAACTATGCAGTACTTATAGTTTTTTCTTTTTTTTTATTGTCCGTTTTACAATAAGTATTATCACGAACAAAATAGTAAACAAAAATACGAAAACAACCGCTAAACAGTATATTAAACTATGATAAACTGTGTGCTCGTCTCCCGTCTTTCAATCGGCACCGGCTAGCAGTCGTAGAGTATTTGCGAACTGATGACGTTAAGTTCAACATTGGTGCGTTATTCAGTTAGTTGACTTTAACAATTTTTTTTACATATGACGGCAATGTCTCGTAAATAAAATTTTTTATACACTTGATAAACACACTATAAACTTTCAAAATATAGAATAAAGAAATAATGCCAAATGAGCTTGTCGCATTTCTAACTTAGATGTTAGCTTCCGTTCTTGTTCGTTTTACTTTCTCCACAGATTTAAAATTTTCAATTGATCCTCTACGGTGACAGTTTGTAACCCATTTTTTAATTATCTTACGAGATGGATTTATTTCAAAATTAAATGATCGTTGCAACTGTCGCTGGGTCTGAAGAAACGAACCAGTTCTTAAAAAAAATTCTACACAGAATATTCTTTGTCCAATTGGCCAGCGCTCCATATCTCCATCGATCGCAATGGAGCGCATGTACTGGATATTTTAAAGTTCAGTATCAATAAAAATAAAAAATGTCAAATGTTCATACTTTAATTTCCAATTGTGACGTACTTACCACCAAAATGTTTATTTTGCGTGTGTGTCATGTCACTTTGGCACCCTTCAGTACGGTAACGGTACTTTGAACTTTTTGTTACGGTAACGGTCTCGAGCGCCAGTTTCTGTTTTAAAGTGTAGGAACACCACTTTATTCTATCAGCGCAGCGGTGTGATAGAAGCTAGGGTAACTCAGTGAAGAAACGGAGGTAGTCGGTGTGTGTGGTTGTCGTTTGCGTAGCAATGGACAACTTCACCTTACCTGCCGAAAATAATTCTCGGTGTACAATCTGATTTATATCTTTGCTTTAAATAAAAGGCAGAAGTTCAACTTCACTTACTCTATTTATTTAAGACTGCTTCACAAAAGAATAAAATAAATAAATAAATATATACACAACAGTGATGTTATATGCAACGTAAATATTAACCTGTATTACAAGTAAGCAACCAAAGAAAATCAAGCAAGAGGTTATGTAATGCAAAAGCGGTGATCAGTTATATCAACCACAGCTAAGTTACGGAAACCACTACTACGGTATTACTATCAAAAGTTTACTATCAGCATCTACAAAACCAAGCAAGCGGTGATTCGAATTAAAGCACAATTACGGCAGCTACTAACTACTATTGGTATTTACAGCAAGCGGTTAATGACTCTAGTCACTTATGCTTAAGACGGTATTACGGCAGGTGGTCGGTGCAACAGGTATGGTCAGTGGTAAGCGGTAACGAAGTGCAAACAAAACACAAGTGCAGATCAGTCCAGGTATATATGACTGTCTAATCGCGAGCGTGCTATATATTTATATTAGCTATTAATGTCCCTTGCTAGGGCTTCATGACTACGTGTTACGTACGAAATGCTTTGTATATTACAGCCCGGGGCACCTAGTGGGATTCTTTGCAGAGATCGAGGTATAAAGATTTCACCGGAGCCTTAACGCAACTAAGACTGAGATGGGAGTCTTTTCACAGATCAAGGTATAAAAGTCCTGTCTTTACGTAAATATCAAATAAATATGACCACCGAATTCCGATGCCTGTTTAACTATATAGCACAGTAGTTCAGTTTTACTAACTTGGGTCTGAATTGCAAAACTGTCCCTTAAACTTATCCAGCCAGAGATATGCGTGAATGACTGGAGATGTTAGAGGTTAACTTTCGGTAGCTAATGATTTAGAGTAATTGGTTACCAATTCAACTGCAAGCTTATTTCCTGTACAAATTTAATGATAATGATCACGAGTGTCGGACGTTACGGTTTTAGCATTACCTCCCGGGTCACCGAGTGACATTTTTTTCAGAGATCGAGGCATAAAAACCTCACCAGTGTCACTGCGCGTGCACCTGATGAAATCCTTTTCAGAGATCGAGGTATAAAGATTTCACCAGCAATTTAATACAACTACGACTGAGATGGGACTCTTTTCAGAGATCGAGGTATAAAAGTCTTATCTTTACGTCAATGCGCAATAAAATGACAACCGACAAATTTCGATTCTTGTCGTTGAATGGATAACCCAACTTTATCAATGAATCGCGAAATTTCCCGTATATCTCTATCTTAATTAGAAAGTACGTACTTCGCATAACACAATATGGCAGTAAATTCGGACATAAATGGTAAAATGGCGGAAATACAAATAAAATAGTAAAACGGCCAAAATTATTCTTACCACTACCTAGTTGCGGAGTGCACTGGAGATCAGGAGTGCTTCTTACTAGAGCACTCACCGGAGAAGAAGTGATTCTTCCAAGCCTTGTCCGCTATTTTGTTCCTAACGGAAAGTCACGTGATTCTCTGCTCGAAAATCCAAAGTACGGTTGCTGTAAAGGGGCAAAATTCTTCAAGCTAGCTTAGCGAAAAAACGTTAAAACAAATTCCCTGGGGTATTTAATATAAACAAATGTTTATCAAATATACTAAGGTTAGGAACCGCTTTGTTATAATTTTTAAACTATATTTCCGAAAAGAAATAATTTAAATCGGCCAAGTACTAATAGTTAAAAATAAATCAATTAATAATTTATTCGGTAACTTATTATAAATAGAAACATATTTCTTTATCAGGAGATTTCAACTTGCTTTAAAATCAAATTAAATTATATTAACCTACTTTCCTCTTACTTGATTGAATACAAACACATTAAACGATTTATCATTAGAATAATAAACAACCTAAGATTACTCTGGAAAGAAACCGATTTGAAACAATTATATTTGAAAAATAATTGTTATTACAAATACTGGATTTGCAAAATAAATTTAACTTTGGTTAAAAACGGTTTTAAAAGAAATATTACCACAAGTCATCGTACCAAAGTGACGAAAAACCCATTTCGGTCTGGTTACCATCAAAAACTATTAACGAAAAAAAAGCACTTCGTTACACAATAAATAAAAGTTTTATAATGGATTTCGCATTTTTGTAAATAATGATACAAATGGGGTCTTATAATTTGACAACCTGTATAATTGTTTAACAAATATCTTTGATGGATGATACAAGCGTCTAATTTGATATATATAGACATAAGAAGTAAATTTTGGTATGGTGTGATCTGAAGAAGATCAATGAGATAGGAGTGAGTTGAAAAACCGACTGCTCAGAGGTCATTGTGCGATATTTAACTTGCCACACTCAGTAGTACATAAAAAATTTAGATGAATATATGATGAACAGTAGTGTTCTTACAATAATTAATAAGGAAAAACAATTTCGTTCCTAACGATTGAAGGATACACGATTATTTTTGGTATACTTACTTACTGTGCGTTAAATTAAAATGTTTTGGACTTGATATAACGTTAGTTTCGTTTTTCTAAATTATCTTACTGATCGATGCCAAAAAGTTGTGTTAAGTAACAAAACTTATAAAAGTAATTACAATAGGTATTTAGCAGGGTAGCGTTCTAGGACTACTGCTTTTTATATCCATATTGCAGATCTTAATAAATGCTTTCAATACCGCTCTTTTCATCAATATACAGATGACATACAATTTATATTATTCTTTTCTATTGAATGACCTGGGCACAGCGATTCTAAACTTCAACATATAAGAAGTTTAATGTGTGTTTGATATCCAATCGATATGTGCTGGTTTTAGTCATCTTAACTTTATTGATATACTGGATGTAAAAGTGAAAATGTGTGATAATTACCTTTTCATTCTTACATTATATATTCCTCTTAATAGTGTTTGTGACGATTATGATGCTTTGTTCGATAACATTGAGTCACTTTACAATATGTACGGATACAATATTTTAATTATGGGAGATTTTAATATATCGGAATATATTTTAAATACACTCAGTGGAAATAATAATTCTCTGCAACAATTTATAAATTTTCACAACTTAGAGCAGCACAATAAAATAATTGTTAATAACAATAGGCTATTGGATCTAATTTTGTGCAATATACCATGCAATGTTGAGAAGTCAACCTCAATCTTATTAACAGAAGATTTGCATCACCCTGCCTTCTGTATCAGAGTTCTTATACAGAAACAAAAAGCAAATGACTTTCCCTTATCTAACCCTACATCTTTCAATTTTAAAAAAGCTAATTTTCCAGCACTTTATGTGAATTAATTGATTGGGTTTTCACGTCGGATATGTCGGTTAGTGAAGTTTTATTTGAATTTTATGAAAAAATATATGCTGTCTTTATAAATAATGTCCCCAAAAAGATACCTTGCCACAAACAGTAACCTCCTTGATTTAACACGATTAGACTTTTTAAACAAAAAGACCGAGCTCGGAATAGGTATATGAAGTCTAAGCAACAGAGTGACTATAACAATTTTAAAGACTTAAAGACTTTAAAAAAATCTATTCATGACGCATATATTAGATATATCTCTATCAAAGCCAATCCAAATAAATTTTGGGGATTCATTAATTAAAAAAAAAAACTGTACAAGTATTCCTGGTAGCATGAATTATAACAATACCAGCCTTGAAATCCTCAAGATATTGTCAATTCATTTACTGATTTTTTTCCAATGCCTTTATCAATTCTAGTGAATACATACCCAGCAACAGCTAATGTAATAATAACGTCCTCCATATTGGGCAGTTTAGGGAAAATGAGATATTTAAGTCAATTAAAAAAACTAAATGCAAATATGACCACTGGACCTGATCAAGTTCCTGCATTTATTATTAGAGATTGTGCTAGTATCTTTTATAAACCGCTCTGTATTATTTTTAATTTTATATTAAAACCTGAGACATTTTCAGATACGTGGACACAATCTAGAATTTGTCCAGTATTTAAAAAGAGTAATAAGCATGAAGTTGAAAACCATCGTGCCATTACTATCTTATGCAATTTCTCTAAAGTTTTTGAATTTTTGATGTATAATTATTGATTATATTTTATTTCATACTAAAACTGTTGTTGTTGAACATCAGCATGGATTTATCCAGGGATGGTTCACGGTATTGAACCTAGTGTGCAAGACTTAATTTATCGCTGAAGCAATAGATCATAAACGGTCAGGTGGACGTTATTTACACTGACTATTCCAAGGCGTTTGACAGATATATTATTAACAAAATTGGAAGGCGTTGGCCTGAGCATTTTTTTGACAAATTCATTATATTCTTATTTATCTCGTCGATCTTAATTTGTACAGTATCGTGGTTACCAATCTGTTTAATTTACTCGAACGTCTGGAGTGTCGCAGGGTTCTATACTCGGTCCATTGTTTTTTATATTATTCATTAATAATATTGCTGATGATCTAAAATTACATTTTTGCATAAATTCTGATTTTGATTGCCTGAGACTTCAGCACATCTTGACATTCTTAACAACTGGTGTGTTAACAATCATCTCCTCTAAATGCTACCAAATGCCTTCTTCACAGAAAACAAATCCATTTATGATTGACTACAGTTTGGACAACTGCACCCTGAGTTTGTGAAAGACCTTGGCATTACATTTGATTCCAAACTAACTTTTTCTAAACATATAGAAAAATCTGTATCTGGAGCATTCAAAAGTTTATGTTTTGTTTTGCGCAACAGCATAGATTTTAAGGAATTGTCTACTTTACGCATGTTTCTTGTTAGTTTTGTTAGGTCCAAACTAGAATATGCTTCTATTATTTGGAATTATAATTATAGTATTTACATAACAGCACTAGAAAAGGTACAACGAAAATTTTTCAAAATCTGCAATTTTCATTTTGGAAGGTACATGTCCTGTTAGGGGAACACATCAAGAATCTTTTTTAAATAGATTTGAAATGAGCAGTCCAATTAGAAGACAAGTGATGCACTCAGTAATTTCTTTGTACAAAAGAATTAATAATGAGATTGAGTGTCCCCCCTATTATCTCACTTATTAAATACAGAACTCTCAAATTAAGTGCAAGGACAAATAATATATTTATGCATTCCTACCTCTCGTACAAACATTACAATTGTATCTCCTATGTATGAAATATGCTTAATTATAGTAATATCGAGTACATTCTAGATATATTATAAATGGAAAATTGCTGATATAAAAAAATATTTATTTAATGCATGTTTAATTAATGTCTTTTATATTCTATGTATTGTGTGATATTTATTAGTCTATTTGTGCATGCTGTTATATAGTTGCTATATTTTGTACTATTGAATTTTTATATATTTTTGTACGATATTGTTCGCTATTTTGGATTTTTGTATATATCTGTTGTTTATTTATCCTGTAACTGGGTGTTATCACTCATTGGATAAATTATTGCAAATAAATAAATAAATAAATAAACATACCCAAAATTTCTACTAATCATGGTGTGATATTAAATGAGGCAAAATTAGAACTACTAGTCTTTGAAAGGCACAACATACAAATTACAAATGATTCTAACTTTAAAACTGTTCTAAACTCTCATTCTATTGCATTCTGTTGCAAAAATTTATTTGTAAACTTAAATTATTATATATGAACAAGGATATTCTCAGTACAGATGTTACATTAAGGTTAACTGACTCATTAACTTTATCATCTATATCCCATTTTGACAATATATACATATTTGCTGGCTATCTTAAATTGGGATAAAGAATTGGGTATCGATGCTTACGATGTGATACCTCGTATTTGCAAAAATTGAACTTTACAGGAGAAACAAAAAATTTGATAAAAATTATATCGCCTGAGTTAAAATTATAAAACTTTAATATTGTTACAAAATAATTATTTTGGTCCAGGTTTAGGCATTTTAAAGAAATTTAAACTGTTTTTGCAATTTTTACTGCACATACGAGGTCTCAACTCAACAAAATTTAAAAATAAATTCAAATACGTGTTGTCACTAATTTTGCAACATTGAAGCAAATAAAAATAGTTTAGCTGACAATTTCTTTATTACAAATCCGGCAAAATATAAATAATTTTTAACTTAGAGAAAAATAAACTTTGTATAATTGTTCAACACATAACTAAACATCTCATTTTTCGTAATTATTTAGGAACATGTCTTAAGGAACTTCGGTAGTAAAATAAAAATACAAAAGGAACGTAGAAATTTACAGTTAAACAAATGATAAACTGAAACCAAAATAATATGGCAATAAGATTGTTATTCCCTGAAATGAGGTAAATTATCATAAAATAGGTGGTAGTCTTCTGGTATCACAGCCTTCAGTTGTTGAAGATGAACCCATTTTTGTTTTTTGATTTTTATAGGCGTTTTTCTTAATTGAGGAAACGCCATTAAATCAGTCACAGGTTTATCGTTTCTTCTTTTTAGGAGATTTTGAAAATCTTCGACAAAGTCAAGTTTTACTTGAATATTCCCATCTGGAGTGTACTTTATTACCTTTATGTCATTGACCGTAGGGTCATTTACTCGTCTGCCTGGTATTATAGAGTCATATTTTGGTGTTAGAGAATAGTCCTTGACAAAGTCATAAGTTATTCTTTTCACTTCATATGGTTCTTTTTTTCTTGCCTCACTTGTAATTCTGGTATAGTCACTTGGTACATAAATTGATTTATTCTTCAAATTTCTTTCTATCAACGCATGAACGGAGTCCGCTTCCATCTGCGTATGTCCTCGTTCAAGGTATTTTTGATAGATGGTAATATTTTTATGTACGCTTAAGCTTAACAAAGCATTGGACAGAACTGAGTTTTTATTCTGATAGGTACATCCGTCACTCCATATTATAACCGGCTTGGAAATAGCACCAAGCCCCAAGATATAGTTAACAACGTAACTGGCAAAAGTATTAGCAGTTAAATCTGCTTCAGTTTCTGTAAACCAATAAATAGCAGCGACAGTGGTGAGTATTGATATTGAAAATGGTGAAATTATGGCACACAAATTTCATCTTAAAGTATAGGGCAGAACCATTTAGGTAAGGACATACTTTTACAGCCTGTACATCTTGAGTCAAAACAATAACTTCTCCCTGCTCTCCCATTTGTTTGTCCTTATTTTTTTTCTTCTCTTGCTAACTGCTTATTTTGCAGATGCTTTTGGTAAGTATCCTCGTCGATATTTTTAGCTTCAAAACCACAACATGTATCACATTTGTCTTTTTTCGGCTGTTGAAAAGAGAAATTTTTTTCTTTAATAATGTAATCAAATGTGTATCTGCAAACTGGTTTGATTTCAGGATTTTCTTCGTTACAGATCTTCGTGTATTCTTTGTAAATAGCTGTCATAGAGTCTCCATAAATAGGTTCGACGTACATTTTACTTGTAGATTGCCTACAATAGTGTGACGGTAGTTTTGGCAAAAAAACCAAAAAGTGTATCAAAATTTGCTTTGCAATATTACCTTCTTTCTGAGGCCCTTGTTTCTTAATTTGTCTTTTAATTTCATTAATGACCTCTTGAGATGGATGTATTCCAGGATCAGACTTATTAGCCCAGTGTGCGACAGACCATTCCTTTAATCCAAAGGTAGAGAGAAAAAATTTTTTACAAACAGGTAAAACTTGTTCATCTAAATCCTTGATGGTATATTTCAAACTTCCAGTGCGACGTGACTCTTGACCGGGTGCTTTGGTTGATCTTACAATTTCAGATTTTCTTATTAGAGATGAAACGTAGATTTTTCTTTGATCCCAATTCATGTCAGACCAAAACTTAGGAAAGAGTTCAGTTCTGTTCTCTTAAGAGATTTTCTGACAGTTTCGGACTTTAAACTTAACACACGTTTGATTCGCATCTAGGCCCCATTTTTCTTTCTCCTCTCTCTGTTCCTCTCTTAGCTGATGCATTATTTGGTCTACTCCATCCAATATAGGCTCTCCCGTGTTGTCTTAATTTTTTATTTTTACAGTGCCCATTTCTCTTTTGTTGGCAAACGCTTCCTTTTTCTAGTTTCTTCTGGGTTTTCAGCATCTTCTGACAATTCTAATCCGTTCTCAGATTCTGCTGGCGTTTGGTCTTTGGTTTCCTTGATACTACCAACTTGTTCTACCATTTTGAGTTTCATCTAAATAAAAAAAGGGAAGTGGCTCAGCTGTTTCAATAGTCCTTGCATGTTGGGTAGTAGAAGCAGTAAGTTCCACGAAACTTCCATCATCTGTATGTGTTAAGGACTTAGTCACCTTATTTAAACTTTCATCTAAGTTCTCACAATTTTCAATTTCTCTTAAATGTGAGTAATTTAGCAATGATAGTGACGGCGCATCAATGTCTAAAATCATTTCAATTTGCTCACCATCCCCCAAATTATTCCAATTAATCGAGTTCTCAGTTTCAGCTGCAGAGTTTGTTTCTGGGTTTGTTTGTTCTACGAAAATGTTCTCTGTTTGTAATGATTGTATTGATGTTTGTGTTAACACGGTCAAATTTGTTGATGTATCCAAGCCATTATAGGGGAAACAATTATTTCACATCCTATTTCGTCATACCACTTACATTCTTCTACATTAATGGGACAATTTTCTGCTTCTGCCTCGTTTTCATTAGAAATCAAATCATTTTGCAACAGTTCGGAATTTAGAGTACGAAGATTTTCAAATATTTTCTGGGTACATGAAGAATATGCTTTACTTTCCATTTTTTAATTTTGTTCTGTAAAAAACAAAGATATGATAATAAAATAATAAATCGAAGTAGTCGATTTACTTGTGAGAATTGTAAATATTTCAATGTGATATCTCGTATCTACATTTTTGAGAATAATTCTAATAAATGTAAACAGTTTCATAAATATTACCGCGTCTTATACGAAATAAGTTTAACACATCATCACCTGACATATTTTAATATTCATTTTCATAGTACAATAGATAAATTATGCGAAAAAAGGGGTACTTACTAGAAAACACCTGTTGCCTTCAGTAAACAACACAAAACTGTCTGATACGAGGTCTCACAAAATATTTGCCCGTCGCATATGCTAGATGTCACTACAGCACAATTATTTAAAATTTCATTGGATATATGTTTACGTGTTATCACCAGAAAGGCGCGGAAAGTTTTTCTGCGATTTTTGATGAGTATAACTTATTGTCGCTAAATATGTAGATACGAGGTATCACATCTTAACCATCGGTATGCCTGTGAAAGATTTCAATTTGCGTAAGTTCAGTCATATTAAAAAATCTGACATATTATTGCTCCGTATTTAAATCTACCTAAAACTTTTATATTAGCGCATTCAGATGAAAATAACGGTATAAAATACAAAAACTGTAGGTACTTATTTATTACTATCATGTTTGGTTTGAAAGAATGCTTATGTAATACCCAACAATTATTTCATTATTTTGATCATATTACTGAACATTTTAATAAATTCAAATGAGTGAATCTTTCGGAACATTCTGATTTTCACATGCCACATTTTTAAAATAATTAAATTTCAAACTCCCAGGTACTTACTTGATAAGCTGCAGTAAGGTACTGCATGTTTTTATTAACGTTATACACTTCACTGTAGTCTAGTCACTGTTCCCAAACATAGCTCTGGCCAGTTTCGACGCTCTTTTAGCTACAGTGCTGTAAAGTTATTTAATTCCCATTCTCCCGAAATAAAGTCCAGTAATAATATTGACAAATACAAAAAACAAATAAAAAATTTATGTTTTAACAAATGCAGTAGTTAAACACATATTATTTTACAGTCTGCTGCTCGCAAACATCTATTGTCCTATTTCTTCATTTTTTTTTATTTTTATTTTAAACTGTATGTAGTTTAAATGGAGTGGTTGTATGGAAGAGCGTATTATGAATATCGCCCCCCCCCCCGCTAATAATCTTTATGTAATTGTTTTTGTATCGGAAAAAATAATGATATTAAATATTTACTATAACCAGATAAACGACTGAATTAAATTCTTGATACTTATTTGAATATTCTGAGAATACAAGTACCTACTGGTTACTAGTCAGGTTTTCCATAAACGCCAATTCCTAGAGAATGTATCATAAAAAAGGGAATACTTTTTATGATAGTCTACAGATTGTTACGCGGGCTTCATGACAACGTAGAAATAGAAATTGTTGTCACAAATAGATTCAACAAACATGATCAATTAATTCTCTTAAAAGCCTTGCTCTCATAAAGTGGTAGATATACATATATCTAGTTCTTGGGGGAAAAAAGAGAGGGGGGAGAGAGAAAGGAGGGGGGGGGGGGGATTTTTTTTTTTAAAAAAAAAAATTTTAAAAGAAAATAATTGGACATTTTAATAGTGGAGAACATTTTGGTATTATTCGATTATCATTTCAGCAAGTGATATCCTTGTCGTTTCAGGCCTCGAAGATCATTTTGGTATCGTTTTAAAACATGCCAGCCCGTTTGTGGTCTTGATTTGATAGTGTGGCTTCACTTGTTTTCTAAAATAGCTTATAGTTTTAACTAGAATGCCATGGAAATAAAAGAAAATTTCAAAAACAAATGAAAACAATATTAAATTATTTATTTAACAAAAATTGAAACACAAATTGATACTAAAACGATGAACTATTGAAATTTATCGATTGTAGTCTCTTTCAAGTAGCCCGCCCTTAATTTTAATGCACTTCTCAGTTCTCTTGCAGTTGCTCTCCTCAATTCTGGTATACTGATTTCACGACAGGCCTGCATTATTATTACACGAGGTTCCACACAGTTTCGAGTCTCTTCAATATACTGCTGGTTTCTCAATTTCAAAAACCGTATTCGCAGGAGATAGCAGGCACATCACCGGCCGATTGACAAAAGAAGGTTGAAAGATTTACAAAACAATATCTCACATCAATTTGTCACACACAAAAACAAAGAATGGAACGAAAAGGTAGCCAAGCTAACAGTTAAGGACAATTCCCTGTGGGTTATGTCTAAACTTCTTAAAAGGGATGCTAACCCCATCCCTGTCTTAATACACAACGGTCATGCCTCTTTAACCGACAGGGAAAAAGCCGAGACTATGGCCGGCCACCTTTTCCAGACATACACATCACCGCCCAACGAAACCGAGCACCAGGTGGGCGTCGATGCTGGTTTAGCACATATCCCAGCATACACACCCATCCCTCCACGTAAACTAGCCAAGCTCCTTACATCTAGTACACTAAAATCCATACTGAAAACACTTCCTAACTTAAAAGCCCCAGGTCCCGACACTATCCCAAATTTAATTTACAAGAAAATTCCACGCAAAACTCTAGTCCAAATTTGTTACATAATAAACGCGTCGATACGCCTACAGTACTTTCCCACAGCGTGGAAAACATCCATAATTGTGCCCTTCCTGAAGCCAGGTAAGGACCCCGTCCTCGCAGCAAGTTACCAACCTATATCACTATTAAACACTCTAGGCAAAATAGCCGAAAAGGTTTATTTAAACAATTTAAATAAAATTATAAATAAAGGTAACTTGCTGCCAAACATACAATTCAGAGGAGGTCACAATACCACGCTGTCGCTGTGCAGAGTTGTGCACGACGTGATCGAAGGGTACAACAAACAACATTGTACTAAAATGCTGCTCCTGGATATAAGAAGGCATTCGATACTGTTTGGCATGGAGGCCTCCTGCACAAACTAACCCATATACACAAATTGCCGATATATTTCATATCACTTATAAAATCATATCTCGATGACCGCACTTTTGCGGTCAAAGTTAACAACGCATTGTCTAATTTTTATAATGCCAGAGCGGGGGTCCCGCAGGGGACGGTGCTTTCTCCGGTTCTGTTTAACCTGTATGTCTCCGATATTCCCACACATCCCTTAACACAGACAATAATGTACGCAGACGACACTACGATTTACGACCAGTCCTTTTACGCCGAAACCGCGACTACCAAGTTGCGGTATCACTTAACCAATATGTTAAAATACTATAAGGACTGGAAAATCGTAATCAACGAGACTAAAACTGAGACAATAAATTTCATGAAAAAATTCACCAACATAAAAACGTTTACTCCACTGACTATTAACAATCGAGTTATTGAGGAGGCCAAGGTAGTTAAATACCTGGGTGTCCACCTGGACCAGCGGCTTTCTTTTAAGCCGCATATAACGAAAACGCTGAACAGGGCCTACATGGCCCTGCATAAAATTTATCCGCTGGTGAACAAGAGATCTCTCCTGGACACCAGCAACAAAGCCGTAATTAGACCTATTCTTACCTACGGTTGCGTCGTCTGGAATAGGATGTCGAACACACAGTTCGGCCGCCTCCAGACGACGCAAAACAAGTTATTATGCCTCCTCACTAACTCAAATCGTTACATAAGCACACAACAACTCCACGAGACGGCTAATATGCCCTACATTAGAGATTACATAATACAGACGGCCACCAAATTTTTTAGACATAACATTCAGAAATCCACACTCACCGCGCACATCACCGACATTAGAAACTACCACGATTTTAGACATACCCACAGATTAATACATGAAAATTTACCTTCATTTTTCGAATAACTTTGTTTTCAGACACACAATGACAGACATCCCTATCTCTATACCTTTTCCACATATACACTATACCTACCCTTAATCGTAACTTCCCTCGATGACCGCCCTATTGCCTTTTCACCCTATATTTTACAGACAATCTAAATTTCAATTCTTTTAAGCAGGTTTTTTCTTGAGCTTTTTCCTGCATGACCATTACAATAACGACTACTGTATTATTTATTTATGCTTTTAATTTTTACAATGCTTTTGCAAAGTACTAATTTGTTTTCTCTTACGCTGTTTATAGGAAATCGTCCACCTATGGATAAAAACAAAAAGGATGCAATCCAGCCATATCGGGCCCGACCATCTGGCCAGCAGACTAGGCCTTCACCGAAACAGGTGGAACACTAAATTGCTGCTTTTCGCCCTGGATTTATCCAGGGCGAGTATATAATGTAAAGCCGATTGGCTATCACTTGTATTTATTGTAAATATTTATATTTATTGTTAAATGCCAGATGTGGCATCCTAATTAAGTTTTTGATCATGTATTTAATATTAAATAAATCTTTTAAATTGGAATTGGAATTGGTTTCATTAAAAAAGTAAAATCACGGCTGCTGAAGTCCCATACCGAATGCGATTCCGCAGCGGATGTATACTGTTAAATTATAGCACAACTTCTTTGTTAACTTGAGCCCCATCACCAAATTTAATTAAAACTTTGTACACTTACGAAGAACCGGTAATAATACAATAAATTGATAAGTTTATATCATTATCCTGATCAGGATCGCCAGTCCTTTCTTCATGTACCTCTGCGTGAGAGCAAGAGGCTTAATATTGTAAGTATATTCCGTAATTCTCAGTTCAGTCGTTGGCCGAGCGGGCAAGTCTTAGTCGACGCGAAACGACGGACTCCTCGGGCGCGAGTTCAAATCCCATGGCTGAAATAAAAAAATATTTTTTTTTCAGAAATATCTGTTGGATCGTAATATGTTATAATATCACCATCAATAAACAATATAAATATAGTTTAAAAAAAACTACAAAACACGCTTTCATAGCACATCAAACTAAAAAGTGAAAAATAAATATAGTTTAAAAAAACTAAAAAACACGCTTTTAAAGCACATCAAACTAAAAAGTGAACAATAATTATTAATATAAACTGGAAACAATAATGAACGAAAAATATTAGTATTATTGTGAAAAAAGCGTGGAGCGCTTTGTGCCATATTTTTCGTATATCGAGCAACCCACGCTTTTTTCACAATAATATTAGTATTTTTCGTTCATTATTGTTTTCAGTTTATATTAATAATTATTTTTCACTTTTTAGTTTGATGTGCTTTAAAAGCGTGTTTTTTAGTTTTTTTAAACTATATTTATTATTATTATTGTTCTATTTCTGTTGCGTATAAGATATGGTATCATATAACATAAGTAATACATATTTCCTGCGCAGAAACCTTATTTTTATTTTTAAACATAAAAAAACTAAATTCTTTAAATATTCCCCCTTTGGAAAGATTCCATGGAATATTTCCCAAAAGTAAATTCACGGCAGGGCCCGCTTTAGAGGCGGACAACCCGGACCCCTGTCCGGGGCGGCGAACCTGAGGACGGCATTTTCGCCCCCCCTGAATGTGAAACAAATATTGACAAATTAATTATTCTGAATTAATATAAATTTTACACTACTTGTTGATTTTTTCCCTAAGTGAAACTAAGTACTATGCAATTTACATTTGATCTTTGATCTTGAAAAAATCCTAATTACTTAATAAATTATAATTTTGTGTAGTAATAAGCCAATACGTTGCATAAAAAGATAAAAGAAAAATCTTCAAACACGATTAGTCGATAATGATGGCTTAGTCTGTCCCACAGTTTAAAGAAATGAAATGCCTAGTTTTAATTACTAAAAGTATTAACTATTTTTTCCAAAAGGGGGGTTAAAAATTAGCCCGAAATGTTAAGAAATTCGTTTTTATATTTAAAAATAATTTAAGTGGGTAATTAAAACTAGGCATTTTCTTTTTTCAAAACTGTGAGACAGACTAAGTCACTAACTAATTGAATTTGAAGATTTTTCCAATTTTTATTTTTAGCTTATTTTAACTAGCGTATTTTGCATTGTTTAATTTATTGTTTTAGAATGTCTAACGCGCAAAGAAAATTGTCCGGCCATCAGTACAAAAAGCGAAGGCTGGAGAAGGAAACCCAAAGCAAGAACAGGCTGGTGTTCTGCACAATTATTTACAGGGTAGGTCCGGTAGTACCATTAGTACCAAAACAAATATCTCCAAAAATTCAGATAAAAAGGAAAACACTGAATCATCAGAGAGTGTTGAAGACCAAGACCAATCAATACACGATATTTCTAAACCAACTTTGTCACCAAATGAAAGCAGCCTATCAACTGGCACCGCCTTGGCACTTACAGAAGGCACCCTGGCTAGCACTAGTAGCACTCTACCTCTACAAACTGACCCCACCCTACCACCCACGGAATGCACTGTACAAACTGTAGGTACAGATCCAGCATTGTGACAGACTTTTAGGAGATGCGGAAAGAAGTTTTTTAGTACGACAAGGTCCACCTAAACCATTGTTTAATTACAAATTTCCTTATGATGGTACTTGTCGAAAATTTGGCGCAAATTACTATTCTCAAATTTTAAGAAATGGAGAGCAAGTTATAGGAGACTGGCTAGTGTACTTCACTTCAAAAAACTGCATATATTGCTTTTGCTGCAAAATTTACGACCATGTATCAAGTTCCCTTTCAAAAGAAGGTTTTAAAAGCTGGAAG
The DNA here is from genome assembly GCA_029963845.1 of Rhamnusium bicolor. NCBI lineage: Eukaryota > Metazoa > Arthropoda > Insecta > Coleoptera > Cerambycidae > Rhamnusium > Rhamnusium bicolor. The sequence continues at coordinate 814,245 of JANEYF010004573.1, read as the reverse complement.
CACATCGTTGAAACTTTAAAGTATCACGAAATTTCTAAAAATCATATTTAGGCTCAAAAATCCTAGCTAGAACTGAGTCAAAGGTTAAAGTGTTGTACAACTATAGATGCAGCTTCTCAAAGAGTTATTGACGCTAAAACTAATCACTGGTGCGAGGTGCTTCTAAGATTGTAGCAATTACTAAAGTGCGCGGTAAAAGTTGTTTATCTTTTCAGGGTACAAGCGACAAGCTGTTTGAGCATAATAACGACAACTTTTTAAAAATAGTTGAATTGCAATCTGAATTTGACCCCGTCCTGGAGGAACACGTGCGTAGAGTGCTTAAAAAAGAGAAAACCAAAGCTCACTATCCTGGAAAAAACATTCAAAAGATAATACACTTGCTTCACGAAAGTGTAAAATCGCAAATTACTGCTGAAATAAAAAAAAGCGAAATACTATTCCATAATATTAGATTGTACTCTTGACGTTAGTAAGGTGGAGCAAATGACTCTGATAATTAGATATGTTTCCATCAATAAGTCTGATTCTGTTTCAAAGGATGTCGAAATAAAAATCTACGAAAGCTTTTTAGGTTTCTTACCTGTGGAAAGATCTACAGGAAGACAACTATATGAAATTATAATTGAAGAGCTTCATGAAATGGGACTTGATATGTAAGATATAAGATATGATAACGGGGCTAACATGAGGGGCAACAATGCAGTAGTGCAATCTAAAATTAGGAATTTAAATCCATAAGCATTCTACATTCCATATACTAGCCACTCGCTCAATCTAGTGGTAAATGATATGGCAAAAGTATCCCTGGAAGCAGCCAATTTTTTTTAATATGGTCCAAAAATATATTTATTTTTATCTTCTTCTACTTTTCGATGGGCAATATTTTTAAAACATGTCCAAGGATCGAGTGTCACTCGAAGGTTTTAATGTTAACCTTTGAGTGACACTCGATGTGAAAGCAGGATAGAAGCTTTAACGCCCTTAAGATTTCAACTTGGTGAAATATACGAGGCTTTGCTAAGCATTTATGAAAACCAAGACATCGATATCTCAATGAGAGATGAGGCTTTGGGTTTGTTAAGTTGCATTAAACAATTTAAATTTTTATGTTCAATAGTCATATGGTATAAAATTTTAAACTGTATTAATCCCATAAGCAAAGATTTTGATTTGAAAAAAGCACTTGATCTTTTAGAGAACTGCAAAAATTTCTTTAAAAATCTTCGATCAGATAAGTCTTTTAATGAAATTATTGTTAACGCAAGAGAATTGGCTGATGAAATTAACATTGAAGCCAATTTTGATTCAACAACGCCACGACACCACGTAAGAAGAAAAAAGGCCAACTTTTCATGTGAGGCATAAGAGACGAACCAATCGAAGATTCCAAAGAAAAATATAAAACAGAATTTTTTCTTCTATACTATTGATCAAGCATTAAACGTACTAAATAGTTGATTTGAAGAACTGAATCACCATAGTAACCATTTAACTCTATATAATATATATGATTTGAAAACTATGTCTAAAGATGTGATAAAGATTTGCAAATATTTGGAAAACATTTTGTCTGATGGTGAATCAGCTGTCTAGAATTAGTAGGGGAAATTTCTGCAGTTTGTGCACTTTTAGGCAAAAAAGAAAGTCCAAGTGATGTCCTTAAAATAATAACAATGCTAAATTTTACTCCAAATCTTATTATTGCCTTAAGAATACTATTAACTATTCCAATATCAGTAGCAAGTGGAGAAAGAAGTTTTTCTAAATTAAAATTAGTTATAACCTGTTCACGCTCAACTATTGCGCAAAATCGGCTAAACGGCTTGACCATTTTAGCAATTGAACATGAAATTGCTGATCAAATAAATTTAAAAGAGGTAATAAAAAAATTTGCAGAATTAAAAATGAAAAAAAAAAAATTCTTCTGATTATAACTCAAACAAACAATGTATTACTCTGGTTCTATGTATCTACCTTTTGTTTTCTATTTAGGTTTTAGGTATATGAGAAAAAAAATCTAAATCGTAATATGGGTAAAATTGTACCCTATATGTTTAAAACTAAGTAAATATTTTTAAAATATAACAACTAGGTATCTATGGGAACTGCAACTCTATTTTATTTTAATTTATACTGTTTTGTATCAAATGTTAAATTTTAATACTTGTTTTTTTTTAAATATACGTTTTTATTGCAAATTAAAACCATATTTTATTAAGAAAAATTAATTTTAAATGTGGCGGCAATTTGTTTTTGTCCGGGGCAACGTAAACGCCAGAGCGGTCCCTGTTCCCGGGAATTTACCCATCATTACGTGTGATTAGAAGCGCTGTATCGAAAATTTGTCTTAAATATCGAGAAAGAGTGCTTTAAGAAAAAATATGATTGTTTTATACTCTTAAATTCATCAACATAAACTGACAAACAAAACACAAAATTAATAATTTGGAGATATCAATAAAGCATTTGTTTTTTTATACTTACATACTTATTTATCTTGTAACCTAAAAAATGTTTGGCATTCATTACTCAATTATTAATAATAAAATATTTCGCCCGTTGTGTATTTTGTTTCGTTTATTTAAAGAATCCACAGATTTTTTTTATTTTAAACATGTAAAATGTTTAAAAATAAAATATATACACCTGGCTGCACAACCAGCAGAGGTTACTACAGAAGGTTTATTAATGACAGCCATAGACAGTTGGTAATGGACATAATGTGAGAGTATACCAATTAATGACAGTTTCGGATCCACTACTGCTCAATATTTTGATATTTTTTTATTGGAACTAAATTGGATAAAAATGTATGAAAACCTCAATTTCTCATTAAGTCGACTTAAAGAGAAATTGAGGTTTTCTTACATTTTTATCCAATTTAGTTCCGACAAAAAATATCAACATATAATGTATGAGGTAAATCTTTGTAAGTTACATTGTGCTCCTCACAGGCGCCAGTAAATTTCTTAAAAATTATGACATCTGAAAACCACTGGACATTCATCGTTCGAATACGGGATGTAGTATGCCGTATCAAAGTGAATCATCTCTCATCTGTACTCTTGAAAAGGGCCTAAAAAGCCGAAACACATGTAGAGTGAAAATACAATTTTGAAACATTTAAAAGCAAACTTTCTTTGTTTATTTAAAATATTTAATAATGTTTCACAAGAAGCCAACCGCAGAATCAGTACAATGTATAAAAAGTGAATCATCATTAATCAGTATTTATGTAATTAAAATTAAATTAAAACATTTAAATCTGAGTATTTTTTTATTTTATATAACTTTGTAAACACAAACTTTTTTTTATCTCTTATTTAACGTCAGCCTATTTTCGTTGCCAAGCACCGACACCAGGAAATAAACACATCACTGTAAACACTGAAACCCCTAACTCAGACATTTTTCCGCATCTCCACGTTATCATGGTGTAGGAATCTTTAATATGCAGATAGAACCCATAATTTTATATTCCATTGGTGATGTAAACTAGTGCATACATCCACTACCTAATCTACTTGGTTTGACCCAGATTTGAACCCGGGTGAAGTGGGTGGAAAGATCCGCCACTATCTCTCACACCACTGTACCGAAACATAAAATCAAAAACTAATTTTTAATGCAGTGAGGAAAGGTCACGATATACTTTCTTGTTATTCTTATTCCTCTGCGTGAATTTTTCGTTATACAAGTTTTTCATATTAGAAGTTGTAAATTATTATAATTAATGTCATAAGATGTTTAACAACATCCTCAGAACGACAGCGTATTAAAAATTTTACGACTGTCTACTTAGTAACAATTAAATTGAAGATTTTAACTAACTGACATTAAAAGATGTTACCAGTGTCTTTTCTTTCAAACACAGAATAAAACCAATGAAATATGATCAATTAACACAAGTATCATATATTAACTGGGTAAAGCAGCAGTAGGTTATTAGTAAAGCAGGTATTAAAATTCACTATTAACACACGAAGAAACGGAGAACTCAGATCTTCGATACTGTTTTATTTTTAGCCATCACAAAGTATAAAGATTCTATCTACACAAATTAAGTTGTTACTTAGGTACCCACCGCTTAAAATTTATTATGTAATAATCTTGGCCCGCGCGCTGCCGACTCAAATACTTATTAGATATGAGATTACTAAAATGATTATCATGGCAAATATTAAAATGTGTACTAAAAATGTAATGACACTACCTGATCCATTATATGAATATTGTAACGTAACATAGACTAATAGTATAGGTATTTACAACGAACATGTAATGGTTGCTATTACTCATGAGGATGAAGTTATAATTTTAGATATAGAACACTATTATGAAGACAACATGATTAGTAATGGTCCTTATAAAAAACTTTCTAGAAATCTATTACCAAGAATGACTACTGAAGTAAGAACTGAATTTATATCCTGTAACAACCTTATTACTCCAGCTTTAAATAGGAGGTTACATGTACCTAACCTACGTGTACCTAGATTGTACTGCTTGCTTAAGATACATAAACCAGAAAAGTTAGTCCTATTGTTTCGGCAATTGGATCGCCGACTTACCACCTATGAAAATCGTCTTTGCCACCGTTCATTGCCAGTCTCTTCATGAACAGATTCGAAATAGAAGCAAACGAGGAAATCGAGTATTTCCTCGGGGTTTGTCTTAGGTATGCGGATGATATTTTTGCCGTGTTTGATACAAAAGTCAATAATATTGACAATTTTGTTTGTAAATTAAACAGTCGTTTCGCGCCAGTTGAATTCACACAAAAATTGAAAACTTTGGACAATTACCATTTTTAGATGTTGCCACTTCGAAATACCTACATAAACTACAATAACTTTTAGACAATCCAAAAGACAAAAGTGAGACAAACAAAAAGTCGGAGATTTACGAAATTAGCTGATAAGGATGTTGGGCAAACAAAACGATGAATTCGAAGTAGATTCAAGGAACATCATGTCAATCATCTCAAATATGGTAGAACAACTATCGTGTTACCCAGCATGCGTTTGATCATAAAATAGATAGTAGCAAATAAAGATTAATTAGGAATGTAACAAATACTAGACAGCTGAACGCACTTGAAAGCTTGGAAATTACCAGAGTAAAAATAGTATGAATAGTAATAGAGGGTCAATTCTAAATAGTCCACTCTATTGGTTAGTAAGTCAATGTTCACTGAACCGTAGAAATAGTTTAGGTATAAATAGGATACATTGTTAGCATTGTCAGTTTTCATCATCTCCAGATGATGCCAACTTGGTTGGCGAAATGAGCATCGAGTACAGTACTGTCTAACCACGGAAAGAAGGACCGCGGAAAGAATGTGCCTTCTGTATTCCCTTCACAATGGAGCGTAAATGAAATAAATCATTTAGTGCACGGCAAATTTTTGTGATCATTTGCATTCCCTTGCCACGCGGGCTTTCTTTCCCCAGCTGGACAGTAAATGGTGTTTTGGTATTTTGTGGAAAACCATATCAATGTTAATTTTCAAAACGTATTTGTTGAATCCATATTTTCATTTGTAGTTAATGATTTTTATGTATACAGGGTGACACAGGAGACATGTAACACCCCGTAGCATGTTTATTTAAAAAGACATTATTTTGAAATTTGGTACACTTATATAATGCGTGATTGTCCTTTTTTTAAGTACAAAAAGTTTTTTGTCCACCACTTGCGGTTTCACCGGAAGTGACATCTACTCTTTTTATTTTAAATGGCACCCTGTATATTTTTTTTACCTATCTGATTCATCTCTAGATTCTCTTTTCAACCATGTATCGGAACATAGCATTTGTTTTTAAAATGACAGTTAATATCAATTTTAGTTTGTTAAGTCTAGGTGGCCCTGATATGAACCTTGGCAGATATTGATGCGTAGTGTGCCGTGATATCGAAAGACCTCTGGCATGCAACTTTGTGCCTCATATTTTTTTGGGAATAACCAGTAGCTGAACAGACTAATAAGATCTAACTTATTTAAAAAAAATATCTTTAAACAACCCACGATATCTTAAAAACCAAGATAGGAACCCCATTTTTTTACTTCACCTAGTTAAAAAATACTTATTTATCTTTTATTTTTGTCCAATACAATTGCTGTGCCTATCACATTTTGCTTTCTTCATTAAAATTAGTATCGAATGTTATTGCATAGTAATGAATATTGTACTGCAACAAAAATATTTAGTAAGCAGGCGGTGGAAACAAAATAAAAGTAGGTAAAACGATTTTTTTTAATAAATAAGAAACATCAGTAAAACACATTTGAACAAAACTGATGAAAAACCATTACACTATGTAATACATTTTTACAACGAATGAATGAAATTAAAATAAAATATTTACTGAAGTACTACATACAAAAAACATGTTTTTACTACAAATGTTCAAAATGTTGTCCGTCATTATCTCTGCACAATCGTGTTTTTGTGACGGTAGCCCTAAGCACGTTATCTAACTATAATTCAGTAATCCCATCGATTGCTCTTCTGACTCTCATTTCCATGTCTTCTCTGTTTGTTGGTGGAGTCCTATAAACGTTTTCCTTGAGGTGGCCCCATACAAAAAAATCAAGCGGCGTAAGGTCTGGTGACCTTGCAGGCTATCGAACGGGCCCATTTATTCCCATCCAGTTTTCTCCAAACCTTTCATTTAAATAATTCACCACAACTCTGCTGTTATGTGGTGGAGCCCCATCCTGTTGAAAAATTATTGGGTTAACATTAGGTGGCAGTTCTTCCAAAAAATCTTGTATCTGGTTTTGCAAAAATCCCAAATATCTCCCTCCATTTAATGGACCATCAAAAATTATTGGCCCAATAATTCTTCTGCCAATTACTCCTAACCATACATTAAAACTAAATCGCTCCTGATGTGCACTTTCTCTCATATTTCTGGGATTTTCTTGTGCCCAATAACGGGTGTTGTTACGATTGAATAATCCCAAATTAGTGAACCTGGACTCGTCGGAAAATAAAATTTGTTCATGAAAATTATTATCCAAATTGTGTCTGTTCAGAAATCAATTGCAATAGTTCAATCTTCTTTGAAAATCATTTTCGTATCAATGCTGGTGTATTTGGTACTTGTATGATTTAAATTTATGTTTTTTCAAAATGCGTCGAGCTGATTCCCGATTTACACCGGTTTGGTCTTCAATCTGTCTTATCGAAATCGTGGGATCTGCCTCGACAACTGCAAGTACATTGATTTCCGAGTCTTCATCGATAATGAAATTATTTTCCGGTACTTCTGGTTCACTTCTGAATTGCCGTTCAACTCTTACAAAATAGTTGTTTGGTGGATGAATTCTTTCGAGAAATCTTTCTTCATATAAGACAGCAGCCTGCCTGCTATTTTTTTTACATTCGCCATAGATTAGTAGCATATCTACTTTTTCATTTCGTGAATACATGGCAAAATAGAGTTAAAAACGTGATAACTTAGGTATAATTTAACGAAAAATACTTAAATTGCTGCCAAGTAAACAATTCTTAATTGTCAAATCAAAATGACGCGTCGTTTTACCTTCTTTTGTTCCACCGCCTGCTTACTAAATATTTTTGTTGCAGTACAATATTCATTACTATGCAATAACATTCGATACTAATTTTAATGAAGAAAGCAAAATATGATAGGCACAGCAATTATATTGGACAAAAATAAAAGATAAATAAGTATTTTTTAACTAGGTGAAGTAAAAAAATGGGGTTCTTATCTTGGTTTTTAAGATATCGTGGGTTGTTTAAAGATATTTTTTTTTAAATAAGTTAGATCTTATTAGTCTGTTCAGCTACTGGTTATTCCCAAAAAAATATGAGGCACAAAGTTGCACGCCAGAGGTCTTTCGATATCACGGCACACTACGCATCAATATCTGCCAAGGTTCTTATCAGGGCCACCTAGACTTAACAAACTAAAATTGATATTAACTGTCATTTTAAAAACAAATGCCATGTTTCGATACATGGTTGAAAAGAGAATCTAGAGAAGAATCAGATAGGTAAAGAAAATATACACGGTGCCATTTAAAATAACAGAGTAGATGTCACTTCCGGTGAAACCGGAAGTGCTGGACAACAATTTTTTTGTACTTAAAAAAGGACAATCACGCATTATATAGGTATACCAAATTTCAAAATAATATCTTTTTAAATAAACATGCTACGGGGTGTTACATGTCTCCTGTGTCACCCGGTAGATTGTATTTGCTTGAACTGATTTTATTTTCTGTGATTGATTAATTTTATTTGCTTTATCCAAATTATCAACTATTGGATATATTATGACGTTTGAAAATAATTGTCATTTGAATATTGCGCCCCGTTATAGCATCCTCGATGATGCTGCAATTGTGCGATTTGCCACAACCCATGAGTAATGAATTTATTATTCATGTCCATGATAATAAATCGTATTATTTATTAGAAAACGCACATACAGGCTGTTTTAAAAAACATGCTGCAATGCTCGCTGGTGATTCACAATTCACAAATTGCGCCCCTGATGAAACTATGTACACCATTTTAATACTAAAATATGTAGTGTTTTAAGTACTTTTCACATTATAAAAACCATTCAAATAGTTACAGTCGTTTCGGAGATATTTTGGACAAAAAAGCTGAAAAATATAAAGAAACTTTAACACCCTGTATCTCAGCAACGAAGAAATTCTGGACCCATGTTGTCTATTTGTCTCATTTCTGAGCGAGAAACAACCTTTATTTAGCTTTTATAATATACGAGTAACACATATACATAAAACTTTTATTTTAACTACATAATTTTAAAACAGGAATACAATAATGTTTTTTCTCACAGTGTATTAACACTATTTAACATTAATACAAAATAACGAGGGATATCGGCTAATAAGTTTTACTTCTTCCGCTAAACAAATAAAGTACAATTTATATTCCATGTACATATATACTTAAGATAAATCATCCTGTATTACTATTACCTCCTCCTTCACCATTGTCGCTCGGTCGAGATCCAAGATAATATTATGTTTTCCAATTGCAATTAACAAGAAATCATTAACCGACCCCAACAATAATTCATGTTCGATTTGTAGTTTCTCTCAAGAAGTAAGAAAAAACAAAAAAAGATCACGTTTCTATTAACATGAATGAGCTATTTATCGGGGATATCGCAACGGCGAGCAAAACGCGTCGAGAAATACAAATACCCGGTCGTGCCGAGATGTTAGATGTTGTACTCCGGTGCAAATAGAGCGGGGATGTCCTTACAAGGAAGCCGGGACAGTAATGTCTCATTTATAAGCCTGCTGTCACTGAGTTTATGAACGGAATAGTAATATAAAGCGCATTCATGGTTTTCTCGAAAGCATACCGAGGAATTGTCACAAAGAAAAGGAAATTCAAATTAGTGATGGTGATGGGATTATGAAATTTTTCGTTGGCAGAAATATATAATTTATGTTTCATATCCACAGGCAGTATAAGGTTTTATTTCAAGTATGTGGCTTTAGCTTTGGCTAGATTATCAGTTGTTGGTATATGATATTGCCAATTCAACTATCATAGCTTAGCCTAACTGATAGTTGAAAGGTTTAAATTTGAAACTTTTGTGTAATCTGGTAACCATTTATAATTCGCAAACAAAACTTATCTGTCAAAACCAAAGTGCTCTTCGAAAATCAATGGACCACTTGAAATTTTGGTCACATTTTCTCACAATATATTTTCAGTTGTATTTCAGTTGTATCTATTAAGTCGTAGGTTGAAAATTTTAAAGCAAAATGCATTGGTAATTAATACAATTTTGAAAGGCCAGTTGTATTTTAAAATGTAAATTTTTCTAGAAATTTAAAAATCTTGTCAAAATCGTTGCGGATATTTTAACCACTCAGTTTGTCTTAGGCTAATATCCCTTGACGTTTTTACCATTTTTGGGCTAACTCTGTTCTTTAAGGATATAGCATTATTTCACTGATTTTGTTTTCATCTATAATTATTTTCTCTTTACTAACAAAGAATAAATGTATAATAAAATACCACGGTATTCCAATAGAGATATGAGATTTATGTGATAATTAGCGATAGATACCAGATATAACTTTTACATAGATATAATAAAACATTTTAAACACGTAATGAAACATTCTCAGACAATATGAAATGATAATATATTCTTATGTACTATGCAATGAATCTGCTTTCTTTATCAAAATGGGATAAAAAAATTAAATGCTTTTACCAGATGATTGGACGGCTTGTAGCTTTAAAAAATAATTACTTACTGACCAACGGGGCTTATTGTCTAGTGTCCAGTTGCAATTCATAGATAAATATAGGCGGATCGCGTTTCGTGGCTCACGTTTATGTCCACTGACCCAATGAAAATGGACACACCACTGACATCGAAGTCACTGGAATACACTCTAAATACGTAGTATTTATAAAATGTCTATTTGAATAACACGTAGATACGTAAACAGTGCGAAATTTAAAAAAAAACCGGAGGTTAACTTTTTTCAACTGTCATGTTCAACTTTTGCAAAAGTGTATTAGTGAGCAGTATAGCAATATTCAAGTGTCTTCGGAAACAACACTAAGAAAAAAATATGTATCACAGAGATGGCAGTATTAAGACCGCGACGGAGGACCAGGCAACCCACCATATACCTAATTCACCTTTTGCCCATAGGTAAATCTTGTAAATATGAATTTATGCAAAAACGACAGAACTTCCTACATTTTACAACTTCATTCCATGTGGACAGATTATTTTAAAATCAAAATTACATTTCATATGAACGTAATTTCGTATTTGGCTGGAAATGTGGATACTGAAAATTACGTTCTTATGAAATGTAATTTTGGTTTTAAAATAATCTATCCACATTATCCGAAAGAAGAAGAAAATGGGTGGCTTAGGAAGATTTTTTAGCTGTACATGAGAAACGAGGGTTTTTAAAATTATTTTAGTGTATGTGAGCCAAATTTAAATATACTCCATATTAGTGAGCCTCAATTTTATAACGTTCACACTGTACAACTCTTTTTAAATAATAATTAATCGGTTTTCCTTCACAATACATCCCAAATCAATTTTATTTATAGAACATAGCATGATACAAATTCGCTAAAATTGCCAATTAAAATTTATCGCCAAAACCATCGAGCAAGTTTGAGGATGTATCTCACAAAGCACATTTTCGATGTAATTAACCGCATATCCTGTCGATTTTGCTGTTAAGTCAGATCAAAGTTGGGTATTTGGACCATATGTAAGTTAGTATCTTCCAATCTGTCTATCAGGAGTCCCGCATTTTGATCTACACTCTTTTTCAAAAACGAAAAAAACTACAGAAATGGTTACACGAACAAAAATATATAGAATTATACACCTACTGTGAAATATCTTGAAAAAAGTTAAAATCACATGTTTGTCTTACACAATCCAGAAATCTTAATTTTAGAAAGAGGAAATGAACATTTTCCTTATCTAATATCTTCAATCAAAGTAGGGTTCGAAAAGACGCTAGGCATTTGACGCATTTTGTAAATGGTATTAATATAATGATTCTATTGATTTAGTACTTGCCCTTACCATCGTTGAAAACGTCATCAATAAGCCATTTTTATATTGAAAACCAAATACAATACAATTTCAATCAATTATATATAATACAAACTGGCCAACAACTGAAACATAAAATTGGAAAAAACGATTCAAACATTTAATATTTGATCCCAAATACCCTACAATTTTAATCAATTATATATAATAGAAACTGGTCAACAACTGAAATGTAAAATTGGAAAAAAATGATTTAGAAATTCAATTTTTTTAGAATTTCGTTTCGTTGGCAATCAAATCATTATGTCTATTCTTTTTTGTCATTTATTGCAGTAGTTGTGAAGATTTTATTTTCAAGAAAGTTGCTTTCCTTTGATCTAATAATGATACTTTTTTTTTGTGCTGGCTTCGGAGTGGATATCAAGGGGGTCTGTAGGGATATCTGGTCAACTGAGCCTATATAGTAAAAGAAACGTTTAATTTTAAAAATATTGTAACTTCCGAATGGATAATTCGATCAGGACAAAACTTATATCAAAAGATTTATGACATCGAGTAGCAACCATATTACTATGTCGGTCACAACCAAGGGTCAATGTTGTAAACGATAACCATGAAAAAAGTGATTTTGTTCAACATTTCAGCAATGGAAAATCTAAATTATTAACGAATTTTCACGTTAAACTCCTCCCATTGTACAGGAAAGTAACAAGACCTGGTGGGTAATAAAGCCCACCATCGAAATAGGTGTTTTAGATAAGCAAAAAAGTTGTATTTTTTTTTGTTTATCCAAAAGCGCCTTCCTTGATGGCTTTATTGTTGCCGGGCTAAATTACTCTCCTATACCTGTTTTCAAGAATAGCCGCTTTAAAAAATTTTTCCAGAATTCATCAAGTAAATGGGATTTGAACAAAATTAATTCAAAAACCTCATTTTGTGAATTTTCAAAAGAGAAATTGTTAGCGTTGTTTGCACAATCATGCTTCAGAGTCTGAAATCTAGAATATGCCTGAATACACATTCTCAGAAATGGCCGACGTGCATTTCATATATGGCAAAGCTAATAGAAATGCCCGCGAGGTTCGCAGATTGTATCTAAACGCCATTCCTGATCGCCAGATCCCTTGCAGAACAACATTTAGCAATTTATACCAACGACTTAGAAAATATGGCACCTTCAAACCTAGACGAAATGATTGTGGATGAAATCGTCCAACCCGTACCCCGGATGCTGAGAGAATCTTAGATTGGATTGCAGGTAATCCGGGGACTCAAGGTCCGGTTTTGTGAATGGTTGAAAAGTAAATGCCGACAGGATCATCTCTTTATTACCAAAATTCTTTTCACTGACAAAGCAAGGTTTAACCGCGAAGGTCTAGTAAATTTCCACAATAACCTCATGTGAGCAGACAAGAACTCTTATGCATTCTTTGAAGCCAGATTTCAATTCTCCGTTAATGTGTGGGCGAGGATTTTTGGGTACCGATTAATAGGACCATATGTTTAGACCCCATATTTGGATGGTCTATATTATTTAGTATCTCTGCAAGATGTTTTAATAGGTTTATTAGATGGTGTGCCGCGCCAAACAATGGAAGAGATTTTTTTATGAACGATGGTGCTCCACTATACTTTAATATTCTCGTTAGGCAACATTTGATTCAGGTCTATCCTAATAGATGGATATGACGAGACGAACCTGTTGCTTGATCCCCTCGTTCACCGGATCGTAACCCTCTAGATTATTTTTGTGGGGATATTTAACAGTAATAGTTTATGCGCAACCAGTAACTAATACTGCAGAACTACAACAACGTGTAATTAATGTGTGTGAGGAAGTAAGAAAAAGACAAGGATGGGAAGCAATCAGAAATCACATTAATAGCTGCATTGAGATGAATGGGTGACACTTTGAGTAAATTGACAAATTAAGTTTCAAATAATACTGATAATTTCTTAAACGAATTTTAGTAACAGTAATAATTAAAATTATTAAAATTTAATAAAATGCTAGAGGTACCATGTTGACATATGTATTTGAATGATTTAATAAAAATATTTAGAATTTAAAACATGCCTTTTATTTGAGGGTACCGTTTTCTCTTGAGGCAAATACTTTGATGTTTCTGAAAATCAGACGCTTTGACGTTTCTGACACAAACCTCTATCGGTATTTTATTTATATCCCATTTACTTGATGAATCCTTGAATAAATTTTTTAAAGCGGTTTTTCTTGAAAACGGTTAGTCCCACGACCTCGGAGGAAGAGGAACTTTTTTATGTAAAAATGAGTGGGAAATCATATTCCGATAATAAATAATAAAAAAAAATTATGACAAAAAAAATAGGGGTATAAAGTAAGTGGACCCACTCTAGATCCGTAGGCCCCTTTTGAAATTCATCTTGGTTAGCACCATTAAATGGCGATCCTCATTAATACTGGGCTGTGCGTTAAAGCGCGTCTCTGTAGTTTGCGGAGTTCCCGAGATATTAAATAAATACCAATTCTTGGGGCTCTACCTCGCGTAGGAAGAATTTTCGAATACACGTTTATAGGAAATTTTCTTCATATTTTCCTACGCACAATCGCTCCCTGAAATATTTCAACGAAATTTCCAGGCACCCTGTATACAAAACTGAACAACTTCAGAATTAAAAGTGTATCCTAGAAGACTGTGTAGGAATAACATAAAATATTTGACTGCTTGAGAAACTTTCTAGATGATCTAGTTAACACATTTATATTTGCATGAATCTGTGGATTTCATGTTATCCTTCTTGCATTTGCAAGAAGAATAATAATTTTTGTGCGTTTCACATCAAGATCGAAAACATTTTTGAAAAGAGGTAGCGTCGTCCAAATGGGAACCAACTTGTTGTCTTTTTTCATCGACTCATGATTGGTAGGATTTTAGACAAGTAGTACTGGTTGATAAGCTGCTAGTTTGAAAAATAGTTCTTTTAGATATTGGCTGAAAGCATCACTCGTATGAGGTATTCTCTCCAAAATCTAATCTTATTGCAAAAAACCCACATTTGAACGAAGTCAACAATTCTGTCATTTGTGATAGATTTCTTAGAGTATAGTTTGAAGAAAAATTGTATCACCACTTATGTAAACCTTGGTAATATATGAAACGAGATGCTAGCAACAGTTGGGGACATAGGACAAACGGCCTGTGATCGTAAAGTGGGTAGAAAATAACTTTTTTAGAGATTATCGCTAATACCATCATAAAATAAAAAAATTTACTACTTATCGTTTGAATTTGAACCATATTTTCCAACATTACGTTTCAGTTGTCGAGCACTTTATCTACAGAACCTTATATTTTATCCAAAAATTTTAATTTCTTATAAAAATCAGTGAAAGTAAATAAACTAAAGCAGTGATATCGATTTTTCGTAATACAGTAGGATTATTTCATATTATTATCTCAACGTCCCAATTATTTATCCATTCTCCTAGAATAAATGGTAATTTCCTCATGGTCAATAAATGAAACATTAAAACCATACAAGGTTAAATAGAACATGTATACATCTTCCTTTCAAAATATTTGGTAATCATTAGATATATCTTTTTTCACTTTCTGATGCCCATTAACTTAATAGCGTAATGATATGTTTTCAAAGCGAATTAATTAGATTTACGAGATAACTCAACATAAGGCGATTAATCTTTAAAGATTTAGAATTCATTTGCATTAACATAATAGAGATATATTTGTCAGTTGAAAACACGAGTGAAAAATTAAAAACTAATTAGATTAATCGCTCCGAGATGTTGCCGATTGCGAATACCTATTTTATTACGGTCTTATTATATTATAATAATATATTTTTTTTAAATATGTTATTTTAATAATCACTATTAGAATCATTCTAATAACACTCTATATTGATCGAACTCCACCTCCATGGTAGCGGAAATGTGCTGATGTTAAATGGATGATAAAAAAAATTGTTGGGTTTTTAAGTGATCGATTTCAAATTCCGTTATATAACAAGTCAAACAATGTTAAATCAGGTGACCTTGCTGACCACCCTATAGGTCTCCTTTTTTCAAACCACTATCTGGTAATCATGTGTAACTAACTATTATTTGATAGGTGTCGGCCGCCAAAGGAATGAAGTCATTTCCAAATTAAAAATAGGCTTCCATGTTCATCATGTTACGTTTCAAGAATTTCTTTTGTCAGAGGATCTATTATATTTACATAATAAACCCGTATGGGCTACTCAAAAACACTCTAATTTATATAAACAATACGACTTCAAATAACATAAAAAAAATCTACCTACGAGTATTACTGTTTTACCAGCAATAGCTGATCCTGGGCTGGAGTGACATTAAAAAAAAATATTTGTGAAAAAAGGCCTATATTTATTTACATTTTTTTTATTAGTAAACAAACAAAAAAACTGATAACTACGTATTTTTTTTGTACAATGTACAAAATATACAAATACAATGTATGATCAGCTGAAAATTTACATTTAAACCCATTTCTTTTCTTAAAAATATAGCTAAAAAGAGTTATAGAAAATGGATAGGTGGCATAATCCATCAAGTTTTCGTATGTGCTATGAGTTTGTGTCTATCTTAATGAATATATAAGACACAAAATTTAATTTTTTTTTTAAATGGGACCCCCTATATATATATATATATATATATATATATATATATATATATATATATATATATATATATATTATATATATATATATATATAACCCGTCCTGTGTCAAGTCCTTCCGCCAAGAGACACTATGTCGGTCGAAGTAGCATTCAACCAGATAGTTTCATACCCTCACCACTATTACTTCCTTGTTGGTATATAACTAGCAGGTTGCCACTATCATTTGTCTGTTCCATAACCTATAGCATACTGAAGGAACAAATAAGTTCAATCACTGCTGGTTGACAAAGAAGCTATCCTAAGATTTAAGGTGTAATTCAAGCAGTCGGGTATTCCCTGAGTAGTGTCTTTCAAACATATTTAACATATAAAAAAAAAAAAAAAAATATATATATATATATATATATATATATATATATATATATATATATATATATATATAAATATATATTAATCTCAGAAAAAAAAAAATATATATATATATATAAAAAAAAAATATATATATATATATATATATATATATATAAAAAAGAAAAACTCTTTTTTCTGTTCAAGCTTTCGAAACTTTTATTGTTTCTTCATCAGGAACTCTACAATAAATTAAAATGAATTAAACTAAGTTATGGAAAAAGTGAAAAGTACTTACGAAAGTAAGGTTAAAGTTAAAGTTGTATTCATTGAAAACTACAAATTCTTGACAAATTGTAGAAAAAAACACTAATAATTAATTGTTGGTAATTTACTACCACTACTATGTAAAATTAACAACATTATGAATGGATGACTAAGGATCCATATTAATTTAAATTCTTAGAATTATAATAGACATGTGTATTTTTATGAAGTAAAAAACAAAAAGAATTTGGATATAAAAACTTGTTAGAGTGAAACCAAAAGAACAATGACAGTAGATACCAACAGCTCAATATTTAGGGACATTAATTATTAATCCATACTATATAGGGTGTTTTCATCATTGTGGACATTATGGTTGAATTGTAGTAAGTAAGTATAAATTATGCTTAAGTTATCAATATCCTTTCTGGCATTAATGGTATTTGGTTCTTTGAAAATGTGACACATTTCCAAAAAACTCCGTTGGTGATAGTTCATTTCAAAATCTAATATTTGAACGTTATTATAATTGACATTGTGATTATGTAATAATGCATGATTGGCTAAAGTGCAAGACTGTTTGTTAAGTCTGATGTCACTTTTGTGGGAAGTTATACGGTCTTTAACTTTCCTTCTAGTTTGGACAATATATTTATTGTTACAATCATCACATGGTGTGCAATACACCACATTGGATATCACCAAAATATCCCTATCTTTTAATTTTTTCAAAATTAAAAGATAAGGATGATATTTTGTTAAAGCTGTTTTGAACTTTCACTTATTTGTCCGTGTTTTGTTCTGGTCTGTTTTTAATAAAATGTTCCTGAAAATCTAAACTTATATTCCTCGGCCAATATGCTAAGGTCTTGAGTCTTTTGAGGTAAGGTTTTTTCATCTTCCTGAGAAGTAAAGTCTTCATTTACATTAACATCGTCGATTTTACCAGCAGATTCAGTATTTGTTTCTTCTTCTTTATTTGTTGTTTGTTCGTCTTTAATGAAGCTTATGTTACTGGTCGAGGCCGTTGAAGGAGCAACAGAAGAAGGATTAACTTCCCCAACTTAATTGGAAATAGATGTTACTTTCTTCTTTTGTGCCGCTGAGCTGCTCTTTGAAGATACATCAACATTGCATTTTTCTGTTTTTCTGTTTCATCTTTTATGAGTTTTCTCGTCTCTTGTTTTTCACTACCACTCTAATAATAAAGAAAAAAGAATATTGTGGTTACTTTAAATTTAAACCCCAATATCTCACTAAATATTAAAGTTAAGGATATTTTTGTATTCAGAAAGAAATGTGCTTTTAACTGAGCTTAATATACAGTGTGTATCACTTAAAATAAAAATGTTCAAGTAACTTCCGTTTAAACTGGAAATGCAAGACATGTATGTGATACGTGTTTATAATCAATAGAAAGTCACATATTCATTTCCACATTTATATACAGGGTGCTAATTTTTGTATTCAGTTTTTCGGCCATAACTTTCTTATGTTCAATTGTTTTTCAGAAACAAATACATAAGCATAGCTCTGAATTTTTCTTCTAAGTGAAAAACCAAGCAACGAAATCTAGTGAGGCACTTAAAATGATCTCTCGGTACAGACTCCAAAGTCGATTCTCTCTACATTCTACTTTCCTCTAAAACCTCCGTATTAATAAAAAAAATCCATAAACGTCTAAATACTATCTAACATATTACGAATTCTGCTTTATAATTTGTCCATAAA
Source organism: Rhamnusium bicolor (assembly GCA_029963845.1). NCBI lineage: Eukaryota > Metazoa > Arthropoda > Insecta > Coleoptera > Cerambycidae > Rhamnusium > Rhamnusium bicolor. The sequence continues at coordinate 795,679 of JANEYF010004573.1, read as the reverse complement.
TAATGAAATACGATTTTGATATTTCTTTCATGATTTAATACTTTGTATAGACCTGAGGCATTAACCACATATTACTAATAACTTACTATGTCTATGATATAAATCCCTAATGATCCCTAACAGGATAACAGGTTTTATTAGTTGAATGAATTAAATAGTTAAACAATCCTATAGTATAAGGGGCAACAAAACACAACTTTTATATGTGTTTTATGCATGACGTAAATTTAATAGAATATTTCATTTGATTTCAAACGAGCATTACAATTTTTGTGATTGGATTTATTATTTCAGATCTTTCAAATGGAATTGAAGAACCGATTCTTATAGTATTTTTTGTGCTGATTTAAAATCTGTAAATGATCCAGGGGTTTGGGGAAAAAAAAATTTTTGGGGTAGCAAAAGAAGGCTTTATTACAGTATTTTATTTTACGTGAATTTTATATTACCATAAAATGCATTTTTTATAAATTTCCTGTTCTATTTCACCTAAGAACCATCCCTTTTGAGATACCAGCTGTAGTCCGCTAAAATTTTCGGGCACCAATGTCATTGGTAGCGCTTTCCAATGGTAGACACATTCTGGTGGAACATTTGCCATGTTCGTCGCTCACAGATCTAAGGTTCTTTGAGAAAATGTCCAAAAGAGAATCTAAGAAATGTAAAAAGAAAAAAAAAAAAAAAAAAAAAAAAAAAAAAAAAAAAAAAAAAAAAAAAAAAAAAAAAAAAAAACCCCCCAAAAAAAAAAAAAAAAAAGAAAGGAGGATTTTAGCCGTTTTTAAGATACATACTTACTAGAGTCGGAAATTTAGGTACTTATAACGTCCAAACCAGGATTGGCTGTATGTTATGTATCAATATATATGTTCATGCATGTATGACACAATATATCTTACCTCATATTTTTTTAGCAAATTTCGTAATATCCAAAGTTGATAACTTCAATTTATTATAAACAATTACTCGAAGAGGACTGAAAGTATTGGGGGATGTAGCACTAAACTAACATACACATATAAGTATTTTCTACTACCTACAAGAATAAAAGTATATTACTAATATCTGTTCTAAATGTTTTGGAGTTAAACTAGTAGGTGTTGGGTCACTTGGGGGTGAACACAATTTGAAGTCCGTGGGAACTCTCATTTTTATCTATATCCACCCATTTTGACCGTGAGAATCTCTTGTCGGCATACATCAAAAGAATCCGCGAACCAAGTGTTAATCGGCTGCCGTCAAATGTGAACGACCTTGAACACCTTGTACTACCTACGGTGGCCACAACCCATACCCCAACAGGAGCCCTAATATAAGAAAACTTAAATAAACTTAAGTATAATTCTAAGTATAATTATCAAAAAACAAGGATTTAGGAACTAGAAGGGCATTAGATACGGGTGTGAAACTCCTACAGTTGAGTAGCCCTTAACAAGGAACCAATAATGTCTTTAGTGAATTTAGATATCTCTAGCGGTCCACAAAAAAGAAAAATAGTGTGACGTCACCCCCAAATTTGGCTAGTATGAAAATATAACTTTTTTGTTTTTTAACGTACATTTACCGGATAAATTTAGTTTACGTGTTAACATTTTAAAATGAAATAAAATTCAATTTATCATGTTGTATGAATTTCTATTTTTCTGTTGTTTGGGAATATTTCAGTGGTTGTTTACAATATAATATTATTATAAAAGCCGTCACTGAGAACCGATATTTCCGTCCGAGCTCTACATATTACATCCAAGCTTTCTATAATTCTGTAGGAGCACAATAACAAGTTTTCTATAGTTACCGCCGCTCTAGAGTTTCCAGGGAAGGTCTGTACCACCTTTTGAAACGATAACCATGAAGCCACTCCAGCTTCCTTCAAGTTCTGTTCAAATGCAGGATCATTTATTAGTTCCATTATTTGCGGACCGACAAATATGCCATCCTTGATCTTCGCATCACTTATTCTAGGACACCTATCCTTCAAGGAAAGAAAACTTGGCCATTCCGATCCATCACTTTGATAAAATGGCTCACTTTTAACGTTCTTCTCTCCTTGATTGAGTGCATATCTCTTTGGCCACTGCTTTTTTATGTAGTGGTTTTCTTCTACCTCTGCTGAGGGTTCGATGGATACTTATTTCCATGGTGACCGCTTTCAAACTCAGCAGTTTTGAAGAATCTATCGCCATTTTTCAAGATTGTGTTACTACCACAGGGTCGTTAGTAAATAGTTCACATTACTGCAGTAGACTAGGTCATCGTGATCAGCGAAGAGGTGTTCAAATCCGTTCTACCTCTTTACGGGACGATTAAAACGATAAAAATAACTGGCTGACAGCTAAAAAGGTTATCACACTACCGGCAATTGAGTGGGCCCTCAAATCCTTCCAACCATTCAAATCGCCAGGAGAGGACGGAGTTTTTCCAGCTCTACTACAAAACGGACTGAAAATATTGCTCCCATTCCTCATTAAAATATTATCAGAGCTAGTCTGGTATGGAACTATATCCCATCCAGTTGGTCGGCGGTTAAGGTAGTATATATACCAAAAATGGGTAGGAAAGAACCAAGCCCTAAATCGCTTAGACCAATTAGCCTGACATCTTTTCTGTTGAATGGCCTGGAGAAGGTGCTGGACGGATATATCAGGGGGAACCTCCTGAACCATCACCCCCTCAATACCCATCAGTATGCCTATCAGACAGGAAAATCAACAGAACTAGCACTCAACAAGCTAGTCGAGAAGATCACCCAATCCCTTCAAATGAAGGAAATTGCGGTGGGAGCTTTTCTCGACATTGAGGGAGCATTTAACAATGCACTGCCCGACTTCTTATATGCAGCAGTAGCCGCCAAAGGAGTTGAGCCGACTATAGGAGACTGGATTCGTGCTATGTTATCAAATAGAACTATAACGACGTCTCTACAGGGAGAAACAGTCAGTTTTAGAGCCACAAGAGGATGCCGCAGGGTGGGGTACTTTCCCTCTATTGTGGTCACTTCTTGTGGATGACTTATTGGCTATTCTCACAGTGTGGGAGGTTGAGGTTCTAGCATATGTAGATGATCTAGTCATATTAGTCAGAGAAAATTCAGAAGGAGTAATATCTAATATCCTTCAAGAGACACTGGATGCAGTGGGTAACTGGTGTGAAAAGGAACAGATGTCTGTGAACCCTCAAAAAACAGTAATAGTACCATTCACCCAGAAAAGGAAGCTGGAGGACTTAAGACCGCTCTCCTTAATGGATGAAACTATTCTATTTGCGGAGGAGGTGAAATATCTAGGAATTGTTCTAGATAAATCACTTAATTGGAACTCCCATCTGGAAAAGGTAATCCATAAAGCAAAACTGTCCTTATGGACATGTCGTCGTATTTGTGGCAAATCTTGAGGTCCCCAACAAATTTACTGGATCTATGTCACGGTCATCAGACCAATGATAACATACGGATCCATCGTTTGGTGGCCGAAAGGATCACAACGGACGACCAAAGTCAAACTCTCTGGATTACAGAGATTAGCATGCTTGACCGTAATGGGGGCAATTACCACCACACCGTCAGCTGCAATGGAAATCCTTCTGGACTTACCTCCTCTTCATATATACTTGGAGAGAGAGGCCATGTGGGCAACATATAGACTGCAACAAGCGGCAATTAATATGCCACAGCCTAGTATCATGGAGCGGAACAGGTTGCTGGATGACATAGAAAGTCACAGCATTCTGGCAATGCCCTCGGATACTATGTCTACCATGACCAACTATGAACTGACCTTCAACATCCTTTTTCCAGAAAGAGATGAGTGGGATCGGAATAAAACCGACCTACTGAGGGCAGATAGTTGCTGGTTTACAGACGGCTCCAAGACTCCTGAGGGAACAGGAGCCGGAGTACATAGCTATAGGCCAAGAGTGAGGATATCCTCAAACCTAGGTACTAATGCAACTATTTTTCAGGCCGAGGTTCATGCCATTGAATTGTGTGTACGAAGGCTGGAATATATGTATCTTACACGCAGATCAATTAAAATTTTTTCAGATAGCCAAGCAGCTATAAAAACTCTTGGCTTCTACCGCTGTAACTCCAAAACGGTATGGAACTGTCAAAAGGCTCTAAATTACTTGAGCAAAAACAACAAAGTGACTCTGGTCTGGATACCCGGCCACTCTGGTATGGAAGGTAACGAAATAGCCACTCTGGTATGGAAGGTAACGAAATAGCCGACTCCTTGGCCAGAGAAAGAGCAGGATGACGAATCATCGGACTAGAACCAATACTTGGTATATCTTCAAGTACTGCTAAGATGGCCATCTCAACCTGGGTTGAGAGGAAAACTCTCCAGTATTGGCAAAAATTACCAGGATTAGTTCATTCTAAGGCGTTTATAAAATACCCCTTGAAATCAAGAACTAAGAAACTTTTAGAGTTAAACAGGATAAACCTGAAAACTCTAACAGGCCTATATATCGGGCACTGCCGACTAAACAGGATAAACCTGAAAACTCTAACAGGCCTATATACCGGGCACTGCCGACTAAACTATCACTCGGCCTAGCGGAAAACGCTGAGTGCCGTTTGTACTTGGAGGATGATGAGAAGGCAGACCACGTCCTATGCACCTGTCCCGCTGTGGAGAGGATCCGATTCTCAATATTTGACAAAGGGCAACTGCTGCCAGAGGATCTGGACACATTTTCACCCAATAAAGTTCTCAGTTTCATTAAGAGACTGAGCTTATTTGGTGAAATATAATTAGGAGTGAGCCACAATAGGCCTACTAATGGCCGCAATGGATGGTCCACAAGGACCCACTCATAATAACCTAACCTAACCTAACCTCTTTACGGAAAGCACTATTTTTTGTACCTTTCTGAAAGATTGTACCCTTTCAATCTTGAGGCTATTATCTCAGATTACAAACCAGATCATTTAATTCTGCCTGATTAATTAGGAAAGGTTCAGCAAACGTCGTCTAAAAGTCACAGTTTTATTGACCTCAGCGTAGTACTTTATGGAATATAAGAATAGTCTGTTACAAAAAAATGGAGGCTGGTAGGGAATTCTAACTTCGTATTCAGAATCAGCACCTCTAAAAACATAGTAAACAGCAATGATTGTACATTTAACAAAATACCATCAACCAGTGTTATTATTATCCAGCGTTATCAATAAGTGCAATAGAACATAGAACTGCACATAGCTGCATTACGCCTAACCAGATAAAGTATAATAGAATCTGTTGGATAGTGCACCACTGCAACACCTCCTAGGTGGCTCCTTAGGGGGCACATTAGCAGCCACTGCAGCTAATTACTGTTAAATAATAAACAAATGGCGTGCAGTAATTATATCATAGTAGTGTCAAATTCAAGGAAGTAAAAATGTAATTAATAAATTCCATGGCTAATATGTTTGTATAAATTAAATTCATTATGTAAACTTATTTTAAAAATAGTACAGTAAACATAATATTTGCAGGAAACTATTTACAAGCCATACTGAGAATGTTTCCTGGTTAATCGGAATTAAAATATTAAATTCAACATCGCTCGTGTAGCACTATGTTGAATACTAATTTGAGGACGCAAGCCAACTTAAATGCATATATACATAAAAAAAATTCTATTCAATGTTTTGCTGTACATATGTATTCTATTATATTTTAAGCATATACAAATGAATAGGAATATAATTTATATATTTGTTATTATTTATCAAACAACGCTGTATTATGTCAATAACATTTTAATCAAAGTTTTCTATTTTGCAAATGTAAATTCCTTGGTTAAAGTTATATACATGAAAGAATAAAATGTTTTCTTTGCTAGAAAATGTAATAATAATAAATACCAAGAAATTCCCTCCGACTTGTGTGGGAGAGGGCTACACATTTAGATACAATGGACACACACCCATATCCGACTATACTATGAATCTCTCTCAGAATCCCGCCTCGACCGGGAACCCCGTTGGGACGTCGGAGACTTTAATATTAATTATTTTCCTACGTTTACAAAAACTTGTCACAGAAATATATTCATAACATGCTTCTTTTTAAACAACTACTTTCCCGGCTATATGGCACGATGAATATGGGATTATAAAAAACAAGTAAGAATATTATGTCTAATAATTATTAAAACCATGCTATTCAGCAAAAACAAAAACAACTAAAATAACATTAAATACCATTTTAGTGGCCCTTTAAGTTGAGACATTTGGGACCATACACAAAATTTATTTTGATATTAATAATCCACAAAGCTAATAAATACTGTCCTTGCAAGAAATTATAAAATTTTTGAGTGCCGTGTGAGACCACTTTGGTTTAACAGTATTTTGGGACAATCTGGCCGTATGAGATTATCTTGGCATCACAATCACAGACTTGTTATTTGGCCACATGCTTGTACGATTGCTCCACAAAATGTATTTAATGTAAACTTTAGATATTAAACAATATTCAAAATGTTTACGAATGAAACTAAAGTTCAGTTTCACCTTTATTATATTTATAATAAATACATAGGTTTTTACCAGGTATAACGAAAATTTAAATAATAAGACCCAGTTTGTATATTAAGTGCAGAAAGAAAAAATTTTCGAAAGAGCAAAATTTGTTTGTTACAACTCGGAATAATGAACCCTAGTAAATAAGGGTTGTTGATTACATTATCGATTATAGTTTTACTTAATTAGGTTATCACGAGGTTATTATTATACAAGTTTATTAAACTGGAAGATCAGTTAAACTGATTTCTATTATAGAAAATAATGTAAAAAATATATATTTCATGGCAATAATTCTAATTTTAGAATATTTTTATATTTTTCCACTACTTTTTAATACTTATAACTTTACTGAAAAAAGTAATCAAACATTCAAAAATAATGTTTTACACAAATTTAGATATTTTGGACTTTGAATGGCAAGTTTTTAAAATTATTATACAAAGGATTTTTTTTTTTTTTTTTTTTTTTTTGTTTTTAACTTTTCGAAATTTTAAACCCCCCCGGGAAATACAAAACCCTGCATCCCTGAAAGTAATTTGTGCAAGAGAGGGCTACACATTTAGAGACAACAGACACACAGCCAATGTCCGAGTTGCTAGGATTAATTTCTGGTAAAATTCTAGCTCCTCGACCGGGGATCAAACCCAGGACTCCGTGGTGAAGTGTCCTTACTGCTTGGCCACCAATAACAATATTTAACCTTGATAAATTAAAAATAGTATGAAATTGTCATCCCCTACAACTATCCATATAAGTTGAACAGTACCTAGTCAAAATGTGTTTTTCTATTAGACTAATCGATTTTTATCTTCTGAGTTTATTGGAATGAGTAATTATTAGCAATTCACCATGTTTTTAATTAACTTCTCCAATGAGGCTGTGGCCCACGTTGGAGCAACCGCATATATAAAAATTTGAACTTCAAGGGACATAATATGGATGATCTTGTATATACTAAACTTATATCGTTGCAGTTGATTTGCATCCCTGATTTACCAACATCATGTGTGTAAAAATTTGATTTACTGTCACCTATCAATTTTTTCTGTAAATTCAGATTTTTGAACCATTTTATTCCATGTCCAATCATCTTAAACCAGTATATTCAAAGATCTCTGATTTTTATGTAGTAACTTAGTAGTTACTTTGTTCTACATTTATTTCATATCTATTAAGTTACTTTATAATGAGTGATGAAATGAGCAATATTGAGGAACCCTTTGAGAGTAATTTAATTTTAAGCACAAAGAGTCCAATTTAATATATATTATCACAAGGTTTGTTTTTTATGTAAAGCATTAAACATATAATTTGGCTTAGAATATAAGTATTTTTTAATAAATATTATTCTTTCTTCAAGTAAAGTCCCATTTAATGTGCAAAGAGTTTTTTGTTGACATTTTTTGTTTAAATTTATTCTGTCTTCCTCAATTTTTTTAGTCTTCATACGGATTGGTCTTAGACTTTTTTTTGTAATAATTTAAGTTATATTATACCCTACTTAAATATCTTCAATTATTGACAATTACTATCATAAAATTAAAATTTCCTCACAATGTACCTCGAAATTCCTTTAGGAATACAGTAGGTTATATTACGTGTAGGGTTTAAATAGAAACCAATCATTTTTCAAAGATATTTTTACAAAAAATAACTCGATGGGCATGATGTCGCATTTTTGAGAATAATTTTAAAATTAATAATTAGTAAAAAAATCTTGGTCAATAAAAAAAGGCTGTCATCGGCATCTAAAATTTTGTCTGCGTGCACAGTTCCGAGAAATGACGTATTAAAAGCTGGGATGCCGAAAATCTCATTGAAAATTTTTACGTTTTTTTAATATAAATTACCAAATATAAGACAAAATTTAACGTAAGGTATTCAAATTTTAGCGAGTGGTTTACAACTGACAGACTGGAAACAATTTTTCAATTTTTATTAGTTGTCTACAACTACAGTTTTACAATCTTTTGCCATAAGTTGATTATCTAAATTAAAATTGCGTATATTTTTTTGTTAATTAAAAATACTTATCCTTATTCCATTTCTCTTTTCTTCTAGTAATAATTATCATGTTTTTTTATTACTATTTTTTTTATAATTATCAAGAGAGAGCTAATATATCTAACTGAATCACCTAATATTGACTATGATAAAACAATATTACATTTAAATTATGTCTATAGTTTCACCTAATTAACATTTATAAAGACAAACTCACTGGTAGGAGCTATAATTTCTAAATTTTTTTTACTAATATCAATTTAATTAATTTATCAATTTATTTTAATATCACTATGTAGAAATTATTGATTAAAATTAACATATTATTTAACGTGGATGCCTAATGCATGTTATGTAATGTTAGATAATAAATTCAATTCAATAAAATCAATATAAAAAATTATATTAATTAATTATAATTCGCTATTTTAATACGTTTAACTAATTTGTATTTTTTTAAAATAAAAAATATGCTTTAATTAAACGCTAGATGAATGCACCAATAATTAGTAATCATGGTAACTTTAAAAACGGTTGTTGCCAACAACACTGGCAACTATCCATTGACGAATATCCGCCATGTTGGATCATATGCAACAAAATAAGGATCGCGTCTGACATTGCTGGAAGTTTGCCTGCAGCAAGTGACAAAGAGAATTAAGAGAAGTCAGGAAGATGTATAGGAATCTTATTTTTATTTCGTAAGATGGAACTCTCTCTAATTGTTCTTATGCTTTATTGCCATCCCCGATTTTTCATTTTCGACATTAATAAGATGCTTCCTGTTGTAGAATATAGAACTATCAATGATCAATGGTCTTTTATTCCTCAAGTGGATTTGTTTTGGTAATTTTTTTTTTTTAGTTCAGTATTATTTGCATGTCAATATTAATATGTTTCTTGGGTTTTGTCATTTATTTGCTCCAAAAACTGTTGGTTCTATTTTCTTTTAAGAAAATTTTATAATTTTCGTATATTTTATACATTCCTGGAAATAGTGATTTTATTGTTGTAGATATAAATTAAATTTAAATCTTGGTTTTCCTTCCTTTGATCTTTCTTGTTGATATTTGAATTTAAAACGGCTGAAGGAAAGATATAAATTTGGGAAGAATAGATGATACTTGATTGTACTTGGTGGAAATCCATTTTACAAATAAGAATAAAATAAACTTCGCCACACAGTGACTTCTTCAGATGGTGAGTACAAGACTAAATTCTTTATTACAGAGCGAGAGTATATACATCAATAAACTAACCTAGGGTAATAAAATGGAAAAGTAATAAACCCAAATAATATTCATAATAATTTAAATTGGGTGAACAATTTAAATCTAGTTGGTTATTTAAAATAATATTATCGTTTTTTAATTTATTAATTTCTAATGTTTCTAGCAGTGACAATTTCAATCCTTTATTTTCTCTATTCAAAATATCAAAATTATAATTAAAAGAATGTCTGTCCCCTAACAATGGTTGACATACGTTGAATCTAATGTATTGTTAGTAAAACTACGTTTATGTTCAGGCAATCTTATTGCAAAATTTCTTCATGTTTGTCCAATGTATACTTTAGGGCATGTAGCACATGTACGCTCATAAAATCAACTTTTTTGTTCTTTATTAGTTTTATCTTTATTTTTTAATGTATTTTGCTAATGTGTTTTTAGTTTTATATGATATGCATATGTTTATTTTGTTCTTATTTGAAGAATAGATGATAGAAACAGGATGTATTGATGGCCACTATATCACACTCCACAAAATAGAATACATTTTTTTTGCTGCTATAAAGGAGCATATAGTACAGGATGCGATGATGTGCGATCTATATTAAAGACCTCTTTTTTTCTGATCTATCTACTTGCTAATTATCCGTGAGGCACCTAGTAGTCTGTGGGACTGGACCACTTAACAAAACTTAAAGTAAGATTCAAAACATAAGTGACAATTTGGCGGCACTTCGGTAAAACTTAACAAGATATTGTACACGTGAACGCAATACTTGTTCTTGCTAGCACATACACGATAATTGGTCAGCGCTTCGGCCAGAAGTCAACGTTGACTCATTTCACCTTCTATTGGAGCGTAGCCTATGCATTTAGTTTATTGTAATGGGCTAGCCAGGGCAAACTTTTTATATTAGGCGGCGCTCTCAGATAATAAACCAAAGGTACCAAATTGTTACTTACTTAATATAATCTTACATTTTAGATTAGATTGCAGGTGGCTCGTTAAGGTCCTAGTGGCCTCCCTGTCATGATAACTCTTATACCTATGTGTATTCATCAATATCTAGGCTTTTAAAAAGCCTAAAACTTTCCTGGTGGCTATGGTTCCCACTTTGGCAGGTGTTGTGATTAACTGCTCCAAATGTCGTAGCCTTTGGTGGATTAGGACTTTGCATTAGCATAGTATGTTTCGCGGTTGCCGCTTCATCCGTACAGAAGCGACTTTCCGCTTTCAGCCTTGCCCATTTTGATCAGAGTTCCTCTTCTATTCTCTGACCTCGTCTGTTGTGTGACTTTTAGATATTCTACAAAATGGTTCTAATCAGATGAATAATGATTCTGCACCTTCCCTTGTATGGCTATCAGCAGTTCCATTCCCTTCCATTCCTTCTTGCCCTGGCGCTCATATCAAGGTAACCTGGTGTTTCTCGCCAGTTGCTTTACTGTTTGTAGATCTTATTAGACTTACAAGTAAAGGAACTTAAAGGTTTACGTCCTGTCTGGCTGTCTACGAATGATATATGTTTTTCCCTGGAGTGAATTTCCGCCTAAAAGATGGTGGAATTTTGGCTTTTACTATACTTTTTCTTAATGTTATTCGAAATAAATTGCGTACATATGGTAATAACAATAATAATTTTTTTCGTAATAAAATTCATATGCGAAACATAAACAATACCAAATAAAGAAAATGGTAAAATAAAAATTTTGGTCGGTTAATATAAGTTTTATTATTATTATTCATGGTCGTCCGATTTCCACTTAATCCTCACGTTGCATAACCGTGATCTGTGAGTGTGGAGGATTTCTATAGCGGAATGTACTACCTATTACGTTTCTGATTATTTGCTTTAGTTGTGTTGTGTTACTAAAAGGAAAATAATAACACGCGAAACGGAAATGACGGTTGAAATGTTTAAATTAAGATGATTAAAATTTTATTACATTTACTAACATGATAATGAATGTTTTAATTGTTTAATAATTTCTAACATTTTTGACATTAAAAGGGCAAAAACAATAATACAAGAAAACTATTACTGTAGTTCGAATATACACTCTTTGTTTTACATATTTATTCACACCTGCTCATATTGCAGATAGCAGTGAATTAAAAAAAGTGCAAAGCAGCAAGGAAAAATGTTACGTTTAAAGTGCCATGATAATGCTTACCTACTAAAAATATGACACAATTTTGTATCTATTTTTAGCTTTGGGTAATACACATCTAGCCATGTATTTTTGTCAGTATATAAATTCCTGTCAAATCAATATATCGCCAAATCCAGTCAACCAAATGAAAGAATAGAAAGTATCATTCGACTAGGAAAAGCCAGTGATACTCGCTTTATGTCAAGGGTATGTCTTAACAACGTAGAGTAGACATCATAGGAAGTACTTCGGTTATCTGTGCATAAATATTCAATGGGTCAGACAAAAGGTTAACAAACAGCTTTAAGCTAATTTTAATGCAAATTGTTGTATTTTAGATTTGCATATGCTGATAAATTGGAAAATACGTTTTGTACGCAATTACTATTAATGATTAAAAATAAAAGTTTAATATCATTTAAATATCAAATTGAATATTAGGTACTTAAACTCTATTCACTTAAACTTTGCAGTGGTGGGTTGGAATTAGTGAGCCTGATTTACAATGGGCAAAGTTTATATTTACTACAATGATCCTCATTTTGTCGAGCTCTATCGACTGTTATGATTTTCGCTATTTAAACTGAATAATCTTGTATAATAAAAACAATTTAAGGCAATATCAATAAAGGTAAATAATTTAATATAAACATTACACAATACATAAGTTAAATTATTGTAAAAGTAAAATTATATAACATATATGTGTATTTGTCCAATTTAATATTCACTAAATTTTCTATCTTAAATATAACACATATTTTTAGGTTAGGTTAAAGGAATACATTAGTCATTAACCATTAGGTTTAATACTTACATATTAATATTAGCCGTCGAAAATACAATTCAATTAATATCAAAACACAATCAACAAACGTCCAAGTACTACCGATGCTTATGAAATAAAATAAACAATGAAAATTGAATTAACCACTATAGGAACTTTGCACTTGTGTGTACATCTGCCTGCCGTGTGCACCAATCATCAGCACGGATATTGCTCCCAATCCTGGTTAACGCTGCAAAGTTTATGTGAATAGACTTTAAATGCATTATGACATTATGTTTGCAAGAAATAACCAATAGTATCCATTATAGAATCGATGAATCTTTATAATTGTATATAAATATGAAAATTACATGTTCTTTGTCCAAACAGCGTTCTTAACAAACTTAGTATGAATGGAAATCAAGCATGGATCTAGCGGAGAGGGGCAATGGGCGCAAAGAAAATCTTATTGCTGATGGTAATGCCATTACTTTTGATATTTCTTGTTTCGGAAATATATTATATACTTTTGGCAATTAAATAACGTTAGATTTTTTAATTTTTTTTGTTTAATAGCATACCGATTTTTGCCAACTGAACACGAATTTCGAATAAAAAATTTCCATTTGGCTATACGTTATATTGGGACGCAAAAAGCCAAAATATCGTATTTATTCACAAATTTTTTAGTTTATTAGTATCAATAGAGATTCTTTGAATGACTTTAAATACTCCAACACATTCACTTTAATAATGTTTATCTGCTATATTCGTTGAAAAATGCACCAAAATATAACACAATTAAACTGTTTTGCAGGTTATTAGATGTACCTAGGGATTTTTACCGTCATCATAGATTGGGCAATGGAGTGTTTTTGTTGTGGGTACGGGCCGTAAATACAGCATGTTCCTTCCTTTATCTTCGTAGTATGTACGGGCCATAAACTAGTTCAGTAAAATCTGATGATGTGTATTTATTTTATTTTTGTTTTTAACGTCTCTCATGTGATCTTTTTTTCTGGTTTTTAAGTATCTACCTGTTTGGCCTATATAACTTTTTTCATAATCCTTGCACGGTATTTTGTAAATGACATTTGACTAATTTTTTTTGGTGTTTTCACTTTTAAAATTTTAAATTAATTTCTTTATTGTATTTTCACCCTTAAAAGCAATATTAATTTTATCCATAGATTCTACCTTCTTTACTCTTTTAGAAAGTTTTTAATATAGGGTAATTTATAATACATTTTTGTATCTGAAGATGAAGATCTAGTTGACAAACTGTTATTATTATTTATTATTCTGTTTATTAATGAAATTGGGTATTGATTTATTAATAGATATTTTTTTATTAGTTGTAAATTTTTACTGTGGAATTGTGGGCCTCATAAATGAATTGTTCTGTATTTTAAGTTGTTGATGATATTTAATTTGTTTTTTATGGAATGTTGAGAATTAAAATTTTCGATTGTTCGAATAATTTCAATATCTAAAAAGAATAATATTATTATTTTTAATTTCTATTGTAAATTGTACTTTTCATGAAAGCTATTAAACACATTCAGTAGTTCTTCATTTTACTGTTTTGGTGTACAGCCGCGGCGGGTGAAATTTAGGCTATGTCATATATCTTAGTATTGGAGCATGTGACCCAAGCGATATCCTAAGGTGTAACTACCAAGACTAAACAAAGAAAAAATGGGAAAAATTGTGAGCCTCCAAGGTCATTTTTTAAACGATTTGTAAAATATTTGCAAAACATTTTTTTTCAGAATCAGGTGGAAAATATAACGACAGATTTCAAATTTCATTAAAAAATATTGATTTTTTACAAAGTTGCACCTTTTTGAAATTTGCACAGTGAAAAATGAATTAAAATAAAATTTCAAAACGGTGTAACTTAATACAAAACCAATATTTTTTGATGAAATTTGAAATCTGTCCTTATATTTTCCACCTGATTCTGGAAAAAAATGTTTTGCAAAAATTTTACAAATCATTTAAAAAATAACCTTTCACACAATTTCACTATTTTTCCAACTTTATTTCGCAAATTTCAATAGCAATATTTTCTGCAAAACTTCTTCATTTAGTCTTGGGTACCAGGCTCCAATACTAAGATATGACAGCCTAAATTTCACCAGCCGCCACCTGTTACCACAAAAATATCATTCTCATACCGTTTAAAAATAAGTACTTCAAAAGACAATTTGCTTAAGCAGACTTCTTGTAAGTGAGACATAACTAAATCTGAACAAACAGGAGACATACAATTTACCCATACTCAGATCATATATTTGCTTAAAAAAATTTCCATTAAAGTTGAAATAATTACTTTTGGTGCAGAAATCAAATAACTCTAGAAATATTTCTAAAGAAATTGTAGTATGGTTTTCAATAATTAAATGCCATTATCTTTTATAATGTTTATAATTATATCAATGGGTATGTTTGTAAATAATGATATCACATCTAGGGATACCAATATACAGTTGTTCGGAATTGCTTGTCTTTTAATGAGCTCTGCAAATTCAAACGAATTTTAAATAATTTTTAGGAAGTGACTTAATAGACAAGGTGCACAGAAATATAACACTGTACTACAGTTAAACTACTATTCCTCTATTAAATAAACACCATAGATAAGGCATACTTAATCCTTAAAGAAAATCTTATTGACCAGGATGGAGTTATTCATTTGATGACAACAGCCGTACACTCAACATTAGTATAAGGACTAACCAATTTTTCTAAAAAATTCTCAAATTTTGTTGAATCTGGATCTACTCGACAAGAAATAAAAGTTGCTGCTATTCCGGTAAGCAGGTATTAAGCTTTACGAATACTTTTCGTATAACAATAATAAAAAATAACAAATGTACACAGTGTATGTCAAAAAGCCTGATTATAAGGGAATTTCCTAATATTTGACTTACAAAAAAACTTATTGTTGCGATCGTCTCGGCTTGTCAATTAGAAGTTTTCACGTGACTTCCGGTATAACCTATATTAATATTATTTTTAAAAACCCGAAAATGGCAATATTTCTTAAAATTTTAAAAACTTCATTAAGGAAATAATTTGTTAATCAGATTTTAGACCGAAAGCGCAACCTATGATTGACAAGTTATTAATACAAGTAGATACAATCGTCATATTAGTTTTTTGTTTGTAAGTCACATAATAAAAAAAATATTCCTTATGATCTGGACTTTTTGTTGTATACTGAATATCTATACAATGCGATTCTAATAGTTCGGAATAACAATGAAAGAAAAATAAAACTCGTGTTTGTTTTTCAGAAATTTTGATTATTTGGGATGGGTAGGGCGAAATTCGTATTTGTTTATAACTTCAAACCCTCTCAATTATTGATCTCGTACTATTTCCCTTCGAATTCTTGCTAAAATATATAGAGCATACATAGTGACTTATAACATTGTAGATATGGTAGAATTAAGAGATGTTTTTTCATTATTATCAAGTGATTTTTTTAAAGATATTAAAATAGTACATTAATTCTTTTTCACACTTTGAAAGAGGAAAAAAAAGGCAAGTAAACAAATAAACAATTTTTAATTTCGACATCGAGCAATACAAAATCAATTTAGAATTTTCGAGAATGTCAATCGTGTGCCTGCAAGGAAGCATTAGTATAGACCACATTTTTCGAAAACCCTTCATATTCCGAAAAGTTTGCCAAACACTTTTTTTCTATATATCATTGATGCTTCGAATAATAGTCCCCAGTTTACATTTAATTAACAAAGGAAAAATTGTACCAAATTTATTTAATACCGAATGAGTATGCTTGTAATTAAAACGAAATGCAAACATTTTTTCACCCACGAAAATCCCTTAAAAAAATCAAAATTTCCAAAAAAAAAAAATAAAACGAGTCTTATTTTTCTGTTCTGGGCATGTTATTAAAATCGGGCTCTTTTAAAATCACCTTGTACATAATACGTTGATAATAAATTTTGTTCCAAACTAATAGTTATAGATTAAATATTGACATATCAAGGACGACAAAGTCACTTCGTTGTTTATTATCGAAAGTGTCTAACAAATCGCTACTTTCACAAGCGAAAATAATTTCAGATTTGTATTCACCGGCTTAACTACTACTAAACATAAAACAAATACAACTTGAAGTGCTAAATTATTGAAGTTTGAATACAATTTTTCGAAAATACTCTATTAAAATTAATAATATCTAAGCACAATATACACTTACCTAAAAACACACACAATTTATTACAGTTAACATCACGAAAACGATCCTCCGATATTGCACACTACATTAACATATTTGTGACAGGCAACCGTCTCATACCATTCACCATGTGAAACTGAAGACTTGAAGAGCCTCAGGACGGAGCTTGCAAGCTCACAGTTCTCGCCACATCCATCCTTTATCCATGAAACCATATCGCCCAATCCTGACGTTCTCGGACTTTATATTCTTTATTATTTATTATGCATGCAAACAAATACTAGTTTTTATGAAATCGCCGATAGTGTTTAAAAGACTTACAGGAAGAAAAACTTTACTTCCTAGTCAAGAAAATAGTAATGGTAAAATGGTTAGAAACACTTTTTTATTTTCAATGTTAATGTTTAAATATTCATGGCAATTTAACATTTTACCGAGAAACGTTTTATGGTGTTTAGCTTGTTTTACGGGCAAATATGTATTTTTTATATACAGTGGCGTAACAAGTAGCTGGATTTTAGTTTCAGTTCTCGAAATTATTCTATCCTAATCTCAAAACGAATTTAATTTGGTCTTGGATGTTAAGAGTATATTACATAAAGAGCATGGAAAGTAACATATAAAATACGAGTGTGAAGTGTCACACCAACGCAACGGCGGTTCGTGGGTCAAGAGATAGGGAGGTCAATTAGAAAAGTTTACTGTATTACCTACCTTTTAAAGTGATTTAAATTCCAAGTCGATCCTCCGGTCTTTTTGAGATGCAAAGTGGTCAATTACTTTTTCATTAAAGTCTTTTATCTTCTTTATTAATGACCTTTCTATGGTAAGCATAGCTAAAGAAGATAACTTTTCCTGACCCATGGTATTTCTTAAAAATGTCTTTATTCTTTTTAAGCTGAAAAAACAACGTTCACTTTCGACGGTAGTCATAGGGAGAGTACGCAAGATTTTTAACAGTTTGACAGTTCAAAAAAAGTATTGCACAAATTATTGTTAATAAAAAGCTGTAACAAAGCAACTGCACCTTCACTATTGGAAAAATCTTCTCGGCTATATAATACTTCTAATTCAGTTTTAAGTTTCAAATGATTTATGACTGGATACTCCGTTTTAACTAATTTAAACATATCTTGAGGAAAGCTTTTTTTTATAATCTTTATATCGATCTGCGTGAAATAACTGAGACACTGCTAAATGATTACTGAAGCCAAACCTGTTTTTGATCTCAGATGAAATTATATCACAAACTTCTACTGAAATTCTCCTTTTTGATTCTTCCGTTTTACATCTCTGGGCAGACTGCATGGACGTCTCCTCCAAATAGTTATTCAAAATTTTATTTCTGATGTCTTCAATTTTACTATGAAAAACGCCAATACATTTATTTACTGTTATGACATTTTTGTAATTGATTGAACAATATATCACAATGAGGCATAACTAAATGAAAAAAATTTAACCAGTAAAGAAAATGTTCCTTTGTAAGTAGTTTTTTAAACCAATAGCTTAGTTTAAAGTGTTGTTTTCTGATTCATTATCAATGATTTTTTCTAAACAATCTAATAATTCTGTTCGGTAGGTATAAACAGTCTCTATGCACTTTGTATTAAAATTCCATCGTGTTGGAGCAGCTTTAGGTAATATCACCTTAACAACATTATCTAACACGGCTGTTCTTTTTGACGATTTTCGAAAGAATGACGAAAAGCTATGTAAATTAGCAAAAAAAAATGTTTATGCTTTTATCCTGACTTGATGCTTTTTGTAAAATTAAATTTAGTTGATGAGCGTAACAATGAATAAAATTTGCTGAAAGATAACTTTTTTTAATTAAACATACCTATTAACTTCTTTTTCTATCAAGAGATGTTTGCTTTATCGTCATATTAGGTTTTGGACGGCCACCACCTTTGAATTTCACTCGGTCGTCATAACCCAACTTATGTCCATCTTTCAGTTTTAATATATTTTGTACAACACTCATATTTAATAGTAAACACCAAAAACACTGTTTTACTTAATTTCACGACAAGTAGAGAGAGATTTACTAATAAAATGTTCACAAATAAAAACATTAAAAACAACGCGATAGAATTTATCGACCAACGCATACCTAGTTAACATTAAGACTGGTGACTAGCGACTGCTGTACTAAATTTCGTGCGTTACCGTGTCAGGGTCGTCAGGGTCATTGTCCCCTCCAGTGTTTTCTGTCTCCTTTGCTTTCTGACGATTCGCGCATAAGTCTATTTCACTATAATTCGTTATAAATTCGGTCCGTAGCTAGCTTTGAGGACACGTTGTCGATTGACCCAAGATTTTTTAGTTCTATAAATAAATAATGTAATGATCTAGATATTTGAATAGTATTGTACATAGAATGAACTAGAAACTTTAATATATTTTTTAAGAATATTAAAAATATATATATTATATATATATATTTTTAACTTCAGAAAATGAATAGCTCTATTTTTTTATTTGTATGTGGGACGTCATTGACCAAATGACCCTATAGAAGAACCGCCAGTGTACAGTCGCACGAGTATGTTAGTGCCCTTTATAGTGAGTTGTGTACAATATTTTTCTCACAATCCAGGACTAAATTTGTTTTTTTTTTTAAATTATTTATTAAACTTCTAAAAATATATAAGCTAATACCGATTATTAATAGGAAACTTGAAAATTATTATCATAACGCAGTAAAACAGTTTATTTAGATTTTTCTCCAGTAAAAACATTTATAGTTATCGTATTATAGAGTTGCAATTAGAAACATTTACAGGGTGGGACAATGCATGTGTGTTTACAGTGTGGGATAATGATTACTCTTGAATCAATTGTACAGTCTCTGCGTCGTTTGGAATACATGGTTCTGTTGTTGGAGTGTTGGAATGGTGTATTTATCGCCTCCATAATTTACATTTTTATTGTCATAGATTCATCGATGAAGGTCTCAGCCACAGCGTTTGATTTCCACCCTCCATGTGACTTAAGAGTTGTGATATCACCAACTGTATCCACAAAAATTGTACCCGATGATCTTCGAAAGCAATGGCCCATGTATAGTTCAGGATCTTTTAAATGTAAATAGTTGGCTATTATTTTTAGTACATTTCCAAACTAGTTAACGCCTACCGCTTGCTTCGTGCACTTCCCTTGTTGATAATTTAAAATATCTGATGTGGCCAGCACATAACTTTCTTATACCAGTATATATCATTCTGATCTAAAAATATCATTCTATTTAATTCCTCACTTACCTCAATTAAATTTTAATAGCATACCTTGAAATGTTTCATTAAAATTTTTAAATAATTAATTATCAGCGTCATTCGATACTGTCACTAATAATTCATGTCATATGTTTTAATAATTTTTTGTTATTGCCATTGACATTTTTGTAACTAAATTAGACCTTTCAAATGTCATACTCTTAAATTGATCCTAACCCCATTTTATGAGGCCAAATGTGTAAAATGTTTAAGTTTACATCAGCCTTTTTTAAGTACTTGGAAAATATATTTTATATGGTAGACATGATTTATAATTTTTCTGAAGAATATATTTTTTTAAAAGCCAAATACAAAAAAGTTTAGGTCCTGTGGACCTCCTTTCAGCTGACCATTTTTGCTCATCACCGAATTTTCATTGTCTTTGGCCTTTAGAACATGTGTACCAAATTTGAAAGCTTTATCTATCTGTAGTATTGCTAGCGCAATACTACAGACATGCCGACGGATTTTTTCCACAAAGTTAAGTTTTTTCATTATAATTTGTCGAGACTCGTCCAGAAATGCAATACAAATTTTGCATTATTTTTTCCCAAAATTGTATCTTTTTTCTTTCATTCATTATGTCTCTTCTGGTGGTACCACATTCACCAAATTTAATGTGTCACCTAAAATGTCGTTGAAAATCTTAACTGCCAAATTTGGAAAGTCTCCCATTAATATTTTTTGAGTTATCGCGGATACACACATACCCATATATCCACACACACATACCCACACACACACACCAACAGACATCATTCGGAAAATAGTCAGAATGGATTCAGAAGGGTTCAAAACGTATATATCAATCAAAATCTTGAAGTCGAAAAAAATCACGATTACTTTAGTTCCTTATATTAGGTATAAGAATGTAAAAAACGAGAATCTTGTATATCAGTTGGTCTAAGATTAGAGTAATTTTTAAACATTTCATGGAATTCCACAGTTAACGTAAATGCTCTTGTTTGTTTTGTTTTGGTGTCGGGTAGTTTAATAAGAGTTGCAGATTCTAGGTTTTCTATATTTTTTGTTTTCAGTTGAGATAACTCTTGCATTTGACAGACTCCCGAAATACCAACAATTAGAGCCACATTGGTAAATAATTAGCTTCATGAAGAAATTTATTAATTTGTTCAGTGGTCAAAGTTTTTGACTTTTTTAGTATACAGCCATCAACTTACGCTTTAGCAGTGACTTTAATTTAAAATATTTGGTGATATTATGGTAAGTACTGTTAAATCCTGGTACTTCGCAGCATAGCATAGTGGGTCCATAAGCTATTTGGTTTAATTTTCTCAGAAAGCTCGCCTACATGTGTCATTATTACGTTTTCAGAAAATGAAGGACATATTCTCTTCTCTTTTCTCCATTTAGTATAAAATTAATTTTTAATTTTTTTTTTATTCAATAAAATATTTGTAGTATATTTGGTATCTTGGTCGAGATTTTTCGGGTAATAATTCTAACGAAGATTTTTTTAGCTGTTTGAACCACTAGTGGTGGAGTACCATTTATGGAACCGTCACTACTATAGTAATTTATACCTATTTTTTATATTTTCTTGCTTTTTTTACACTTTTATAAACTTCAAATCAGTAATCAAATAACAATTAGGAACTTCACGGGAGACAGACATATTTACAACAAAAAAAACGAGGCAACCAATCAGGCGTAATTTGCCAGATGCCACTGTGTTTTGTTTGGTACAGCCTACTTCGGAAAATGTTAAGCTCGTTGTCGACACACTGCGACCATTTCCGCGAGAATTTGAATGTTACTAATATTTGTTACAATTATTAATAACGTCTTAGTTATTTATGATAGCACTAATATTATTCTTTAGAGTATTAATGTAAATAATGTTTTTTCGTTACAAAGTAACGTAATAAGCTATTTAAATGATTATTATTAAAAAGGGGTAATTTGGGGGGTTAAATTTGGCAAAAATGTCTGCTAGACAAGGTTACGATTTTTTAGTGCCTTGTGAACTATAAACTGACTGGGCAGACGGTTTTTTTTTAATTTTAACTATTTTTTATCAACATTTCAAATGTTGATCCATTTTTCGCCACTTTTAGGCAAATTGCTCAAAAATTGACCGATAGAAATGTCTGCCACTACAGTACAGTACTGTACACCAAAACAAACATTGTGCGCTAGGTTTGGTCCGGTAACATAAAAAATTTTTTTCCAATTTCCGGCTACCGCGCGCCGACCGGGAGCTTTGTCTGCCAGCGTAATTGGGATATGTGGAGTACATATACTAACTACCTACATATGCGGACAAATATGGGTAACCATTCGTAAGAAATGTACTTAAATCCTGCAACAACCTTATTACTCCAGCTTTAAACAGGAGAGAAATTATTATCTTTGAAGAATTTCAACCAATTCAATAAAATTTTAACAGAAAGATCTCTAAATAATTTGACAGGGTTCTAACATGTTCTGACCTAATGTTATCCAAATCGGCTGTGCTAAAATTAAAAATCTAAGTTTGATTATGGTATTATTTACTATGTTTGTGCAAATTGAGGGTTAAAAATTTACCAAAATATAGTCTATAATTATTTATTTGTGGCATCCTACAATGTTTCCCTGCACCTTTGTTTAGGTATTAAGCCACTGTCCTATACATTATTCAATAATTTGTTAAATAAACCAAATTAAAGTGCGAGGAAACACTATCAAAATATACTCCTAAATCTTTATGTACTGATACTTTGTAACTGAATTTATATCATAGGGAAACATTAAATTTTCTAATTTTATTAATGTAGGACATTAGTACACATTTTCTAATATTCAGTTCTAATTTTGAGAGCATACATCAATTTACATTCTCCATCAAATCTTTCCAGCGTTTCTCCTGGTCGATATATTTTGGAAATATCGGCAAATGGTAAACATTCAGAATATTTTAACATCATCGGTAGTTCATTGACAAAGGTTATAAAAATCAAAAAGTCCAAAATTACTAACTTGGATTGCTCCTGGGATTATTACAAATAATTCAGTTTGACAAATGCGAGTATGTAATAGCACAAGAACTATAATAACTAAAAGTTGACCGATATCAATTTTCTTTAGACCAAAAAATAACAATTACAAAGGGTTTTAATTTGATAAATAAAAAAGAGTCAGGTGAGTTTGGGGTGTCGCGATATACATATTCCTTTTTTTTTTTGGTTTTTGAGATATAGCGGGTAAAACTCAAATGAAAATAGTGTGTATCAACAAAATTGAATAACATTATTTTTATTCCAAAATTAATCATTATAAAATCTTTGCTTTAATTTAATTATTTAGTTGCATTTTTTCAATATAAAAACATTTATAGGTCTAATTCATTTGTAAGAATGCCCGTACGTCTATCCAGGATATATCATTGATCATAAATAAAATGTTGGTATATTACAGTAATTTTAATTATTAATGTTTATTACCTCTGTTAAAAGTATGTATAGTGCGATTAATGAAATATTAATTAACAACAGTATAAATTACCACTATCTAACGGATTATCAATATTTAATGTGACGTTAATATTCTACAGAAAAGAATATATAAATAAAGATATCATTGATATACGTTTGTTTGTTTACCAATAAAAAAATATCTGATGTGGCCAGCACATAACTTTCTTATACCAGTATATATCATTCCGATTAAAGAAAATCATTCAATTTAATTCTTCATTTACCTCAATTAAATTTTAATAGAGTAATTTGAAATGTTTCATTAAAATTTTTAAATAAATAATTATCAACGTCTTTCGATACTGTCAATAATAATTCATGCCTTATATTTTAATAATTTCTTCTTATTGACATTGACATTTTTGTAACTAAATTAGACATTCCAAATGTCAAACTGTTAAATTTATCCTAACCCCATTTTATGAGGTCACATGTGTAAAGAATTTCAGTTTACATCAGCGTTATTTAAGTACTTGGAAAATATATTTTATTAGCTTGATATAGTAGACATGGTTTATAATCTTTCATCAAGAATATATTCTTTTTTGTAAAAGCAAATATAAACAAGTTTGAGCCCCGTAGACCTTCTTTCAGCTGGCCAATTTTGCTCATCGCCGAATTTTTCGTTGTCTTTGGCCTTTAGAATATGTGTACCAAATTTGAAAGCATTACCTTAAAAACTGTGGCTGCTATCGCGAACTACAGACATGCGGACAGATTTTTTTGTTCATAAAGTTATGTTTTTTCATTATAATTCGTCGAGATTCGTCCAGAAATGCAATAAAACTTTTTTTTTATTTTTTTTTCCCGAAATTGTACCTTTTTTCTCTTTCATTCATTACATCTCTTCTGGTAGTACCACCACATTCACCATATTTAATGTGTCACCTAAAATGTTGTTGAAAATCTTAACTCGCAAATTTGGGAAGTCTCCTATTAGTATTTTTTGAGTTATCGCGGATACAAACATACACACACACACACACACACACACACACGCACACACACACACGCACATGCACACGCACGCACTCACATACTCACACACTCACACACTCACACCTCACTAATACACAGACACACACACGCACCGAGAGACGTCATTCGGAAAATAGTCAGAATGGATTCAGGAGGGTTCAAAACGTATATATCAATCAAAATCTCGAAGTTAAAAAAAATCACGATTACTATAGTTCCTTATATTTTTGTTTTAAAGGTATCAATTTTAAACCTTTAATTATCAAAATATGGCACAGATTATGCGTCGTTTTGCGCCTCAACTTGCGTAGTTATAAATGAACTAAAGACTTTTAGACTCGGGAAATATTTGTAGACTTTGGTTAATATTAAAACTAATACCTTCAGCTCTTCAGTCTTCATAGATATCTGGTGTGGTATTTGTTTAGTAAGCTTTAATATGTGGAGAGATTTATTTCTGCTCTCATTTGTTTTTTGGGTTGAACTTTTGATATTTTTGAAAAATACGCACCACGCGCCCACAGTTTTTTCCTACCTTTTGTTTATATTATTTCATAGAGAAAATGGCTAATATAGTCTCTAGTAGCCACACTGTTGTTTTCTTCTATCTAGTTCTGTTATTCCGGCATCCTAAATTCAGAGTTCCTGTTCTGATTTTAATTCTAAAATTTCTGAGTTTATCTAGATGAAAATTAATTTATTTTCTCAATCAAATCGCTCTAACACTACTTTATTTGCCAAGCAATGACATTCCATAATTTTCTACATCAAATGCAGATCCCCTCATGAAGATAAAACAAACACTTATGTATAGTGTTGTCTCTGAACAAAAAATAAAGTGCATCTAGATTAAGATATTTTAAATTTCTTTTATCCAGTTTTAAATGTTTTTTCTACTTTTTATTTGTTTTTGTCTTTATTTGCGTATTAAAATAATAAAACCAGAGATCTGATTGTTTTCTCTGAGTATCTTCATACAGATATCATATCACATAATCTGTAACACTTTAAAACATGTCCCATAGACTCAATAACACTTCAGCATTAATCACTTTTAGTGTCATTAAAAATTTGTACCATGTTCTTGCAACTAGGGCCGTGCGGTGGAGTGAAGGGAAGAAGCGGCCGTTTCAGGGCGCAAACGTTTAGGGACGGCAAAATTGGGTACATGCGGTAATTCTCTCAGTACGATGGTGAAGTCGAATCGACTCATTATATCCTCTGCGATATTATTTGTGGGAAATATATGATACACTGTTCGAAATATACAGGGTGTTCCTAAATATCATATACATACGCAAAGGGTAATTCTTTGGCTTATTTCATGACTGGAAGTTTATATAATCATAGATCCCAAAACGCTTCTTTACTGATCTACAGGTTGTTGAAATTTGAAGATTTTTATTTTTTTTCTTTTTATAGCTCCTGCAGTTTTGAGATATTTAGCTCAAATTTGGAAATACAGGTTACGCTTGGGCTTACATCAAATTACGTGGTTGTGAGAATCCACAGGGAGTTTTTTTCGGCGTTGGCAGATTTCTAAAATACAATATGAATTTTCTGTTTTATTTAGAAACTTTTTGGTCTCTTGTAGTTTTTCCGTATATGCGACCGTTCCGAGAAAAGAAAATGGGAAAATATTTTTGTAATTCGTACGTAGAATAAAATTGAAAATTTTTTATGGTCTAGTAGGTCAGTTTTTTTGAAATTGGTGTTGTTATTAATTTTGACAGGTCGCATTTGAAATCGTAACTTGTATCTGCATATATGTTTTAAATACTCGTTATAATCTCGTAAAAATTGTCAAAAAATCTTCAAATTTCAACACCCTGTAGATCAGTTAAGAAGCGTTTGCGGACCTAAACCATAAACTTTCAGTTATGAAGCCAAATAAGAATTACCCCTTGCGTATGTACATGATATTTTAGGAACACCCTGTATACTGAAGATAACGATGCAGGCACTAGGAATAAGACCGAGGGCCTATTAAAGAATCTTGAAATTCAAATTCCTTGGTAATATTGCTGCCTGGCATGAGATTCTATTTGAAATTAACTTAGTTTCAAAAAGATACAGTTTGCCAAAATTTAATCTTTCTGAATGCTTAAAAATTACTTGAAAAAACTGGTTTCATTTTTAAATAATTACCGATCTAATGGATTTCTCCAAATGTTAATTACGGCTAAGGAAATGACTTGAAACTTAAAGTCTCTGGAAAATTCTCTGCAGAACAAAAAATTCGCCCCAGAAGAAAGATTACCTTTAATTGTGAGAACAGAAATGAGCCAATTCTAAATCTGCAAAAAAAAATAAAGTGGAATTTTTTTAGGTCATTTGAATGTTACCTTAAACCCCGTTGAAGAAAGATTCGAACACTTACGTTTGCAAGGCGACAAATTTGAATTTCTTTACAACATGTTTGATCTAAAAACTGTTAAAGAAGAGACAGTAATAAATAATTGTAAGGATTTGCAAATTACCTTATAAGATAATGATGACAGAGACTTAGATGGAGTTGAGTTACAAAATGAACTCCTTAATTAGAGCAGAAATATGAATACGAGGCTGGATCCGTTAGAAGTTTTTAACGATCTATATATACAAAAAAGGGAACGGACACTTTATATCCCAATACAGTTATTGCTTTGAGAATATTATTAACTCTTAAAGTAACTGTAGCGGGCGGTGAGAAGAGTTTTTCGAAATTAAAAGTAATAAAGTCTTACTTAAGGTCAAGTTTGGCACAAGAAAAATTAAGTAGTCTTGTTATTTTGCGGCCCTGCTTTCAAGGATTTTCCGATCTTAGAATATGTCAACATGCAATATGTAATCAGAACGTTTCTGTTAATACGTCACAGATATGGGTTGTCACATTATTGTCACTAATGCCTCAATTAAGAAGTTAGACGCGACACTTCTAGACCTTGATGTAACCTATAATATAATATATATATATAATTTTAATATTGCATAAACTCGAACAAAGTACTTAAACCAATATGCAGGTAAATATACACATAAGCATTGTAGCTAATTGAAGAGTTTATTGCGATTTACAAAAATACTATTTATTTTACAAATTTGTTACAATGGAAAATTAGCATCTCTTAAATCAAAATTCAAAGTGATATTTCTTTTAAGGGGGGGGGGGGGGGGTGTGAGAGGGGGGGGGGGGGGGGGGGGGGGGGGGGGGGGGGGTTTGGCCCCCTTCTGGGGGGGGGGGGGGTATTTTGTGGGGGTTTTTGTTTTTTGGGGGGGGGGGGGGGGGGGGGGAGGGGGGGGAGGCCCCCCGGGGGGGGGGGGGGGGGGGGGGGGGGGGGGGGGGGGGGGGGGGGGGGGGGGGCCGGGGGGGGGGGGGGGGGGGGGGGAGCGCGGGGGGGTTTTGCGGGGGGGAAAATAAGGGAAAAAAAAAAGGGGGGGGGGGGGGGGGGCGGGCCTCCTTGGGGGGGGGCGGGGGGCCTGGGACCCTGGCTCCTTTTCCTTTGTGTGGGGGGGGAAAGGGGGGGAAAGAAAAAAGGGGAGGGGGGGGGGGGGGGAAAAAAAAATAATGAAGGCAAAACCCGGCCCGGCCAGCCGGTTTCCTTTGGTTTTAAAAAGGGAAACCCGGGGGGGCCCCCAAATGGTAAAATTTCAAAAAAAACAGAAAAAGAAAAAAAGGGGGGGGGCTAGGGGGGGGGGGAAGAAATAGTAGGGAATTATTATAAAATATAAAAGGCAAAGATGAGAATGGAACAGATATATAATACCAATAATGTGTCAAATACCTTTGAAATTAGACTATACCATCCCAGACAGCACACACGTCATATCCATTGGATTGATACTCGTGATGGACATGAATGAATCGACTAGATATCCATATATGATTCATAATCCATATCCTATGGATACCTATATTTCAATGTTAAACGTTTATACATATTCTATGGATATCTAGTAAAGGTATGTTCTTTTTATGGAGGTTTAATATCCTAAGGGAGAGGGAGGAATAGGCAATTATTGTACATGTAGAAATTCATTTGATATTCCTTATAGTACCATGAATATTCAGATTGCATACAATATTAATATCCATAGGACATGTACTGTTTAGGACTGCATGGAAGTGATCATCAATTCATCAAATCAACTTTATTAATGATATAGTTTTTTTTATTGACAAGTGTTAATTTTTTTATTCTTTTTTTATAATTACTCAGACAAGGATAACGATTTTTATTTATCATCTTATTACAACGCTTTTTTTAATTTTTAGTTTCACTTAAGTCACTAGGAAGAAATAAAAAGCATCCAATTACTATAAAAAAAAACCTTGAAAGAAAGTCTCCTGGCCCTCGAAATGTCACTAAACTCATTTTTTTCTAGCCTTTGCAATGATATATATCAAAAGATATGAATCTTATATTGGGGTGAAGGAAGCAACGTTGGGGAAGGTATCGCAAAGTATTGTCAGGTGACTCCCTCCGAACTGTTCAATTTGTTTTTTAACAATCTTCCCAAATTTATGGATCTTGCATGAAAATTTCATTGGGAGATTTTGTGTAGATAAGCAAACCGATTGTATACTATCTTGTGAATACATGCGAACTGCAAAGTATGTAGTGTTAAGGATACACGACGCCTATGCTGTCAATGGGCGCCTGCTAGTTTGTATTATGAAAAGAACATTGTGTAACCATTGTTTTATAAATATTTAAAATAACCAGAGCATTGATGAGATAATCGTTTTTGACTAATATTATGTTCCCGAACACACTTGATTGTGAGCATTTGCAATATTCACTTGTAATCGATCTGTTCAATTGTTAATTCCCTTGACTTCATGAAACGTCTCAATTTTAAATATTAAACGTGAATTGTTATTTTCAGAGGGGAATTTTTGCGAATCTGTGCGTTTTGTGCGTTTATAAATTGTATGTTTACAAATTGGTGCCTTTATTGTTCATAAGCTGCATGTTACGCACACTGCGATTGTCGGTGAGTACTCTTGATTTATTACTCTTTGTTTACTCTGTGCGTACTTGATTTGATTGACTCATTAGTGCTATGTTTACTACGTTGTGCTCGGAACAAAGACTCATACTTGATTTTGAGGACCCGTAAGTATAGACCAGGTTCTACAAAAGTAGCGAAAGTCGAACCACAAATAGAAACATTCTAGCAGTCGGTGCTAGGGTTATATGGGATTTTGACTCCTGATACGTAGTCTAAACACTCGAAGTGTTGAGCCCTGATTATACACATATTTCAGAACGTCGGCTCGTATGCCATTGGAAACTTTGGTTTTGCGTAAGCCATAGTAGTGATCTTCTAATTCGGCATTGCGGCGAAGAAAACAAGTATCTACGCGCTCACACATCCCGCACGAGTCAGCAATAAATAATACACGGTATGTGGGACGTACAGAGTTAATTCCCGAATTTGATGGCACATCTAAGTTGACCAACAATAATACAATGGATAACAAAAATTGATAAAATTGGCAAGCTGTATCATTGATCGCGCGAATATTTTTCCTATGATTGGGCGACTTATTGGATGTGCAAAATCTTGGTGCGATTGCCAATCTATGGAACCTAATTCTTCCTTACTGGAAGCCGTTCTCTGTGAAGGAAAAACTAGTACGTGCATTTCCGTTGCAAATTAAAGGCGTATTTACTGCAAATCTAAAAAATTTCCAAGGATTTGGAACAGAAAAGCTAATGAAGACGTGGTTCCTTTTATTATTCGAAATTGAAATTTGGGTAAACACTGCGAATTAAGATCAGATCGCAGATGTAATAATTTTTACTTTAAACGACGATTTATTAAAAGCAAGTGCTTTGATGCAACTAGTTGTAAGACTACGGAACAACTTCTCAACCCTTTTAGTAGAATCGAACTATACACGCTAGGTACTACAAAAGAAGCGAAACGTCAGCAACCGCAAACGTTGGGAAGATATATCTAATAAAAGTGGTTGTTATATATGTGGATATTGTCTCCTGGTATTAACAAAATCGAAATATCTTGCGAAATGTCGAATGGTGATATAATTTGAAATATTTCTGCAGCAAAATCGAAATGGCTGTCATCTCGTTGTCCCATCATCCGTATTAAATTACAAAACGGAATCGGAATATTGGCATAGCTCATACTTCAGCAAGTTATTAAACATCTTTGGAGAAGAATCTGTGACTATCGTTGACAAAACCCTTCTGGGCAGTCACAGGACTGAAGTAGCTCGCATGCATCTGTGACGATATACAAGAGCGATTAGATAAATTGTTAGAGCGATATCAAGTTTGCTTTGCCAAGAACAACGATGAATTGAGCAACACTAATATGAGAAATGGAACAATAACCTAACCAACTCACAACCTATTTGCTATAAGCCATATCATTTGTCCTATCATGAAAGACACGTCGTACGAGAAACTGTAAATGATCTGTTCAAAAACAAGATAATTGAACCTAGTGTCTCGCCTTACGCAAGCCGAGTTCTTATTGTCAAGAAATGGCCGGTGATGTTTATCGCAAAGAATACGACTTTTACGTAAATCAACGGAAATATCCTCTTCCAGATGATTGAGTGATCAGTTGGAAAAGTTAGCTGTGAAACAATTACTTTACGATATTGGATTTGAAATCTGGATATCATCAATTAAGAGTGTGCAGCGAATAGCTTGACCATATTAGCGATACACTACACCTCATGTGGCATTACCAATACAAAGAGAAACCAACGAAAATTCGGATTGACAAATGCGCTAGCTGTTTTCCAGGAGTTATCAATGATATGTTCAGGTCCTCTCAGATTCAACTATGATTTGGCATATTTAGACGCTATTCTTATTGTGTACAAAATAGGTCGCCCAGATGAAGGTTTAGAAAAATTGGACGATTTTGAAAATTTCAGAAATAGGAAATTTGACATTATACTAGAGATAAATGCTCGAAATTTTTGAAGTCAAAAGTGGACTATTTCGTATCTGTAATCAATGACGGAGGGCTATCGTCCGTCACAGCACAAAATAGCGGCCCGTGACAAACTTTTCCGTATAAATAGGAAGAATGTTACATGATGTCCTAGATTTAATCATGGCCTATGTGCCTCATATTGGTTGGGAAGTTCATTTATAATTTCGCCTTAAAAGTTAAGCTGTTTCGTGACAAAAACGAACACCTCTTGGGACTGGAAAGTATCATAAAGACCTATCTAGCTTACTCTTGTTGAAACAAAAGTCTTCAGCATTTATTTTTCAAACCGGTTCTGTCACTTTACGATCCTAAACTGGAAAATCTTCTATATACTGAACTTGCAAATATATAATGTAATTTTACCAGCTAGAAAGCATCGGATTTTTTTCCGGAAGTCGTTTTCATAGTTATGAATTAGTTGTAATGTACGGTAGTATAAGTATTAGCTAAAAATAAGGTATTACGCAATTATCTGTACGGCATTAGATTCACCGTAATAACAGATTTAAACGCTTTGCGGTTAACATGGACTAAACGAGATTCTTTCACCTCGAATTGGCCGCTGGTGGTTAGCGCTTTAAGAATACCATTTAGACTGTTAATTTATCGACCTGGAATCCAAATGAGACATGTAGAAGCATTAAGTAGACAGCCTTTTTCACTCACTGATCAAGAACATAATTAAAGAAGCGGATTGGGTACAAATGCATCCAGTCCCAGGATGATGATTGTTTGTTAATCAAGGAACAGCTTGCCTATCGGACATCCGGAATATACTCCAACTTACTTATTTTAGGCAATTCCAAAAGGCATAAGTGAAACAAACGTAAAGTCGGGGATTTGCAATAATTTTAAAGAATGTTATCAAAAATTTGTTGGACATCCTCGACGATCAATTCAAACTAGATTCAATGAGCATATGGCCCATTGAAATATGGTAGAACAAATAAATCTATTGTCGCCCAACATGTGTTTGAGTAACAACTATAAAATAGAGTATTAACAAATTTAAGATAATTAAGAATGTAACAGTATACTGTACCGATTTGAAATCTTGGAAATCATAAGGTATTCTTCAAAATAGTATGAATAGTGACAGAGGGCCTATTCCAAATAGCTCGCTTTATTGGTTAGTGGGCCACGGTTCACCGGTTGTGAGAACAATAGGGTAGATTGTTAGACATAAGTTTATATTTAATCATCTCCAGATGATGCCGACTTGGTTGTCGCAACGCGTGTCGATTGCAGTATATAGTGACTTTTGGTGTTTCGTGGAAAACTACGTCAGTGTTAGTTTACTGTAAATTAATCATAAAGTTCTATCTAGTTACCATTGGAAACAATAATTCTTCTGTATTTATTATTTCAAAACTGTTTCATTATATACATAAGAAAAATTCTTTTATATTAAAGTTACAAAACTAAAATAATTACTGTTGAATTTTGATAACAAACTTAATTTTTTTCTGGAAATTTTGTAATATAAATTACTTGTAATGACGGTAGCTATTATTGGCTAAAAAATAATGTATTACTCTATTATCCCTAGCTTGGCACTTGAGCTTGGATGCGCAATGGTCTACATCCCCTTTTGGCCTCTGTCCTACACTAGCGATATTTATCGTCTCTCTGCGCTCCAAAATGCCAACCTAGATTTGTTGATTTATAACTTAATACAGATGTGGCACGGTTCATCAGTTTTTATCTTTTTGTTTAAAAGATCAAAAACAAATACTGAATGCGATATATTGTCGACCTCCAAATCTAGATCCTGTGTGACTGCAAGAATAGTCCAAAATTCTTCTGTCATGATGACTGCTAACAAAAGTTGATACGTGACATCCGGTATACTCGAACTTACTTATTTGTATGAATTTCGAAAAGGGTCCTTAAGAGAAATTGTTTGTAGAATTACATGTTGGGTCGAAATCAGAGCTATAAATCGAAAACACTGCATTTTAGCTAGTAATTTTTTGCTATCTCACTGCAGTTTCTACTATGTTTCCAACCCCTACAACCCGCCACTGAGAACTAGGTAAATAACAAATAATTATAATAGGTACCATATTTTTGGTTTATGTAACCACTGTTTAACTAGAGTTTTAATAAATAAATTTTGGCAACAAAGAAAATACAGTAATTAATTTATCTCTTTAGATACTCATCACACCATACAAATGGGTAAATACAATCTAAAAATAATTTAGAGATTGTCACTATGTTAAAAAATAAAATATAATATAACATAAATTATTTAATATGAATAATATGTGATTTTGTTGGTCCCAAGAAGAGGCACAAAAATATACATGTAAAAATAAAATATTTTGTAAGAAAAATTAAACGTATTTCTAGGTATATCTATCAATTATTCATTTCGTTTTGTTGTTATTTCTTTATTCTCGAATTCGGGATGTTAAAATGTTAGAACATCACTTACAATCGATATTCTTCATATCTTCAGTTGTAGTTGTGTATCATCGACAATGTTGGCCAATAATGGTGTTTTTGCATCTGCCAGCCACCACAGTGAGGCACCGCCAATAATAGTGATTGACCTATGATTTTGGTCAGCTAGGTGCCAAATACATGCCTGGTAATTCGCCTCGCACATATGTATTAAAATATGTATTTTTTTGCATTAATATAATATATGAAAAAAAAATTGAATAGTTATAATAATGGTATTTCCAATAATGTGCTTATTTTCTTTGTATTAAGTATAATTTGCGTTAATCCATTATTTAAAATCATTCAAAATTATCAAATTTGAAGCTAGAAATAGAGGACTCTTAAAATTCGTTTTAAATAAACTTATATTTTGCAAATAGTATTTATGCTTTTATACGTTTACAAATCATATTCTAATATTCAAGTTATTTTCGCAAACAGCAAAAGACTAGGTACCTACTACATCCGACACGCCTTTCGCTAACCAATTTGGCATCATCTAGACATGATTAAAGTGGTATTAATAATTTCAGATGATAACAATTTCATTTATGAAACCCACATTGAGTGTGTGAAAAACAACTTTAGTGTTAGTACTGTCACATACCAATCACATGCACGGGTACCATGGCGCCGTCATACTGACCTCTTATTTTGGTACCTATTGGTCGGTATCCTCATATAACCAAAATCCTTACGATAACATATATTATAGGTACCTATGACATAAATAAGGTGACGTCATATCAATGTCATCTTCTTATTTCATATAAGAGCGTCGTTAAGATTGAAGACGTGTCTCTTTTTATTGAAACGTTCATTAAATAAATTTCACTTGTTTCAGTTCACAGATAGCATTGGTTACGTCTTGTCCAATTACAATGGCTACAAATTTAAATGTAACGTATATGGTTAATAGACAAAAAACAAAATTTTTTATTATGTTACTGTGAGCTTGCAAAATTTATTCATCAGACTTTTAAAAGAAATTGATATAATAATAACACAATGAAATGACACTGCAGACACAACATCTAATATCAGATTACTTAAGTGCAGGAACTGCACAACATGTGCCCTGGCAAATAATAATCAGATAGATGTACTGATTTTGCCAATTCATTTGACAAAATTGACCATTGCATATTGTTAAATATGTTGAGAAATTTCTCTATCTCAAGTGATTTGATAATATTCATATCAACATTTCTACTGAAGCGAAAACAATATATAACGGTAAATAATTTTGAGGCAGGTTACTACATATCAGATTCAGGGGTCCCATAAGGTTCAAATTTAGGTCCACTTCTGTTTTTAGTTTTTATAAATGATATTGTAGATACTGTAAAATATTCAGCAGTTAGCTTATTCTATGATGACACGAAAATTTATAAATCAATAGATAATTATCAGGATTGTTTACAGTTACAAGATGACATCAAGGAAATACCTAATCGGTCGATTATCATTTGATATTAATAGATGTAATATAATGACTTTCACATTATGTAAAAATATGATTAAATATAAATACAAAATAGGAAATAATTTATTCAAAAATGGATCTGGTTGTAGTAATCGAATTGAAACTGTCATTTAGTGATCACGTGACACTTATTTCGAATAAATCGTACAGAAACTTAGGTTTTATTCTACGTAACTGAGAATGTTTAAGTGCAAGAAAACTATTTTAATGTTATACTTCTCCTTTGTAAGATTCAAAATGGAGTACGATCACTGTTTGGAGTCTTCTTTATGCCAAGTATATATATAAATGACAGAAAATGTACAGAATAAAGTTTATAAAACACATTAATTTCATTTTACAGTAACGGTACACCAGTAATTCTGCTTAACTATGTGAATCATCTTACTAGTTATAATTTAATGACAATGACACAAAATAATAAAATAACATATTTTGTATAAACTTATACATGATCTATCGTATGATGTAATCACCCTAGATAGAATATTAATCAATCTTTCAAATGAAATGACACGATTTTATAGAACTTTTTCATACACTATACCTATTAAAACGTATGAACAAAAATCACCTCCTGTAAGAATGGCACAGGGTTATAATTCATTACAAGAATATCTTAATATATTCGATAATAAATACGAACTATTCACCAAAAAATTAAAAAATAGATTATTCAATATTCAGCATCAAATAATATAATCTTCTCTAAATTTGATAAATTTAATACATAATTCTCTTCTCCACTTTCACCATTTCTATATATTATGTATAAGCATGTTTGGTATATTTGAGCTAGCGTAAGCTGACTGCGCTCGAGAGCAAAACTTATCGTATGTTTTTTGCGAGATTGTGATTGGGGTACAGTGGTTTAAATGTACCAAACACAGTTTAAGTATCTACTCTAATTTAGGATCTGTTAGGTTAAACTAGAATGAGAACATTTCATTGCAGAGATGTATGATTTATTTTTGCAATGAACTTCTAGATATACACAGTTTAACACTGACGTAGTTTCCCACGAAACACCAAAATAGCATATACTGAAGTATATGGTGGTTTGGTGTGTCGTAAAAAACTGTGTCATTGCTATAACAGTTTTTCACGTCAAAGGTTCCCCACCCACTTCAGGAATACACAGTTTGTAACTGGCTCTCATGAGCTGTGCCTTATAATAATAAATAAATAAACAAATAAATATATTTGACGTCATTTAAACGGCCATTGTGACATACAAATGATGTTATTTACAAGGTGGTAGCGAGACATCACTATTACGTGATGTCTTGAATCTATGAAATTTGTTAACAAATTAAAGAAGTACATTATACGGTTTTTGCACCATCAGTTTTCTATCACCTGCATCTAAAATATAACCAAAAAATTACGTCATACTATGCCTTTGTTACTTAGGAGGATCCAACCCTTTTCGGAATTAGATACTAATTTAAAACCTAACATCTTAAAGGGTTAAGATCATCATCCCATAAAGGCCCCACTGCACTCTCTCACTAAAGTTCTAGTTTCGCTCTCTCAATGCCCTATTTTTACTAAATACATTTTACCAGATGACTGATACACTTTTGTGAACTCCTTGTATAAGACTTTAATTATAAAATTGGGAGAGATCTCGTTAAGAAACCGTAATAAAAACCGTCGGTTACTATCGAACGTATAACTAATAATTAGGTGACACAGAATGGAATATATTGTATATGGAAGAATTAAACACCTGTTTTGGTACGAAGAAAGAATTTCGAGTGTGAGATGTTATCATGATGGTATTTGCTTGGCACATCCCACATCAGCTTCATGATTATATTATGGAGATAACATCAAATTACCTAGCAATTTAATTTTATGTGATATGTGCACTCCTGCAATCTTGTTCGAACTTCAAATTAACTAGAATTGTGGGTGTACGAACACGAAATTGCATTTAATTCCTCGAAATATTTCACGTCATGTTCGCACACTATGTAGGCATTCTTCTCGCGAATTATTTATTTTGTATTACAATGTATGAATACTATCCATTCATTAAAATAAGATTTATTGGTACTTAATTTGAGGATCTAGCATCAGAGGCGTCTCTTAAACCTTCACAATATGTTAATCACAAACTGACGATTTTACAAAGGGAAAACTGATAAAAGAGTCACCTTAAAACAGAGGTGTATACGTGAAAACAAAAAATATTTAAGCAAACCCTATGACAAATCAAAACACTGTCGAAGGAGCTTTTCGACGAGTAAACATGAAAACTATGCCTAAGGGAAACATTCAGAAAAGAAAATACTGAAGACATATTCGATGTAAACCAGAATAAGCTAACTAATATTTGGAAACTTAGATCTAAACATTTGAAGATTAGGAGATCTTAACATCATACCAATATTACGAACATATAGCATACGATAGAAAAATGTAGGACGCAGAAGAGATGGAGAGGCAAAACCAGGAGAATATTGAACATAAAGAATCCATAACACTGCAAAACCAGAAAGCGAACCAATATTAGTCCAGAAACCAGCCAAACGTATGTTTCAGTGCAAAGGATTTTGACATTTATCACTTTCCCACACTCATAGAATGAAAGAATATGTTCTTTGCTACTGTTAGGTAGCCAGTCACCATCTTGATGAATTTAGGACTGATTAATCTTCAAGTAGTTGGTACCAGCGCCAGCGGTAGCTCTGAAGATAAGATCGCCCTATTCGCCAACATTTAAGAAACATTTATAAGAAGATGAATGGAAGAAGATGTTTGTGAACATTTTATGAAATTAATTCATTCGATGATATTGTTTTAATCGACATTCATTCAGTGACAGACAAGGGCGCATCCAAGACCTGCCTAAGGTTAGGGGGCACTTAACACAAATTTTGAAAAATACCTAATAAGAAATGCAAGAAATGGTGTGTAATAGAAAAAATACAGACATTTTGAGAACACTTTTTTTATGGTAGTTCTAAAATTAAATATTAATAAATTAAACACCGGTAACGCCTACAAGATATGTAAATTGAAATGATATCGTGACTGTTCATAAAAATTAAAAAAAGAATTTCAAAACTAAAAACTGTTCTCACTAAATTAAGAAATATGTATGTATATACATTTTAAATTAAAACAAATGTAGAAATGAGATCATGTTCAACAACCTATTCAAAAATTCAACAAAAAGAAAGTTCGATCTTAACTAAGAGCCCGAAATTAGTAACTCAATACTTAACACAATTTGCCAAAGGACTAAAAAAAATTAACATAATTCCTCAATCTCAAGATATGATAGCACCGTGAATTATAGTGTTGTTAGTCTCCTTTTTCCTAAAATATGTATAACGAAAGATTTTTTAATCGATTTTGATCTTTTAAAATATATTCAATGAAGAACTGTTGTAGCTTATACTTATTCTTAGAGGTCCTAAATATATTCATATCTTTTGGAAAAGAAGTTTTCATAGTTACAGTGATTTCAATTGATTTCAGTAGGGTCACATTTCACCTTCTGCGTCTTTCCGATGATTTAATGCAGATATCATTCTTGCATGCAGCATGAAGTAAAATAAAATTGCACTTTGTAGGATAACTGGGGTAGTTTTTGTGAAATCATATTTCATATATTCTACATTGTATTATTATTTACTGTAATTTTGTTAAAGAAAGACCATTTTTATGAAAATGGTTTAGGACAATAATGGTAATAAGAAAATTTGTTCTGGATCGTTTTGGGAAAGTTTTTTTAATAAACTTTATTTTCCTAAACCACTCAACAATTTATAAGAGAAAACATATTTTATGAGGAGATGCTAGTAACAGAAGTATTATAGGTTGGGGTTGATTAAAAAAAAATTGACGTGATCAAACCAGGAGTTGTCCTATGCTAACCTACAATGAATCCCAGGAGA
This sequence comes from Rhamnusium bicolor, assembly GCA_029963845.1. Taxonomy (NCBI): domain Eukaryota; kingdom Metazoa; phylum Arthropoda; class Insecta; order Coleoptera; family Cerambycidae; genus Rhamnusium; species Rhamnusium bicolor. Next base: position 756,253 of record JANEYF010004573.1, on the reverse strand, counting down.
GAAATCCCTGTCGATTTTTCTATAGTCCGAACGAATGGCAGTAGATTTGTATTTACTGATCGTCCTTGAAGAAATTGTGCTTAAAAGGATTTAATGAATGTTTTATTTTAAAAAATCTTTGTGATCGCATTACTGTCATTATTGGATTTATTACTACTATTTCCATTTTTCTGGAAAAACTCCCTCTAATAAGCATTTGTTAAAAATTATTTTAAGTGGTATAGCTATAGAATTAATACATGATTTTATAAACCTGGGAGGGATATGGTCTGGTCGGACTTTTATTTACTTTCAGTTTTGAGATACGATCCTTGATCTGTTCTGTTATTATTTAGATAGTATTACAATTAGAGGTGGTGTCATTAGGCATAACTTTAAATAGGGTATCTGACGACGGTTTATATTCAGATCCAAAATAATCTGAAAATGCGCCACATTTGCTATTTTATTGCAACATTCAGTATTGTTATGTACGAGAACAGATGGTAGAGTCTGCGATTATTTCATATGTATGTCCGAAACGATTTTGCATGGCTAGTTTCATACATCGATTAGAAGAATGTATAGAAGAGTAAGGAGGTCAACTATTACATACAATAATTTTATGTAATAAGACAGGAAGAAATTACTCCTTCCATTCTTCTATAATATTACAGTTTTTCGTACTTCTATAATCCTCTCTAATAAATATATATTCTAGGTTGTAATTGTAAAGTTAATTCTGTTGGTCTCTGTACTTACAAGGTCCAATCAATTTTTTAAATATTTTTTTTCATTTTTCACAGAAAAATTTTTTATTTAGGTTCAATCCACTCGATCCACAACTCTTTATCCATCACAAGACAAAACTATTGTGAAAATAAACTTAAATTTTATAGTTTTTGTCTCTATAACTGGTGTTTCAATGAAAATAACTGGAGGAAAAAGAAAAATGTGGAAAACAGAAAACGTGGAAACAACCTCAAATAAAGAAGATACCAAAATATCTTCAACGTGAAACACACTGTAAGTTTTGATACTAGGAACTGAAAACACAATAATTTTAATAAACAATGTAAATAATTTTGCAAAATGAATGTAGAACGCCCGATATATTTTAACAATACATTCCAATATCTTCATCCTTAATTTAATATGGCATATCCGTCGTTATTTTTAAAATGTCTGAGTGTTTAGAACAAAACGTCATTTGTTCAATACGTACGTAATTTAAACTGAACCAGAACAGTCTTTTTGTTAACATTACTTCGCCCTTTATAAAAACAGATACTGATATGGAATAAGTCTAAAGTAAGAAACATGTGTACTAGAAATAAACTGTAAATGAAACCGGATTTTCAGATCACACCTCTTCTAAACATAGAGCATTTAAAAAAGAGCCCCTGTTTTCTTCAATATGTTTTGTCCTATTAATTAACCATAAAAGTAGCATTTACCTTTCCTAGTACGAGAGTACCACATATGGAAACACATTTTTCTTATAATCTTGTTTCAAAATTTAATTGTATATAATATAATTTAGAACAGTTCTTGATTAGGAATTATTTTAAATGTATTCATTCAAGTTAAGCAAACGCAAAGTAAACTAAAATCCTAGATAACTGGTACTGTTAGTTGCTGTTATAAATAGTAAAGTATAGGTATCTGGTTAAGATTGCTGGATTGGGAGGGATTCCGGAAACTGTGTTTGTAGATGGTTGGACAAGATGAGGTCGGAGAAAGACAGTTAAATTTTTTACTTATGCTAACTCCTGTTCTTCGGGGAACTTATTTAACCTTATAACTAACAGTTTTAAGACCTAAAATTAAAATAATTAACTAACACTTTTTGCAAGTTGTAACACATGACGCGCATTTAGTTTTTAATATTACTTTAAGGCTAACAGGGTAAAAATCCTTAAAAATCCCCCTCAAATCAACTGCAAAATGAAACATCTATGTATTACCGTTTAATTTCTAATGATTAATATGAAAATATTTTTGTTGAAAATGTTTTTGCTTTTTGTGATATATTTTGATTAGAGATGATTAATTTGAAACAACATTTTTTGAGAGGAAAAAAGCAACAAAAAATAAAAGAAGAGAAGGAAGTATTAATTTTGAATTTTTCACATGCATATTATCATGGTACACCCCCCTTTTCTCCCTTAATTTTGAAGATAATTGATTGAAATTTGGGATATCTTATATACGTAATAAGCGGCACTTTTTGACATTCAAGTTAATTTTTTTCACTTCCGGTTTCGCCGGACACTAACTTCCGATTTTTAAATGGAACACCGTGTATATTATTGCATTTTTGAATTCTGCATAATTTTCTGAATCCAATGATACTAAATAAGTGACATCTCAAACGTCAATATTTTTTATAATATAATTTTTTGTTTTCCAGTTAAGTTTGCCATGGCGGTTCCGATTTATTCTAAATGACCCGTGTAATGCTAGAAAAATCGAAATCCCGTCAAAAATACTAAATTACGTGATTTATGAGCAAATAAAGTTCATCAAAATGGTTTTTGGGGAAAAACTCAATTTTTTCAAATGGAACCATGTTGGTACCGTGGTACCATTTATTAGTACTATTAATAAGGAACTTATTCATATGTCGTATTAAAATGTGCGATAAATACGTGATACGTGATTTATGAGCAAATAAAGTTCATCAAAATGGTTTTTGGGGAAAAACTCAATTTTTTCAAATGGAACCATGTTGGTACCGTGGTACCATTTATTAGTACTATTAATAAGGAATTTATTCATATGTCGTATTAAAATGTGCGATAAATACGTGATACGTGATTTATGAGCAAATAAAGTTCATCAAAATGGTTTTTGGGGAAAAACTCAATTTTTTCAAATGGAACCATGTTGGTACCGTGGTACCATTTATTAGTACTATTAATAAGGAATTAGAAAATACAATTTTGTTCTAATGAGGGTTAACGCGCCTGAATTCACCACGAGAGGAGCTAGTGAACGGAAAGGTCAATATCACTGAACGTTAATGTTTACTATGGCTTTTTAACGCTAGTTTTTAGTAATTTTTATAAAAATTATCTGAAAAATATTTAACACAATGATGGCAGAAGGGGAAAGTAGTAATTTACTTGCTCACAGTAGGGAAATTATTGTACTTATCAAAAGTGTCTTACATCATTAAAGTTAGGTTATATCAAGAATGAATATGATAAAAACACGAATGTACATGATTATTACTTACGATTTTCTATAGTAGACTTCTTTGGTAACGCATAATTGTCAGGATTAAAATGTTTCTTACAAACACGAATGTTTCGAAGGAGTAAAGTTATCTCTATCAACCACTGTTTTAGGCGAGTTTGGTCTCTCGGAAGGATATGTCCGCCTTTTGTTTCCAAACAAAATGGAACTGCACAACACTGAGGCACAATTAACAAGGTTTTTTATTTGCTGGTGTACGAAATAATTATAATAAAACACTATAAACTTTTCCCGCGCCTAACAATAACTTTTGATACGACCTTACTCGACCAGTAGTGGTGCCAACTGGTGAGCCTGAAAACGTTAGCCTTCATTAAATTTTAAGAAGTAACTAACTAAGGTGGCTTTGAAAACAATGAAATATTTAGCTTGTCAAACATTTGCTGGTTTACCGGTGTTTTTATTGTGTCTTTATAAATTGTTTAAAATTCTTGTTAGTTGTGTTCAAAATACTGCAAATTTATATAAGAGATGAAAACTGTTATGTTAATTATTTATGGGGAATGTTCCATTTAAAAATCGAAAGTTAGTGTCACGTCTGACGAAACCGGAAGTGGAAAAAAATCACTTGTATGTCAAAAAGTGCTGCTTATTATGTATATAGGATTTCAATCAATTATCTTCAAAACTTAAGGAGAAAAGGGGAATGCACCATGATCCTGTTACACCAGGTATATGATGGGCGTGACCTAAAGGGGTTGCCGAAATATCGGTAACGACTGGTAAGGTAATTTGTGTTTGATCCGAAATGATGCGTTATACTCCCTAATTTGGGTAACATTGGCTGTTGGTGGACTGTTCATAAATTGATGGGTGTAGAAATGTTGAGAAGTTTTCTCGATATAGTCCGCTAGTGGTATTATGTCGGGACATAGGTCGAGTAACTCTCTAATGGGTGTGTATCTTGTAGAATTTGTAATGGGGAGTAAAAATTAATTTTCCAGAACTTTTAATTTGTGTATATTCGTCACCGACGCGCTGCCCCACGCGCTGACGCCGCATATGTTAGGGCCGGTCGCAATATACTTGTGTATATTAATTTCTTATTTGTCATATTTAGTACGCTATTCCTTGCCGTGTGGGGGTATAAACTCCTTGACAAGCAATAGACCTTGCAAATGGTCATGTTAAAGTAAGTTAGACCCTTGTCCAAATGAACGCCAAAATATTTGACGTTTTGTTTGGTCTGAATTTAGGTACCCCGGATAGAAATTGTTTGTAAAATTTTTAGTAAACACCATCGTCTCTGTCTTTTCTTCGTTCACTTTCACCTTCCACTGGTCATAGTACGCTGCCGTCCGAATCACGTGAGCCTTTAACAGTTGATTCGCTGCTTGAGCAGATCAGCTGTGACTGTACATGCCGTGTCATCAGAGTACGTAGCAAGTTTCGTGTTAGGAAACTGCGGAAAATCGGAGATGTATAATAATTATGGTGCAAGAACCGACTCCTGTGGGACTCCCGCGCGAATATCTCGCGAAGTTGAGAGTTTGTTATTCACTCGAACCTGCCGCTCAGATAGGAGTGAAGTAGTCTTATTAGGTAGTCAGGAAAGTGAAAAGTATGTAATTTATAGATTAGCCCCGGTATTCATACAGTATCGAAGGCTTTCTCAATATCCAGGAGCACCTTGACGGTGCTCTTTCCGAGGTTGTATTGCAAGGAATGTTGTGTGCTATAGTGTGGAAGATTTGCACAGATTTGCCTGCCATAGGTATTGTATATTGCCCAGTTTTGGGACTGATTTTTGTAGTTCATTATTTTGATACAAAATAGTTATTTATACAACAAGAATACAGAATGTCTACTGGCTCGATCTGAAAAATTCACACGCGTCAAAAAAGACGTCTTATGTTCGACGTCGAAATAAGAAATAATCACATTACATTATTTCATTAAGTTAAGTAAGTTACCAAGGTATTAAATAAATAAACCAAAAAGTAAAATAATTTCAAAACACCTGTTTGTGAAGATATTTTGTACAACGTATTTAAGTATGAGCAACGAAAGGGATCAAACTGACTTTTCAGACATTCCAGAAGAAATGAAGGCATCAGCAGAATGCTTTAGCTTACCAGCTTCTTCCTGAAAAGTTCAGACATCTGTAAGAAAAAGAGTCCAAAGTCTTTGCCAGGTGGCGCCAACAAGAGAAAGTGTTTAAGGTAGCGGAACCAGTTGTTTTTGCTTATTTACGTGAAAAATCTAAATGTTTAAAGTCGTCAACACTGTGGTTCAAATATTCCATGATAAATGGAATGACTTTGGCTGTCATTATTTTATGAAGTGGTATAAAATATAAAGATCAATAAAATTTAGCAAAATGTAGTCGTCTTCCTCAGTACATTTTGTCTGCGATGCTTAATCCTTTCTATTCATTGCCCATAAGGCAATTTTTAGATCAAAGATTTCGTGGTCATTGGATTGGAATAAGAAGCTCTATTGAGTGATCTGCGAGATCCCAAGATTTATTTCCCTTGGATTTATTTTTATAGGGTTAGTTGAAGAGTAAAATTTACATAACCTAACCCAATTATTTAGAAGATTTACAGCGACGTATCACGCCTGTCAATTTCTCCAGAACTCCTACAGAATGTCCGACAACATTTTGAACTAAAGCTCTTGTAGCATACTTTCCCGAAACACGATAATAAATACGTATTTAAGTTTACAAATTATTTCACTTTTAGCTCAAAATTGGAGAAACCCACAATTTAACAGACATCAATAAACGATCGCAGTAAAGTAGAGAATTTCCGCCCATCACTTACTCAAGTATCTGGCTAATCCAATAATCCAAAGAGGACAGTCTAGTCCCAAATCTCAAAGGGTACACATGTAACGTATTTTAGCGTAACTGTAGATTTCACAACTTGTTTTGTCTTTGTAAATAAATAACTTCTTCTGATTTTAAGTTTTATTTAGTAGCATTTCGAACATTTAATTAACTGACACATACGTAATCTAATTTTTTAGGTTAAATATTTCGAACATAATTTCTCGGAAACTAATAGCTCAATTTTAAAAAGTAAAATGCCGTTATAAAGAGAATTAAATAGGCATTAAAATGATGTTACTTTTCCTTTCTTGCCACTTGACATTTTGGGGTAACCTGTTTAAGCGTTTTGTCTAAAATATTGTCAAAATGATAAACACGGGTGGATTAAGTTCATTGGGACAACTTGTATGTACTTATAAATAATTTTTCTTAAATTTTTTATGCAAAAAACTGGCAACGATATTCAATAACAATTTGAAAAGACCCTCGCGTAATTTTGTAGTGGTAGACAATTTTTGTACAATTCTAGTTACTTATAGTAATAAAATACTACAGAAATTTCATCCCTTCGAATAAAATAATAATAATAATAATAACACCATATATATAGTATAATCTCCTGTATCACTAAACTAACATTGTACGTAAGGGGGTACATATTTAGAGACAACGAAAAATAAATTTTGAAAAGTTAAAAATCTCGTAAAATGTTTCAAATTTTCAATACCGTTAGACTATAACTCTAGTAACCACACAAATTTTAAACTATTATAAATAAATAATATAGTCTTGCCGCTAATTACTATAATCTTAAAAAAAAACATGGGTGTTCCATTTTTCTTTTCCAATAAAATATAATAAATTTACAACTGTCATTAGTATACCCTGAAGATAAGGTGGAATGCTGCATTGGGACCGCTTCGAGGCCATGTACAGCTGCGAAGATGACGGTTTCTCACCGACTAGGGTCGGGGGTCAGGCCGGTACTCACGTTGGGCACGCCTCTCGCACGCACTCGCCGCCGCGAAGAGTCTCGTCTCCATGTCTTTAGCTGCAGGATGACCATGGAGAGGCCGGTGGTATTAAGACACCAAAACTCCTAAAGAATTATACTCAGATAACAAAGAGTAGCTTTATTGTAAATGAGCTTTGTGTGAACACTTAACTGCTTAGTTTCAGCGTTACATTTCTTGCAGCAACAGCAATGTACATTATGCATTTGTTCATTAAAATATTGAAATGTTTCTAACACAAATCAGTTTTTATCTACAATGCTTCACAAGGTTTTTTTTATCTGTACTAAAATAATACAATCGTTTTCATGTAATGCGTTAATTTCATTGTTTACCTCATTCTTTGATACTCCAGATAACATATATGTCCATAATTGAACAGTTATTGATATTCCAACATGACAGAAAAAGTTAAGTCATATGACTCCCAACAAAAATTGTTGTAAAAATGAACCACTTTTAATTGTAAGAAAATAATGTTTTGCTAGATGTTCTACAGGGGTCAGTGCTGGGCCCACTTTTGGATATGTGCTATACCAACGACATCACGAAATTTTATACGTTGATTGATTTATCATACGTGTACTTTTCTTTATCTTTAAATAGTCAATTGACCTATATTCTAGAGATATCGAAAAATACAAGTTTTATAAATATTCATAGTGGTTAAGCTGTGAAAGTTCTGGCAAGATATTAATTTCGCATATAGACTCCAAATATACAAATCTTATGGATGTTCTACGCTGGATAGCTAAAAGCTATCCAATTTGTTTAAGAATCGCTTGATACAGAAACGTCTTTATCTTCTATTAATTGTAAATGAATGATACTTACCTACCATTATCATTTGATTTTATTTTTTAATCTTTGTAATATATGCCTCTAAAAAATAAAATTATTTCTTTTATTTAAGTGCACCTAGTTGGGCCCATTAAAATGCAATGAAATACTCCTAGATGTCGTCACTTATAAATTACCAGCATTCAGTAGATGATCACTCCTTACCTGATACTCAAATTAATTTATAAATTTCAAATCAAAATCAAACTACAAACTTATTCTTGCAGGTAGTAGTATTCCCTGACAACTGTGTCATAGATACTTTTTTAATCCTAGTAGTAGTTTTACTTACAGAATTAGAATATGGAAGAAAGGTGCAGCAATAATAATTACGGAATGAGTAATTCCAACTATCGAATGAATTCATTTAATTAGAACATTTCCAGAAAACATCATCTGAATGATATTGTTAAGTTGCTAATTAATGCTGCAGAGTTTTACTTCTCATAAAAAAATGGGTATTTAAAATCAGAACCGCCTTGTATCAGTCACATGTCATCATCAGTTAGTTGGCAGCTGCGTTTTGTTTATTTAGTTGTTTACACTGTTTATCGTTATTAGAGACAACCTCTCTGTCGTTATCACATAATAAAATGTGTCTATTATCTATGAATAAAATACCGTCTCAGTCCATGCATATACATAACCTTCATTCTTAAATACAACACTCAAGTTAGATATAGACTTATAGATACGGTGTCTGTCTTTGTATTTGCAAACTAAACAAATTCGTAGTGTATTTATTCACTCATTCATTTAATTTGAATAGTTTTGCTCATTCTAAACAAGAAGAAACCATTCATTTGTTTGATTATTCATTTCAGTTGAATAGTTTTATTCATTCGGTAAAAATTCTTTCATTACTCATTAGTTTGACTAGAATGATTTTAAATTCATTCATTCGTAAATCAACTATTGAATTATTCGAATAAGTACCAACTATCGAATTATTCGATAGATCCCATCAATATATTAAATATCAGTAATACAGCCCCTTGTATTCCTAAAGTAACCTTGTGTGTGGAGAAAACGGACACACACACGCAATATTTACATACACTGGGGTTAATTTCAATTTATGCAGATTTTTTTAGATTTTTTCCATGGGGATACCTAAAACACAAGGTTATATGGGAAGAAACTAGAGACAATTTATGAAGGAATTTCGTAGGTGAAATTGGGCCACAACCGAGGAATATGTTGCAAAAAGTAATGAGTACATTTGCACCTTATTTTGAAGATTATAGAAAATTGTGGTTATTTCCGTCCTGTATAACATTCAATGAATTAATTTCTCGCTTTTGCTAAATATTGCTTTTATATTTTTGTAGTGATAGTTGATAAATAATGAGTCAATGACCACTGGAGTTTCAGGATTTTAAAAGATAATTAAATTTTGTATGAGGATCAATAAATAATATCATTATTAAATTGTCACAATTACAGTACTTATACTACGTTAAAATATTTAAGGGTTACCACCCTTCTTTAGTTAATTTAAAAAATTCATATAAACAGGTGCACAAAAATTCTTCGTTTTAGAGATTGGTAAGAAATGAGATTGGTGTTGAAATTTACAAAAAAATTTCTAATTTTTATTATATTTTCATTATAAGTGCAGCTATTTAAACCAAATTTGACACGCAGTACACTTAGATAAGAAGCTTCTTAAGGTGATCGTATCACGTTCCAGAATTAACCAGTGGCGGAGATACGGGTAATCAGTACTATCAATTTGATAAATAGTAACGCCTTATAAAAAATTAAAAACGATCACATATTAGGATAAGTCAGTCAATTATAAACAATAACGGTATTTTAAATTTTTTTTCCTCTTTCAAAATTTCACAATTTTTCAATTTATTTCACCGTTATTGCAAAAATAACAATTTTATAAAACTAAACAGGCTTTGGTTGTTTTGTTTTTGTCGTCTTGATTATATGTTTGTTTTGCTTAGTTTGAAAAAATGTTTTGCACTTGCACCATTTTTGTATAATTAATACATTTGGAATACTATTGTTCTGTTTGTCGTGCAAAGTAGATCATTCTTTAACCCTTTTCATTACAGAAAGTAGCCTTTTTTCGAACGTTTATGTTTTGATTCTCACTGCCATTACCGTTGTGCGGAAATTCTTTTGTCACATACTGTTTTCATAAGAATGCGAGGAAGAGTTATTACTGAAAATCAAGAATCATTTTTAAATAGATTTACTTAAGTTTGTTTTAAAAAACTAGCGACAATTTATATTAATATGATTGATATTGACGGGTCTGAGTTCAACATATTTTCTATAGAATTGAAAGAAGTTCGTTTGTAACCACGAATTTTCTTTAAATTTAATAAGTTTACGAAACAGGTAAGTATCATTATATTGATTACAATAGGCCTCATATCTTCAATATCCTCTACAATTATGTCTTTTAGTTCATTTCTAAGACATCTTCCTGCAATTCTCATAATTAAAACAATCTACGGAAAAATAAATGAATTTTAAGTAGGTATATGGCAATAGGGATTTAGTTGACCTCCATCATTAGGTAAGTGTTGTCTGGTACTTTGGAACTTCTAAAAGTTGTTTTCATTTCGGCAGAAAATTATCGTCTCTTTTGGTTTATAGTCCTTCGCTTTTTCGTTGTAAGAATGCTACTAAATTGGGACATTTTTGAAATGTTTAGGTTATTCCTCGCAACACAAGGAGCTCTCAACATTAAATATTCGTTGTACAGGGTTGAAGATTTTATAACTTTGGACTTCTTAACAAAATAGAACTTTTTCTATTATTCAGGCACGTCGCTAGGAGTGGGCCTGGACGGGCAGGGGCTTACCCAAAATATCGATGGTCCACCCTATGGCCCACCCAGTACAAAATGATACAACTTAATTATAGCAAACGACATACATATACATAAAATTTAGTGTAATAAAGTAGGTAGAAAAAAAAGTGATGTAACTAGCGATATCTTTGCCCACCCTAAAAAATTATGGCCCAGGCTGTGCCCACTTAAAATATTTACACGGGTGATGTGCTTTTCCTTTGTATGAATCATTAAAAATATTGATTTTTCAGGTAACAATCTCAATGTTTCGGTGTTCATTGCTTCTTCCATTTCTGTTGCATGAATTATCACTCCATTTTAAATGAGAACAGGTGTGAACCATTCAAATATAAGAAATATGTTAAATATATTTTCTAATAATTAATATTATATATTAGTTTTAACTCTCAAGATACAGCTATGACTGGAACTTTAAAGTCACATTCTGATTTTCAGTGATTCACCCGGTATTTCTTGCTAAATATTTTGTTTGGTGAAATATTTCAAAACGTCTGTTATTTTCACACAAAATTAGCTTATACTTATTTTTATTTCAATAAGGATAATTCAGCGAACGGTCTAACATGGATTTGGATCCCACGCTGAAGCGGTCTTCTGTGGGCAAAATGCAAAACAGTCGATGGGCGTTCACCAGTATCGGTAATCAAGTAAAAATAGGGTGGAGTAAATTGGTGGGAACCTCGAATTCATCGGAACCCTTTACGCCGTCTCGAACTAATAGCTGTTTATTGTGGAACAACAAACATCTTACAGGATGAAAACGTGAACTTTGACAGTGGCGTGTATGCACCAAGCTCTTATTAGTAGAATTTAAGTGTTGGCAGAGGTAAAAAATTATTTCAACGAAAATATTATTTTTATTAAAGTTACGGGGTGAAACAGACAACCAGACGCATCTACATACTTTCCAGTTGATGTAAACTAAAGAATTTAAAAAACAAGTAAGCATACAACTAAACTTGTATTAACGATAATATTTATTATACCTTAACTCTCGTCTCGAATTGAATCGAGACCAAATAGCCGTGGTGACGTCAGCTCGACTTCCCAGTGACTCGCTAACTAATGGCGAACTATTTGGAATGTCTTTTCTGTCGCTACTCACACTACATTTACATTTTGTAATTTCTAAGCTAAATGTATCCAGCTGCTGAGATTGTTTGAATCGAGAAATCCTCAAAGTAGTCCAAGGTCTGTGGTATACTGGGAAAAAATAAACAAACGTCAAAGGAGATCAAAATTTCACCATTTTGCTGGATATATTTTACCTTATTAATAAAATTATCGGAATTAATCACAGAGGAACTAGGTGCAATGAGTAAACTTTCGACCTCCTCTATTAACCAGTTTGATAGGTGGTAAGTCGGAGATCCAATTTCTGAAACAATAAGGACTTCTCTGGTTTATGTATCTTAGGCAAGCATTCTAAAAATATCCAAGTGTAAGAAGGTAACATTTTGATCTCCTTTGACGTTTACTAATTGTTTTCAATTGTTACGATACCACAGACCTTGACTACCTTGAGGATTTCATCGAATCAAACAATCTCAGTGAGGATGTAGTAAAAGAATATATTCAACTCACTAAACTTTTCATGAAACAAAATTATTTTCGATTCAATGATAATTTTCTCGAACATGAAGGGACATCAATGGGAAACTCTTTGTCAGCATTCATTGCGTCTCTTCATGAATTGATTAAAAACAGAAGCAAATGGAGAATTTGTATATTTCTCCATGGTGTGGCTTAGGTTTGGGATGATATTTTTGCAGATTGATACTGGTATGGCAACTTTGTTTCTATATTAAATAGTTGTTTCATGTATTAGTAATTTGGAAGCGGATTGGAACCTTTAATATGAAGATAACGGTGACGTAGTTTTAAGCGAAGCACCAAAGCACCATAACGCACTTGACGTGCTATTTGTCAAACAAGTTGGCATCATCTGGAGATGATCAAAACCAACCTTATGTTAGCAATCCCCATTTAAACCAAAAATTTTGGGGGGGGTCCCAAAAAAAAAAAAGGGGGGTTTTGGGGGGGGCCCCCCCGCCCCTTTCTAAAATATTTTTAAATTTTTGGGGTTTCCAAGCTTCCAAAAAAACCCGGGGGGGGAGAATTATTAAAATTCCTAATTAATCTTAAATTGCTAATATCTATTTTACGGTTGTTCTCAAACACATGTTGCGCAACACTAGACTTATCTATTCTACTATACTTTTGAGATTGGCCATATGTTCTTTGAATCTGGTTTGAATTGATCGTCTAGTTTGTCCAACGTACTTTTAATTACAGTCCTCTGAAGGCATTTTAGATGAGATTGTTGCAAGTGTTGAAAGTTCAAGTCAATACTTTCCTAATTCCTCTAAAGGATTTGTTAGAGAAGCTTGCAGAAATCACATCTCGACAAATATTGTGTGTAAAGTAAATAAAAAGTCAAAATCCGCCAAGGATTGAAAAATTATCAAACGTTGCGTGCAAAGGATTGTTTTTATTTAAAAGCTGATAAGGGAATAAGGTTGTTATTTTAGATAAAGAGGACTATTTTGAAAGGGTAAACAATCTGATTAGTAATGGTCCTTATAAAAAACCTTCTAGAAATCCATTACCAAAAATGACTACTGAAGTAAGAAATGTACTTAAATCCTGTAACAACCTTATTACTAAAGCTTTAAATAGGAGGTTTCGTGTATCTAACCCAAGCAATTGAATGGCCGACTTACACCCTATCAAAATGGTTCACAGAGGAATTAGAAAGTTTATCTATTGTACCACCTAGTTTCTCTGTGATTAATTCCAATGATTTCATTAATAAAGTGAAAAATATTCAGTTGCAAGAAGGTGAAATTTGTTATCTCCTTTGACGTTTGATCATTATTTACTACCTTAAGGATCTACTAATCAAACAATCTCAGTAAAGATTACCTAGTAAAACAGTATTTTCAACTCACTAACTTTGCATGAAACAAATTACTTCATTCAACATAATTTTTCAAAAAATAAGGAACACAATGGGCAACTCTTTGTCACATTCATTCCATTTCTTCATGAATATTAGAACAGAAACAAAAGAAAAATTCATTTTGATTTGATATGGATTTTAGTGTTTGATAATTCCATATTGACAACTTTTTTTAATTAAAACTTTGATTTTTTTTTTTATATACAATGTAATATTATATTGTAAACACTATGAAACATAATCAAATATAAATGATAAAATATTCTTATATACTATACAACAATTTTTTTTGGGAACAATTTTTTTATTTTAGCTTAACCAAAGGAGTAAACTTTCAAAAAGCATTAAGTCCATATTTTAAAAACGCGCCATTATGTTGGTCTCCGATTCTATAGTTTAAGACGCATGCTTTAACGTGCTAATGGACATTCAAAACACTTTTAAAACTATTAAATCAGCATCTACAGAAGTACTTAGAATTTCAAAAAGCATTAGATGCATCACTATTTGACAAACAAGAAGCATTTTAAACTGCGTTGAGTGAACTCAATTCTTTTTGTTTGTCCATGTATTTATTTCATAGTATTTTATAACGCTTTTTGCTTGTCTAAGTAATTTTGAATTTTAATTAAGTTTAGTACAGTGTGAGTCTTGGGTCATCGCCGTTGAGGGTACATTGTTTGTCATCGAGCTCTTGATTTCGTGAAAAATTGCATATTTTTGTGTTTTTAAGACTTATAAAAGGCGTAATGGATAGTGAACACGTAGTTGGAGATTCTGAATGAGGCAGCAGAAAACGAAAACGGCACCTAACATCAACGGAGCGAAAAAATACTAATTTTTTGTAAGGTTTCTTGTTTCTTATTTTTTTTTTTTTTTGTTTAACAAGCATTGCCTCTTATTGTATAAATCCAAGTGTGTTAAATCCAGAAGGCGTATTTCTTAACTTTTCCGCCGATTTCCGCCACAAAATACCCGAACCGTTATTTCAGTTTTTCAGATTTTTCCCAAACAAAAAGCTTTAATCTTCCTTGGACAAACAAAAAGTATTATGAGGTCCGAATTACCACTGTCCTTTCAAAAATTATAGATTTTTGTAACTATTTACAGTTCTAATAATAACATTTTTTTGCTATTTTTTGATGCCGCACTTGTTTTTCTCACGTAATATATTCACAGTAGCAGTTTTTCCCCTTTCCTCCCCTTTCCACAGTTTCTGTATGGTAGTACCTAACGCCTTTTGAAAATTTGTTCCATAATATTTTAATTGTTCGGGGTTCATTATTGTCAAGTGTCTAATAGCAATAATTCATAGATAAGTTATATTCGGAGCGCTTGTTTACGCCCACTGCCCCATGTTGAAAATAAATACACCAATGATTTCGAAGTCATTGGAATACACTCTAAATATGTAGTATTTATGAAACGTCTATGTGAATAGTACATAAATAATTAACAATGCGAAATGAAAGACACCGAAGGTTAACTTTTAAAAACGTCTCATTTAATTTTTGAAGAAGTGTATTAGTGGGCAGTATAACAATGTTCATTTGCCATTGGAAACGACACTAAGAAAAACAATATTTATCACAGAAATGTGTCAGTATTAAACAAAAAAAAATATTCTGAACTGAACGACAAATACACCTGGATTAGTGTGGATGAAACCACCAATGCTTGTGGGTATTAAGACACTGTTTTATAAATTATTTAACACAATTTGTTAAATAAACCTCTGCGCCGAAAATATGAGGCAGAGGTTTTTAAAAAAAAAAGTTTTTGCCCGTCCAAAAATGTCTCACACATAAAAAATATTAATCCGAAAATGAAACTTAAATAACAAATATTTTAGATGATTTAAAATTGACGTTTCGGAATAGACTAATCATTTTGACGTAGAGGATTATTTATATTGTTTTAATTTGTAGGGCAGTGACTTAATACCCAAAAAAAAGGCGAGAGAAAACATTATAGGATGCCACAAATAAATTACTATAGATATCTTGTACATCTCCACAATATGGATATTAATATCAATATCCTCAGATAATTTAAAAGCGATGAAACTGTACATCAACCTAACTACCTTTGATATGAAAAGACACGACTATGTTCTTCCATACATACACATAGCTATTTGGTATTTCAATGAATACAGTTTTTGGCAATCTACAATCTATAAGATTTAAATATAATTTGTAGTACAATATTCTGTGAAGTAGCAATCTGTCTGGTTCTAGTTTTGAAATTGCTGAAAATGGCGATTACGTTAGTATTTTGTTGATATTTTGCTTGTTTTTAAAATAATACCTAAATTATATCCTTATCTGTATAGCCTTTAGATAAGTATCTCAAAAATCTATAACTTTTGAATACTTAAAGTAGAACTATTTTGATATTCCTAGTAAATAATAACGTAACGAGAACTATTGAAAATGTATCACCCAGCAGTGTTATATATTTAAAACGTTTTTGTTATACAGGGTGTTTCAGGTATGCGGTTATTAATTTCTATGGGTGATTCTACATAAAAAAAATGAAAAAAAGTTCATATAAACATGGGTCCGAAAATCCTTCCTGAGGGCGCTGCGGGCCTCTGTAGGGGGCATCCAAAATTGACATTTTATTTAAATACACAAAAAAGGTTTTCTTGTTGTAACGCCGTAGGACCAACCAGTTTCCAGAAATTTGAACATAAAGGAATTTTTCCAGTCTTTTTGCGTAACCAGAATTTTTTTAATGATTTCATTATTTTTATTCACATATTCGCAAGTACCATGGACAGAAGGTCATCTTTCGATCTACACTTTTAAAAATTCACACCGCATTTTTTTATTTGTAAAAACTTCTGCTAATGATCAACTTACTTGGCCTTTTATTCCTTACTTATTTGGTTGTTATTGGTTTCCGATATTGAATTGTCATTAATGACATAAAAGTTAAGGTTCTCATTGCGCAGTCTTTAATAAGAGAATTTCAATTTTTATTCAATATGAGTTACACTTTCGAAGAACAGGCCGATATTCATTTATCTCGATCGAACCTGGGGTAATGCTGCTGCAAGCAACAAGATTTTACGAAGAAGCTTTCGCAAATAGAAGAATGCCTTGCGAAAGATTTTTTTGTAAATGTAGACCGTTCGTTACGAGAAAGGGGTAAGTTCGATTCAGACAAGGAGAATTTCGGCCCAGATCATTATGTAAGGACCCCAGAAACAGAAGAAGCAATATTAAATGCAGTAAATGCGAATCCCCAAATCAGTACGAGAGGGTTAGCGTTACAGGAAAGTATGTCAGCAACGTCTGTTTGGAGGGTGTTACATGAACAATTACTGCATCCCTACCATATGGAAAAGGTGCAAGTAAAAATTAAGGGGAGGCCTTCTGTCGATGGCTTGCGCGAAATTGTGAAAAATGCTGAATTTATTCAAAACATTTTGTTTACAGACAAAGCGGGGTTTACGCGGGATGGTGTTGTCAACTTTCACAACAATCACATATGGGCAGAAGAAAATCCTCATGCTTTCTTTGAGTCCAGGCACCAAGAAAATTTTTCCATCAACGTTTGAGCAGGTTGGCAACTTGGCAACAGATTATTACGACCATTTGTTTCACCTAATAGATTGAATGGGTTAAATTATCTAGATTTTTTTTAAAAAATAATTTAATAGATCTCTTGGACGATGTGTCGTATGAGACCAGAAGGACAATGTGGTTCATGCACGATTGTGCACCTCCCCATTTTAGAATAGTTGTTCGAAATTATTTAAATGAAGCTTATCCCAATAGGGGATAGATGGATTGGCAGAAATGGACCAGTAGCTTGGTCTTCCCGATCCCCCCGACTTAAATCGTCTTGACTATTTTCTTTGGGGTTATTTGAAAAGCCTTGTCTATTCAACTCCTGTGACAAATCTTGAAGAGTTACGTGAACGTGTAGCAATGGGTTGCGAAATTATCAGGAACGCGCCAGGAATTTTTCAACGGGTCTTTGCTTCATTGAATCGTCGTCTAGCAGCTTGCGGGTAATGAATGGCGCCCATTTTGAACATTTAATTTAATTTGTTAATCTTTTAAACCTATTGAGTCCTTTAATTTATTAATAATTTGTTATTTTCCTTAGTTTATTCAAGAGAATAATAAATGCAATATCACTCATATTTGTTCTTTTTTTCATTGATAAGTCGACAGCCAACCCTATTGGTACTTCTCTGTGTCACGTAATACAGATTTGTTATTTTAAAAAATTGTCTGCCTACGGTTTTTATTCTTATTAAATTATGCAGAAGAGCGAGATATCATTACTATCCTTATTTTTGAATCCTAGGCAATGCATGCGTTTCTTTATGTTCCAATTTCTGGAAACTGGTTGGTCCTACGGCGTTACAACAAGAAAACCTTTTTTGTGAATTTATAGCCAAGGCATCAAATTCCGATGAGACATTCACAAAAAATTCACATTAAAAAAATTGGGGTAGAAGTAAGTCCCCCCTTTCCAATTTTGTGCACCCCTGACTGAATTTACCTTTGGTGAATAACATCAGATAATCACCTTTATTGATATCGAATCACGTGCAAAAACTAGTCACTGTAGCTCAAAGGGTTCCTGAGATATTAAATAAAATGTCAATTTTGGGTGCCCCCTTCAGAGGCCCGCAGCGCCCTTAGGAGGGATTTTCGGACCCATGTTTATATGAACTTTTTTTCATATTTTTTTTTATGTAGAATTACCCCTGGAAATTAACGACCGCATACCTGAAACACCCTCTCCAATTTCAAATGTAACAGATATATGCAACATTTATATAATAATTATAGGCCTTTCTATTTCCTATTCCTCCTATAAATATTTTATCAAAATTTAAATAAATAATTATATAATATTTATTAATTTATATAAAATTTTTTCTATCAACACCACTGCTCTGCTGTTCCCTGAAATTAGAACTAACTATAATCACTAAATCTATCTCGACGTTATGTACAATATGAATAATTAAATCTTATACAAACACTTTTTTTAATATTTATTTCCAGTATTATTAATATTCTTTAATTTTAATTTTTTTTATATTTATTAAAAAATATAATTTTAAAAAAATTTGCTTTTTGTCATGGATACACAAATTTGAGTGACTCAACTGTCAGCATACAAATCGTATGGATATTTTAGTGGTTTTAAATAAAAAATGGTAATTATAGCTAGAATGACCAAAATCTCCCAAATTCGCATTTTTTTCATTTTCATTTTTGTCAATATCACAATGGCGCACAACAGTCTTCTAGCTAGGTCTTGAAAAAATGGCGAAATTCGTAGAGCCTTCTCGGCCGTGCTTTATGTATGAATCTTTTTCAAAATATGCACCATATACGACTCTTAATTGTAAAAAGTGGTTGATTATTTGAACAACCGGTCCTCTTCACATTGACACTGAGAAGGCAACTCTACAAAGACAATCACGAGTGTTATAGAATAACACAACAAAAATGTAGAGGTTATGTTGTTTGTTTTAGTTCATCCTCTTTCTAGAAATGTTATAACATTAACATAACCCTAAATAAATACTGTTATTATAACCCATTACTTCAAGGTTAAACCGTATACAGTACGTCCAATGAACTCTTCGGTCAGTTAGAAAAATACAAGCGATAGCTGAGAACTAGAATGAAATGAGATGGAATAAGACACGCCCAGCGACCGCAAGGACAGGCTATGGTTTGGTGGGGTATGTGGTGATTCGTTTCTAACAAGAAGTGCTTCATCTGGCTTTAACCAATCAAAATTTTGTTGTTCCAATAACGTCACGGTGACGTCATTGGTAGAATATTTATTTGTATTATTACTTCCCTCTTTCATTTAATCGAAGAGAGACAACCATGCGTGACAATATTATGCATTTTGAATTGTATTTCTAGTTGGTGTCGATCTATTTAGCAACATATTTACAAATAAATTTCATATTCAACATTCTGCGATATGCCGTTGTAATGCTATATCATAATTTGATATTTTTCTTCGCACGTATAAACCATTTTTCGAGAATGTGTGAAATTTTAATAAAGAATACATCCATACATTTATTGAAATGAGCGAGGAGGGTAGAGTTTAAGAAACTCACCGCTGAAGTCTGTACCCCAATAGCCATCTAAGATACATTCCTACATCGTGACCCCACCATTGCTGTTACGTCCATCTCGCTTGTTTAATTAGTTTTGTTAACATTTGGCTGCATTTTCCAGTTTACACACTGTATATAACGAATACCTACTTCGGTCAGTTAGAAACAGAATACAAGCGACGGTTAAGAACTGGGATGAAATGATATAAATTCGTTGAGAGCGGGGCGAGCAGCATATAATGAATTCACTGCTGAAGTCTGTGCACCATTAGCCACATACGATATTAGTATTACTTCCATCTTGCTTTTTCAATCGGTCTTTGTTAAAGTGTGACCGTATTTGGCATTTTACACACGGTATAATATGAATATTTTATGTTTGCTGAGTTATAACTTTGTCATATTAGCAACATGTTAATTATCACACTTTAACAAGATTTAAATTGTCACAACATAACAACACGATGGGCACGTTTAGCGAACACAACCGTTGGGAGGTTGACCGGTGGCAGTTTGCTGAACGAGACGGTTGACTATGCACTAACTGAAAGCTGCTACTCAACATAATCAGCAACAAATTTGTACGCTGTCTCTAGCCAGCACAGGTTGTGAAATGCTATGCCTTCAATCACTGGTCGAGGTAAAGCGCCTAAATGCAGGAACTTTCCAACACGCTCTTAAGCCAGGCATGCAGTTAAGACATTTCAAAGTGTATAATCCTTTTGGGTGAGGAACTGTTAGAGAAGAACTCCTCCCTGAGGTTCGAAAACTTTTTTTTTTTTTAAATAAGTATTTTTTATTCGTTAGATTTCCTCTTTTTCCGTATTTTTGTCTCCCTACTAGGCTGCATGCTATATATAACCTCAAAAATAATATGAATAACGTGAATGGAATCGCCGACGATAATACTTATGATTTATGTTTTAAGTTTTAAGTGAATATATATTAACACACTATTTAACGAAAATGTTCCAACTACTTCCAAATGTAAGTTGGAAATTTTATTTAAAATTTGGAATATTTATGTTGACAGATTGTTTTCCGCTTCAAAACTAAACGGGTTGAGTGATAATAATTCTCAGCAGTTGCATTCGCCAAACGCGCCCAATGTAACTTATGGTTATGATTGTTACAATATTATTATATTATCAACAAATAACAACGAATTGTCTCCATGATAATATCATTATATCATAAGAACTGTTATATAACATTAACATAACACCAATAAATACTGTTATTATAACCCGTTACTCCCACGTTATACATATATAATGTGAATATTTAATGTTTGCTGGGCAGTTTCCCTTGTAATTCCCCTTATAATTAATACAAGTTTTTTTTCTAATAAACGGATAGGCAACGAAATTTGCTAAATATTCTTCCATTTTGTACATTTATAACACTTAAGTTTTAATTATACAGATCCAGCCTATCCACTAAATACACGACTAGCGGTATGCGCAGTTTACAGTTGCCCGTCTGAATACGAAGTTCGAACGAAAAAAAGTTTGACAGGAAAAAGTAGGAAGAGAAAATAAAAGTAAAAAGTTTTCCCAAGTTGCTTGACAGCATTGTACTGGTAGTGATCATAAAGTAAATTATTGTATTGGATAAAAATTCATTTTAAATAAAATGTTTAATTATATTTAGTCTCTTCGTTCGATTAGAACACTGTTTCCAATAATTATGTAGTACTGCATCTCGGTGCCAGATGGCGCAGCTATTTTAAAATAGTATTTTAATTATATTCTGCATTCAAAATAGTCCGTTTGAATTTATGTAGAATTGTAGTTCTATATGGCCCGACTCGTCCAGGCTGGTGGGCAATGTCTTCTACGAGGTGTCCCTGTGAAATTGAAAAATCTCTGTGGGACCATCATCCCCGTTTTTATTCTCAAAAAAGACCTCCTTCTTGAGAAAGGCAATATCCTAACCTATTATAAGTACCTCTGATATTCGTGCTGGCAACAGCCGGACGACTGTAAAATGCGCTTACCGCTAGTCGTGTATCTAGTGGATTAGGTCGACCTGTATAAATAAATATTATAAAAAATAAATCTGACTCAACAATCGTTTCACACATTTTGTGATAAGGTAGAAAAACAGAAAGTTGCCATCTTCCACTATATAACTAAAAAAAAACAAGTAAGCTAGATAGTGTATAAGTAAGCAACCAAATATACATTTAAACAATAATATTATACCACTTATTACTCCTTTCATTCTCAGCATTTAGAGACAGGGGATATAGCTCAGTGGTAGAGCATTCGACTGCAGATCGAGAGGTCCCCGGTTCAAACCCGGGTGTCCCCTATTTTTTTTTTATGTTTCATTTATTGCAAAAACGACATTTAATGAATTTAGTAATTTCTATAACATAAACAGTGAGAGAATAATTTGAAGGCAAAAAAACTCTTATTTTTAGTACTCTTCTCTGATATCAATGTTCTTATTTTTATGTTACTGATACTTATTATTATAAAAAGAAACGCCATTACAAAACTTTTGTTTTGTTGTGTAACTAAAACAGTAAATGTTAAAATTTTATCGGTAGAATTATCATTTTTCATTACTACATTGTATCATTTCCTTTCATTACCATCACATTAAATTAAATTATTACTTTTACTTCTTACAATTAGAGATCGATTTTGAATAAATTATTCAATGTAGTTATGCGTCACGGAAAGCAATTTATTTATTATTAAATCAATAAACAAGTACAAAGGTGATTTTATTCTATAGGATATTAATTTTCAATTGTTTGAAATATACCGCTTTAGACTTTAAATCTAATTGGATGAGATCTGTAATTGGTTAGTCCTTAGCCAGTGAGAAAAGACCACATAACCTAGTAGTTGAAACGTCATAAAGGGAATTTGTCAATATTTATTAATAATAAGCCAGTGTTGCATCAGAAAAATAAGACGAGGTAAAATCTAGTAAAATCAGAACAAAACAGAGATCAAACGCTGAATACACGTTGAAAATAGTTATTGTTTGTTGTGAATAGTAAAAATAATCAAAGTACCTACCTACTGTGATTATTTTTGTGTGTGGAACTTGAAATTAAAATTAATAACAAATTACGTATCTACCAATAAAAATGTCTGCTACCGTGCCAGCAATTTTAAAATATTTAAATAGTCAAGATTTCTCCATGGATCAGGATAATGATATGCCCCAGCGGGCAAAGAAGAGACGCTTGGATCATTTGTCATGGGAAGAAAAAATACAAAGAAAGTAAGATTTATTTTATATATCCATACAAATTTTGCAGACGTGGCGAAATTTTAAGATATAAAATATTCATAAAATAGTATTTCAATAGCTGTCAAGTTAACAAGACAAGCTTCCTGGTATTGTGGATTATTCAGTACTCCCATTTAGTAATAATTGATCAGTTAATAATCTTTTTGGTAACTTTGTCATGTCACTATTATTTTGAATACTAGCATAGTAATGAGTGCTTAAATTTAGGCTTCCTGAAAATTTTTTCATACTCATCTTTAGACAATAGTAATATAATAATATCGCTTGAATACTTAAGAATATGAAGTTTTATTTCAACTGGGGTAGTTTAGCCTATACCTATGTTATCTATAATTAAAATAGTTGAAACCAAAATAGGATTTATTTACATATACACATATTTTATTAATAAACACCTATACAAAAATTAAAAAGAAAAATGTTGGTAATCATCGAATTATTCCTAATATTTCTCTTCTATTCACTAGATTCCAAGATTAAAATTTGTTTAGCTCTTCTAATTTTTTGCCCAAATTTAATATATCTAGTTTCTACCACTATAGTTTTTGTGCTTTTTTTTTGTCATTAGTACCTATATTAAGTATACTCGATAACATACCTCTCATTGCATCATCCATCTACAAACATTGCTCAATGTTAACTCATTGTAATCTGATGTCAAAATAGTGGGAGTTTAGAATAAACCTCGTATATGTATATGGTAGGTATGTTTTAGAGAACTCAGGGTTGACTAACAACTTGTTTTTTTTTTAAACAAAACCTCCAGTTTTTTCTTTCAAACTGTTTTTTTAACCCTATTATTTGTAATTTTAAATAACATTTTAAATGTTCTATTTCCATAGATATTTAAATAATACATTTCCTAATTTTAATCCGATTTTAATAAACTCGTGTTCATTAAAAAAAAAAACAACGCGATAGCGTACATTTAGTAGAGGAAAAATGCATTTTAGAATTTAGAATTTTATTAAATAGCATTACCTAATCTATTTAATTAAAGAAAAATATTTAACAAATTTAACCTCGAATTTAACACTTTTCAGGGGGGGGTGTTTCCGGTTTTTACCCACAAAAAAAAAAAACCTGGTTTAAAAAAAAAATTAATGGATTTTTTGAAAAAACGGTTTTTCGGAATTTAAAACGAAGTTTCTTTTAAACTTGGCTAAACCATGTTGTAACAACCAGCCCTCAAAGTTAGGTATTTTAAATTACAGAGTGGGTCAACAACAGTAACTTTTTATATTTATCTGAAAAATAGTAAGGTTTTATCACATTTTGTACCATTGATTCTCATATTTATTAAATGTTTTGTCTTTTATTTTCTAGTTTAATTAATATGATTAAAAACCAATTAAATATGAGCTCCTTAAAAATATATGTTTATAAATACATATAGATAATGTATACATATGAATCAAATGATTATGTTTATCTTGACATTTATTAAGGTAAAAACAATATTAATCAATTTAATCCAGATGCTTTTTTAAATTTTAACATGATATTTTATCTCAAGCATTATTTTTAGTTATTTTTAGTGTGATGGAAATCCTGTCAAATCTAATAGCTCTTTAAAAAAATATTTTGATATAATTATTGTGTTCATATAGTATGCAGGTAATAATATTACCTGCAATTTATTAAATAAAACAAAAAAAAATGTAAACGTGACTATAAACTCAACGAAACAAACATATTAAATGTATGTATTTATGAGCACATATTTAATGAATAATAAGGAAAATTGATGCACTTACCACACAATATAAAGACATCTGAGTATATATTTTCATGTAATTATTTGTAAAAACGGAAATGTTTTCTTTGGAAATATTAAAATTATAAACCACAATATGAAAAGATTTGTTTAGTTATTTTGTTGAGGAGGATGTTATACATACAGATTAAGTGGAAATACAAGAAAGTTTATACACTACCTTCTAATTATATATGATTATTTTATATTTATAATAAATGTTCTTCTCCAGGAAACTAAAAAATCGCGTGGCAGCCCAGACGTCACGTGACCGAAAAAAAGCCAAAATGGAACAGATGGAACACGCATTACAACAACTTTTCTCACAGAATGAAGCTCTCATGGCAGAATGTGAAAAACTAAAAGTTAGTAACGAGAGGCTCACCGAAGAAAAGACAGAATTGTATAATCGCCTGCAGATGCCATGTGCGAATTGCTGTCAAAACCGGACTGTCGAGTGTGAGGCCCAGAATGGATCAACAGAATCCCTCCTTCTACCGCAAGGAAAGGCCACACACTCAGCAGCGGCTTTGAACAACCAACTAGCAGTGATGCTGTGGAAGATAATACTGACCTGCCTTCTCTACCGGACCTGCTCGATGAACTCGACGCAGAAGTCGACATTAACTCTCTGGAGCAACTCACACAGAGCCTTCTTCAAGATATCGCCAGAGACCTGGAAGCAGCTGCTCAGAAAACAGATTGCCAAGTAAGTGTATGAGAAAAAAAATGGGTGAGTTTTGTATTGAGGTTTTGATTTATTAGAGGTGTTATTTAGTGTGGTAGTTTAATTTAAAACAAAGATTTATGTACATACACATTACACACGATACTTTGTATTAAACATGTTTTACAATTTTTTTTTACATTGAAAGCAGAGGTTCATGACAATATAGCTTCGTTGTTTTTAAAGATATGGAGTTTTCAGAGTTTTTTAGAGCAGTTTTTTTCAGTGGTGTAGTTTAAAACACTGGTTTCTCACTAATTATCCACTTCCTCATAATTGATTTTGTTACTTTTTTCTAAGTACAGATTAAAGTAAAATTTTTGAAAATATATTTCTTTGCAAATATTAATATAGAAAACTAAATTTACCTTTTCACATTTTTCAACTCAGGAAACTTCTACCCAAAGTGAGTGGCAGATGGGTATGTGATTTGTTTTTTTAATTTCAAATCGATAAGTGGATGAGTTTGAATTAAATTCATTCTGTGGGTTAATACAGATTTTTTGGATTTGAATTCTTGTATAACAAATCTTGAACCAAGTTTGTATGTCTAAAATATGCATTTGTATGTATTATATTTCACTCATATTTAATTATACACTAACAATATACAGTTTTTTGTGGTTTCTTATACCAAACCACACTATATTGAATTAACAATAAAACAGTATCAACTTAACAGTGTTTTCACAAAGTGTCCAACTTAAATCATATAGCCGTATTACACAATCCAATGGATTGACCGATTTTGTGACCTTCAGTTTATTGGTGTGTGTAATATAAGAAAATCTGTAGATTTATCAGTCAAATAAATTGTTCAAAAAACTGAGCAATTAGAACATGTTCTATTTTTCGACGATTTTATAGGGACTTACTAGTAATATTTTTTATTTCACTGTATTACCAACTTTCAGAATTGTTAGATTAGATTAGTTTGCTTTAAATAATCATAATCATAAATACCAAAATGCAAACAGAAAACACTGAAAACAGAATATGCCATTGCGAATGTCAAAATATCACTAATCAGGCACCAAATGGCAACAATCTGGGAAATAACAAAAACTAAATGGACGGTTGGCGCACCTGATGTAACAAAAATAAATTGAATGCAAAGTGATGCTGCACCTTTTTACATTTAATTGATCGATTTCTAACCAAATAATTTGACCAATTCGCCGGCTGATTTATTGTGTCGTGTAATACGGTATAAGTCTCGCTGATAATTTTTTTGTTAGTAATATTAAAAAACGAAAATAAAGAATTCATCCTAAATACCATATAGATCTAATATATAAAATTACAACTGATGCGTATTTTTTTTATTAATAAGAAATACGATTATTTAGTTTCATAAAAGGTCGTCAAATAAAATAAACGTATTTCTTATTAATAAAAAAAAAAAATACGCATCAACATTGCCTGTAATTTTATATATTAAATCCATATGATATTTAAGATGAATTATTTGTTTTCATCAGTAGACACTTTTAACAGTGATTTAAAGTTTTATGTTTGTAATCCTGGCGACGAGGGCGTGCTAATGCAGCTTTAAAATGTTAATACGATTAATCTTAGATGATATACAGGGTGGACCAGATTTAAATTGGGAAACTTGGAGAATCGATAGAATACGTCAAAATAATATGGATTTGTCAGATAAACCTATAGCTGAAAATGCTTAGTTTTCGAGATAGAGGGCGCATTCCTCAGGTAAAAATTGAGACATTGTTATGAAATTCAAAAGGTGCAAGTTGCGTACATCTCGAACCATAGTTTCCGTCTCTCCACTCGAAATTGTGTTAATGGAAAAATGCAAAATCATGTAATTTTTTTAACGATTCTCAATACCCAGCAAATTGATTTTTAGGGGATGAATAATTTTGAAATGAATTTAACTCAAAGATGTTGCATCCCATCAAAAAAATTACGAGAAAACTTTTTTGTGCATTAATTATAGTGAATGTTGAAAGAGAAACAAAAAATAGCTTGGGTCAGTGGCGTCCTGTTTTTCTTCAACGTGCTCTACACAGTGAGGCCTCTGGTTGGAATGGAGGGATGAACACTAATGTGAGAAGTGTATTGGTGTACACAACGTTCACCTTCCGAATTTCGTAATATCTCAATTATTTCTGAAGGAATATGGAAAAAACTGAAAATAAATTAAAACCATCTCAAAAACTAAGAATTTTCAGCTGTAAGTTTATATGACAAATCCATCTTATTTTGGCATCTTCTATCGACATTAAGTTTCCCAATTCAAATCTGGCCCACGCTGTATATGCATATGTATATGTATACGTATATATATTATTGTTGAATCAACAGTATATTATCGTTAAAGCTAAATGCTTCAGATGTCATGAAGAGGGAATAACCTTGTAAGCACAATTATCTGCCTGACTCTAAAAATTATTTTACTGCCACAATATGGATATTACATGTAAAATTTCTCATCGAAATGTCGGTTCACCTTTTTAATAAAACGAGATAGTTTTAAATTTGCATGAGTTTTTTTGAAACTCGTAAAATAAAATAATATATGGGTATACACTGAATAATTTTTTTATCTATTTTTAGATACCTTGAAGAGTTAAATTTTCACACCGTGAAAATCTCTTATGAAATAAGGTGAAATTTGTTTAATAAAAATATTAAATTCGTGAAGCAAATTGTAAATTAGTCTCAAATCTGTAGTTACCAATTTTGGCACTGCACCACACAAACTACACTAATGGCGGAGTGAATTGTTTCAGTCAGCAGTTATAAATTAATTATTAATGATCAGTGTAATAGGCAATATTCATTGATCTGAGATGAAAATGGAAATGCTTGTATATTTAATATATATTTTTTGTATTTTTAGTGCAGAAAAAAAATATATATTACATAGCACAATAAAATAGTTATTGCTTTTAAAAATTTAAAATTTTTCATAATTACGTCACTAAGTGCAAACTAGGGAAATCACCAACAATTTGTTGGGATACTGGCAAGATGGTACTTCTACTTATATGTTGTGATTTCTGTTTTAGTAGTTTTTTTGTGTATTTGTTTTAAAACATTCGAAAAGCACACAAATATAGAAAATAATTATGTAAATGATAGTTTACTTGCAATATTTTTACAATAATAAACAAACGAAAAATGAGGTTGATGAAATACCCTAAAAATAACTACATTTGTCACCCCATTTGTAATGCCCTTAGTGACGTCGTGGATTGACTTTTTTCTTCGTAAAAAAAAGAGAAACCACGTTCTCATTTTTATCTCTAGTTTTTGATTTTGAAATTTGAAAAATGGGAAAATACTCTAATAGGAAAAACACATTTTTTTTACCTGTTTCCTCACATAGGAGACATAAGAAACACACCCCCTAGTATGCATCTTAATTAATCTAGGAAGGTTACAGTGGTTTAGAAAGAGAAGTATGGTGTTTGGAAGGTCATACAGTAATTCCAGGGTGGAATTAAAAATTTAAGACTAAAGATCCAAAAATTATTTGACATGGAATGGTTCTTACTGTAGAATTTCCGAAATGGCACATGATGTGCTTAATACTGAAAATCGAAGACGTTTTGAATGTTTCAAAACAACAACAAAAAAAAAGAGCTTAAAAAAAGTGTCAGTTTTCAATAGATGTCGAGAGGTAGCGATAAATGATGTTAATTCCAGGGTTGACGCTAGGTGATGTGTCACCGCATAAATATATTCATGCATATATGTAGTTATTTTGGTGAGTTGTAACATCAAATTTTAATATGAAGAAGGTTGAAAGTATTGGCGAATGTACATTTTAACTAGCGAGTACAATAGTAAAATTATATTACTAATATTAATGCATCCACTAAAACATTTGCCACCTTCCAGCCATAAGCATCAGAATACATTTTTTGTTTAATACTGCCACATCTCTGATAAATATTTTTGTGGCGTTTCCGGTGGCACCTGATAATTACTATTCTATACATGACTATATTTGCAAAAATTGTCTAAATAGTGGATTATCTGTAATATTACCAATCACACACGTTTCATGATTGAGGAAATGCGTCTCTTAATGTTTGCTTAAACGTTGCATGAAACCACTTGTTACAGCTTGTGCCAATTGTGTGCTGTTAAAGCACTGATCCACAAGTTAGTTAGTCCTGGAAAGCACTAATCCACAAGTTCACTTTATCGTCTGAAGTAATTGAACAAGACATTCTAAAAAAAGTTAACCTCCGTTGTCCTTAATTTCACACTGTTTATGTATCTACATGTTATTTACATAAACATTTTATAAATACTATGTGTTTAGAATATTCAACATCAGGCAGTGGGCATACACGTGATAGCCAAGACGGATCCGCGTATGTCTATGTATTCGCATTTCTATTGGACACTCGACAATAACGAACATCCCCGTCAAGATGACAGTCAGTAAGCAATTATTTTTTATAACCGCAAGCCATCCAATTACTTGATAAAAACCGTGAATTTTTCGTTTATAAAAACTAAAACATTCATTGCATAGTACATGAAAATCTTTTATTATTTCATATTGTTTGAGAATGTTTGATTAGGTGTTTTCAATATAATATTATATCTACGTAAGCTGTCTATGGAATTTATCGCTATCTCCCAATTTCTAGTTATCAATTCGTTTACTAGGATCGCCATATATGGACTCTTATTATAATAACCGTCTCAACTACTGTTAGCAGTCACCGACCATAAGTTATCATATCAAAATATGGGACCAAAAGTGACCAATTTTTACAGCCTTCTTCGGATTTTCTAACCTCAAAATATTTTTTTGGTTGTAAAATTTTTGTTGTCTTAAAAAAATATTGAAATGGATAAACTTAACGGGATAATTTTGAGTTATTTCAGAAAAACAAAAAGCATGCAAACAAATTATGAAGAGTGAAGAGACACCTATTACATCTATGTGAGAAAATTAGGTAGTAGAAAAATATGTTTTTATAACAGAGTTCGTCACTATATTCCAGCTCGACAAAATATTTCACTCTGTCTGAACATTAGTGCATGAAACAATATATAAAGTAATTTAGCCAATATTTTATATCTATTATTTCTATCCATCTCTGGATAAAAAAGCTCAAAGTCTACTGGAGTGTTATTTATGTCTCAGAAAGATTTATTTTATTATATTTGATATAAAATCTTGGCTCCACACTTCCCTATGTTATTATTATTTATGTATAGTGCATACGGTGGAATATGCACTAAAGTAATGATTATATTGCAATATAATTGCTTGATACTAGTTTTAAACTACACTGCATGGATTCATAAGGAACACATTAAACATTTTATTTATGTGCCTAACATGTTATATTGCTTATTCTCATAATATGCCCATACAATTTATAATCATTCACTTATACCAGATGTTTTTTTTTCAGGAATCAGTCTCTAATCGACAAGACAATTCTGAAGAAATGGTGGGGCCGCCATCAACGAAGTTGGAATCCCATGGATGTGAAATGTTAACAGATGATAAAAAGTCATTAGAGAATGATATCTCTGAATATCTGTTACTTCATCACAACTATGCTGCAAAACCTCCTAAATGCACAAAAAAATCCAAGTCACCTCTTACAAAAAGTAAACTAAAGGCAATCAAACCTAAAAAAAATACAAACATATTAAATACAAGTAAATTAGCCATAGATAATGATACCCCTGTAATATTAACCGAAAACAGTGTTGTTAACGGTAAAATATATGGTTCTTATGATGAGAATATGAACTGTGTAACAATTATTATTGATGAAAATGGAATTCCCATCGATGAGGCTGTTACAGAAGTCGTCACAACGGAAGGAAGCGAAACAATAGCTGCTGAAGACCATGTGCCCGACAACACGATGTTAACCGTTCCATCTCAAATCTGGGGTAATGCTTCCCCCATGTCAACTTCCAGTTCTGATCATGGTTATGAATCTCTAGATTCTCCCAATAGTTTATTAGAGATGGACATTTGGGATCAAAGTGTCTCAGAATTGTTTCCTTCTTTATTCTAATTGAAAAAATCTAAAGAACTGATTACATGTCTTATAAGTTTAAATTAATTTGTAGGTTAAGGCTAATTTATTTTTTTATTTAATATGTATATTTTTGTAATATAATTGTGCGTATTATAGCAAATATAGTTGTGTATGCGACGGACGTGTTTTTTTTGAGGTAATAAAAATAGCAGTAATAATAAGTTGTCATCTTAGGTTTTCTCTATTTGCTTAGAGCATATGATTTTGGTATCTACAGCCACTAACCATGCAGGATGTGGCGACTGCCTGTCGATTACCTCATAAATGGGAGGGGGACATGAGTGGAGCCAAATTACCACCAATGTTCATAACCCAATATTATAACGTTTTCTATCGGCTACACATACAGGGTGTAACTTAAGTACATTAAAATGTTTCAGGGTGATATTCCGTGGCTAATTTTAAGAAACAAAGTTCATATAAACAGGGGCCCGAAAATTCCTCGTTTTGATACAGGTTGTTGAAATTTCAAAAAAAATATATCGAATTTTTCTTATATTGTCATTAGTGCAGCCATTTAAACCAAATTTGGCACGCAGTGCACTTAGATAGGGTGCCTTAAACTGTGATTGTATTACACTTTACAATTAAGTAGTGGTGGAGATATGGGTAATCAATACCATGAATTTGATAAAAAAAGTTATTTTTGCAATGACAGTGGAATAAATTGAAAAAAAAAAATGCTGTGAAACTATAAGATAGCAAAAATATTGAGGATACAATAATTGAATGACTTATCTTAAGATGTGATCGCCTTTAATTTTCTACAGGACTTTACCACTTTTTTTCCAATTTATGGTACTGATTACCCATGTCTCCGCCACTGCTCAATTGTAGAGCATGATATAATCACATCTTAAGGCATCCTATCTAAGTGTATTGTATGCCAAATTTGGTTTAAATATAGCTGCACTAATACTAATAATGACAATATAAAAGAAATTCGATATATTTTTTTGAAAATGTCAACATCGGTATCTCTAAAATGAAGAGTTTTTGGGCAAGTGTTTATATGACCTTATTTTCTTAAAATTAGCTAAGGAATATTTTAACATAAGTGAATGCATAAAGAAGTAAAGGGAAAGCATTAGGGTTTTTCTCGCGATTAAAGTCCTAAAAGAATGAAAGTGTAAAATAAGAAAAACTATTGTTATCATAATAGGTTTGAAAGGATGCTTATGTAATACCCAAACAATTTATTATTTTTTCTAGAAATGCATAATAAGACCAAATAAGGTGTCAGATTTTTTTAAAGACCTGTGTTGTGGTGTGTACTGATTTTCACAATTAGTAGTATGTTCTACTGAATGTAATGATTTTATGGCAAATAATGCACCACTTCTGACCATGCTCCTCCTGTATTCCACAATATTCACTGTAGTATTCAGTTTGTGAAAACTAGTATCACATTTCACATAAAAATTAGTGAATGGCTAAAAAGATAGGTGAAGTTTATACAAAAATTTTTTCATTAGTATTGAAACAATTTCAATATTTTTTTTTTTTTTTAGAGGATAGGTTATTTTCTCTGCAGTTTAGTAGCGTATGTTCGATTTAATTACGAGTTTTGTTATACAAATTTTAATTTGAACTGCAGCAATTAGTAGGCTATGGAAATTTATTTTTACAAGTGCATGTGTTATAAGTAGGGCTGTCAAAAATGTTCCGTGGGACAGTGGTGTACGCGAAATTAACATACGAGAAACAATAAACTGTTACAATTTATAACAATGTATGTAAAACTTACCCTCTTAACTAGCTTGCTTATCACACACTGAAGAAGATGTGTAGCCATTTTGCAGCATCAGGTATGTTTCTATGGTTGTCTCCATGAGTGATGTTCGCTTTGGTGAAAATATATTCTTATATTTTGGAAACGACCGTTCGACATCTACTGATGTAATACACGCATACGTAAAATAGTCTTTGAACGCACTTAACGGATCTGGGGATGCACCATGACATATTTGTCTTAATTTGGTAAAACCGGTCTTTATTTAACACACTTACGAACTTTTCTTTAACGTGCTCATTTGTTGAGTCACCTATAGCGTGTAGCAGTACATTTACCTCGTCCACTATTTGCAGTGACTCCGCTAACGACAACGCACTGTTTTATAATTTTTTTATGCTTTCATGTAATGGTTTATAGTTCTTCGTAATATTTTTTTAAAGCTGTTTCAACGGAAATATCTTCGAATTTTGTCTGGCTTTCCTTAATAGCTGCAGCCTCATCTGGATCGAATTGTAGTATCACAGCTTTTATTTGTTGGAAATATTCAGCATAATAAAAGGCTGCCTGCAACCATGTTCCCCAACGTGTAAGAATCGGCTGTGGGTTTTAGGAATACCGGGACGCTTGCTATGAAATGCACGGAGACTTAGGAGATTTAAGAAACACTTTTTTTGTACTTTCTATTAATGCATCCACCTCTGGAAAACCTTTTTTCGAATAGTTTCTGCCACAAGATGTAAAGCATGCACTTTACACGTAACATGTATAAATGTACAACCTTGTTCTTGCAAAGAACGGCATACCGAACGCATTGTCACGGCGCCACAAGTCACAAACCTCAACACGACTTTTTGACAGTTCAAATTTTTCCAACGTCTCCAGCACCACCCTGGTAATTGTTTCGCCAGTACACTTGACTTAGTCTTTTGCTAGCTAGTAACAGTGGAACTGTCGATTTAAGAGGGCCCAGTACTCGTACTATAACATTTAAAATAAATTTTTTTTTACAATCTGTTGTCTCATCAACAGATAACCACAGCCGTGTATTTTTTAATTCACATTTCATCTTATTTATCATGTCTAGGTGTACAGCTGGTAGATAGTTACATAACGTTGTGCGTCTTTTTCTGTTCTGTGGTTGTGCGACTTGGTAACTTCACCTGGGCATTGTATTTATTCCAGAACTCTCGAACTGGTTGTTTATTGAGTATGTGCAGCGAAACATCACAGGCAATCAGCATTAATAGTAAATCAAACATAAACTGTGCTGTCGAAGGCGCGCCATTTTTTTTTAATTTTTATGGTGTACACTATTTACGTGAAGTCCACAATCACGCTTATCCCAGCACATCAAATCTTTCTCGCACACTTTACAAATTATTTTAGCACCATCATAGAATAAATCGAGAATTCACCTATAAATTTATTCAGTTTGTCAGCAAATGATCGTTTTCTACCCCTGCGTACGTCTGTCATGCTTTATTATTAAATCAATATCAACAATACAGTACAACAAATTAAATAAAAACACAAAAACAATATGCAATACGCCCAAGTGACTTAACGTGTACACAAATCGAAAGCTAATAATAGACAGGACTGGAGAGTTTCGCGGTCAAGGTGAATGCCGGCGACAGTAAGTACATCTGTACTCTACGACTATGATACACAGAAACGATTTGCAGCTTTAGTTATAAGCTAATTTAAACTCAGCCTAACTTTGTGGGGAATCAAATACCGAGGAAACCTCTCCCCATATTGTCCCACAAATGCTCAATGGGGTTAAGGTCTGGGCTTCTGACTAGCTAATTTATTACGGTAATCCCAGTTTCTGCCAGATACTCCTT
Source organism: Rhamnusium bicolor (assembly GCA_029963845.1). NCBI lineage: Eukaryota > Metazoa > Arthropoda > Insecta > Coleoptera > Cerambycidae > Rhamnusium > Rhamnusium bicolor. The sequence continues at coordinate 721,068 of JANEYF010004573.1, read as the reverse complement.
TACTGGTCATTAACAGGAATTTTTTTAAAGAATTGCAAGTTTTTGATTTAGCAAGAACCATATGGCAAATTGCATAGTACAGTGAGTACAATAGGAGAGATGCTGTAACAGAAACTGCTTCAATATTAACGAAAAAATTAGTATATAAACTTGATCTGTTCTATAATGTTTGCATATACTCGTATTATTGTATATTAACTTCACATTAAGATTATAATAATCTACATTTTTCATTGCTAATTTTTCAACTTTGGGTTTAATTATACTATAAAAAAATCGTTTTTTTGCGACTAGATAGTAACATTAAAATTAAAAATATGAAATTTGTTATCATGAGAATGGAAAACATGAAAATTGTAATATGAAAATCTAAATACAGAAGTTATTCCAAAATCTCCCAAGTATTGATTGAAAAATCAATATCAAAATTGAAACTATGGAAATTTTCCCCAAAAATAAAAATTCGCCGAGTAAACCAATCCAATCACTTCAACAAACATACATTAGATTTTTTTTAATAAGGAATGTTTTGTTTATTGTTGCCTTATATTTGAAAAATAATAGAAACTAAATACAACAGGTTATATGAGGCATATAGAATCGAACCCTGTGATCTCCAATATTGGTCGAAATTCAAATTTCTAGAAAGTCTTAAAGAAATTTTCCAGAATCTGTTAAACAATAACTTTAAAATTTCGCTAAAAGCAACTTAAAGTGAGTCAAATGATTGAGTTTAATTTCAAAACCTGCTATATCCATCAAAATATTGCAATCAATAGCGCTCTTATCTCCATCTTGACCAATATGTTCACTGTTAATCGTTTCATCAGTTCATGTTGATCTGTTAAGCAAATTGGGTGTTAGTGTATTCAATAAGTATTTTTCTTCCTCTTTTTTGGGACGTACTACCACATGCATAATTCTTTGTTATCTAAAAAATATAGTTAGTTACCCAGTATGTTATTGGAAAAATAAACCTCTGTGTATGTGACTTTACGTCAAGATTAGTCAGTGGGTGTTTTTTGACAATTAATATGAGACACAAAAATAATATAATTCCCTAACATTTCAGAAAATGAATCTCTTTCGTTTTTCAAAGTTATTTATCTTTTTACTTTCTAATACCTAATATAAGGAAGTATAGTAATCATGATTTTTTTTGGACATCAAGATTTTGATTGATATATACGTTTTGAATCCTCCTGAATTACTGTGTGGTGTGTGTGTGTGTGTGTGTGTGTGTGTATGTGTGTATCGGCAATAATATTATTGAATAAAGAAAAATGTTTATCCCATTACTTGTAGATTTTGGTATGTGGTTACCATGTTAAAAGAACTGAAAATTAATAATGTATAATTTTTAAGTATCAACAGTTCTAAGTATCTATGGATATTACATAAACAAATAATATTTGTGTCCAGTTTCACACTTGACATCTCCTAAAAAGAAGATAAATAACTGAAAAAGGAAACAGATGCGTTTTCTGAAATGTTAGGGAATTAGGAATATTAATTTTGTCTCATATTAGTTGTCAAAAAAGACCACCCTGACTAATCTTCTGATGTAAAGTCACAAGCGTAGAGGTTTATTTTTCCAATAACATGCTGTGTAACTAATGTAACACCTCGTACCCCGTGTGTCACCCAACGTGGCCCCTCGCCTTGGACATTATTATTATTTCTTGTTTAAACTCATAACTAATTAATATCGACTATGTTTAATAATATTATGTTTAGACTAAGACACTGTCGTCGGCATTCTATTTATGTATAAACATTGCCTGGAGAAATAAGAATGTTCGCCTAGTGTGCGGGACTTTAAAATAAATCGTTCAGCTGAGCACTTCATTTTAATTTGAATTTGTTAATTTGCTCCCCTAATTAAGAGTTGTGTCGTTATACTAAGAAACTATATTTTTTAAATAATGAAGAATTATTCATGTGGTAGTAAGTCAAAAAAAAGAGGAAGAAAAATTTAAAGAACGCCTACAAATAACATTCAGACAATATTTAATAAGCATTTCTGTGTTTCAAAAAAGATTAAAATAGATGAATATATGAAACCAAGAGAAAAATGTGCTCGTATTAAAAGAATTTAATTGTTTGATTTAAATAAATGCAACTTTCCTATTTCTTCCTTATAATTTAAAAAAATAGCGGTAATCACTTTTCAACCGTGTAAAAAGTTATGACAATTACAATTAAACAACGCTGGATCCATGACAATTACAATCAAAACACGCTATATCCATTATTCACAATCGATGTCCACCAACTCCATTTAACAATCATTAAAAGAGGTAAAGAAAAAGTAGTTATGTTGTGTTTTTTTAAGTTAAACTATACTCTGTATCTGTAAAGGTATGAAGAAAATGTTTCGGCAATTTTATGGAAAACATTTAAGTTAAACATTTTCTTTATTTCCGGTAAAATTTTGTATTTTGGAGTTAGCATGATTTGATTCTAATTCTTCATATGATAGGTAGTAAATTCAACTTTCTGTATACCTAGATTTAGTGGGGAAAACACACGTAACCTCATGCAGTATATTGGGATACATTTTTTTTTCATTTCTTTCCAAAAAATCCCAGTTACACTGCCGAATTTAGAACACCAGACATAAGGGAAAAACTAATTTTATAAGAATTTCATTTATTCCAAAAAAAATTTACTTTTACAAATATTTACACTGACAAAAAATAATTATGTTACAGTACAGTCATATTCACAGAATATTAAGTTTCATCTTTTTGGAAGCTGTGTAACGTTTTAAATTAAAATAAATAAACATAAATTAATCCAGCAAAAACAAAACGAAAAACAAAAATAATCTTATTGTTAATTTCTCAAGTGATGGAAAACTGGCTTGTGCCAAAAACAAGCATATATTATGTTTAATATAATAAATTTAATAAATAATACAAAGACTGAAACTTAATTACATTTTTAAAGAATCTGCTAATAAAATTTATATAAAAAAATAATTGCATCTGAATAATATCAGGATATTTAAAATAAACTCCTTTTCAGTTATACTAGGGAAGCCAAGTACGGTTTTCTCGCATTTTTATTCCCACGTTTTTGGGGATAACTTTTTCATACATTGGAACCTATTAGTATCCTAATAAAGGAACGTTAAAAAAAAAAAAAAAAAGAATTGGCCCGTCCACTGCTAAGAAGGTAATCTTTGCAAGAAAATGTCCCAAAACTTACACATAAAATGAAACATCAATAAAGATAAATAGTTATTGTTTTTTGGAAAGGGGGATATCTCTACAAGATTTAATAAACATTAGGTATACCAGAAAAATGTTTATCCTCAAAAATCCAGGTGAGAGGGTGCACATATGATCTCCCTGGCTTCCCGACTATTAACAACTTTATGTGATAGTTTATTTACAAGAAAAAATTAAAACTTATAACTCATCTTTTGACAGCAATGTATATCTATTTTTGGAGGGTGCCAACTTTCTAAAAGTACTTTCGGGTGGGGTTGTTGGAGATTTTTCTGTATCAGAATTTGAGTCTGGGCCATAATGGAACTCCCTATGTAATTTTCCAGAGTAAAGGTCTTGAATAAATGATTTGAGTTTCCCAGGTATCTCGATATCTTTATAGTTAGGAAAAAGATACATATGTCTAAAGCTATCAATGGCGATAAGAGGTAAATCTTTATCACTTTTTCCAAGGTGATGTAATGGATGAGCAAATTTCTTTCCATCTGCTGTCAAGAAATTTATAGCTTCTGAAAGAAAATTAATTAAGACACATAATTACGAATATTCCAAAAACAATTAAAGAATAGAATAATAAGATATTGTATTTATCATAAATACTACCACTTACGTTTTTCGGACAGTAAATCGGTCTGTACTAATTCGTTAAACCTCTTGATACTTTCTTTATCATCGGGAGCATGGAAAAGAATGAGGAAAGGCAAACCCTCTTCAGTAAGTTCTTCAGCATTCTCAAATGTTATCTCCCTAACTAGAGGAACACACTTTTCTGATACCCAAATATGCAATTCGTCGAAGTTTGACAAACTACCTGGATATGTCTCATCAAGATCATTGGATCGATCTTTATCTGGCCTGAAGACTATTACTGGTTGTCCAGGTGGATGCATCTGCTTTGAAGCTTCTTCAAAGCCAACGTGGAACTGACAGTCATCTTTTAAGTTGGTTGCTACACGCCTGAATATATTGTATTCGGGCTGATCTCTGCGATCGAAGTAACCTTAAGAAACATAGAGAATATAACGATAAATTCAGTAAAACTTTATTAAGCTTGGTGTATTTTGCCATTAAAAAATATACAATAAGGCCCAATTCAAAACGAATTTAAACCGTGGTATTTCGTCCACGTACAGATGAACATCATATCCTCTAAGCAAGTTCGGTTAAAATTTTTGAGTAATGGAACTTAGCTGAAATATTCATCACATATTTATATAACATACAGAGTGTTTAGAATGTAAATACTAATCGCACATGTATCTGAATCGTTTTTGTTTTGGAGAAAGGTGTATTATGTGCCAACATTTGTGCCTCAAAATCGTTTGGCCTATGCATTGTTAATGTATGACTGTTTACTTTCCGAATGTATGTTTATGAAAAAAATCGATCGCAGTTAGGTATATCTCAACAGCACATTCTCATCGTCATATATTTATCTATCTAGTGTGAAACAAAGAAAAAAACAATTTTTATTAAAAATATTAATTTCATGTACTTAAATTTTTTTATTGCATCTTTGACGCAAAATTGAACTTAGCATCGTTTTTCTCAGCAACGAGAATCTGACAGGCTATGTCATATCTTAGTATTGGAGCATGGGACCCAAGCGATACTTTAAAGCGTAACTATCAAGACTAAATGAAGTTTTGCAGAAAAAAAAATTGCGATTGAAATTTGCGAAAAAAAAGTTGGAAAAATTGTAAGCCTCAAAAGTTATTTTTTAAACGATTTGTAAAATATTTGCAAAACATTTTTTTTCCAGAATCAGGTGGAAAATATAACGATAAATTTCAAATTTCATAAAAAAAATATTGGTTTTCTATAGTTACACCTTTTTTTTCGCAAATTTCAATCTCAATTTTTTTCTACAAAACTTCTTCTTTCAATCTTGATAGTTACACCTAAAAGTATTGCTTGGGTCCCATGCTCCAATACTAAGATATGACAGCATAAATTTCACCAGCAGCCACTGCTACTACTACAACTTCCCTCTGGAAAGACTGTAATTCAAAATTAATGTTATTTATTGATTAAATATGTACATCTTAGCATTATTATATTATCAATTTTATAAAATAATGTTAATTTATATAACAATATATATATTTTTAATTATTTGCATATGTGTAAATTACTGTAAATTATTATTATTATGACAATATGGCTTTATACCTACATTATAATATACCATTTTTGACATAATTTGTTAAACGGTTGTTAAATAATTTATAATTATTGTGAAGTAATAAATGTACTATAGCTGTTGTATCCAAATGAATCATTATTTCTTAAAAATGTCTACTACTTTACTTATATACTTAATTACAATATGATAATTACTATTAGATAAACGGGGCAGGAAATTCCACATCGTAATATATTTAAATTAGCCGTGTTTGTATATTACATTAATATTTATCGCTTTAAATTTTTTAAAATGCATTCATTACAAATACTTTATATTTGGCATTAAAAACAATATTAGTGTCAAAGTATATTGACTTATGTATTGAATCATTATAAAACTGGTTACCTGACTAAATCTATTGTATTTGTATTTATGAATTATGATAAGCATATATTTAAATGCAATTTGATAATGAAACAAACTATTTTTAGATTAAGAATTATGGTTATTGCCAGTAATATATAAACTAGTTTGGCTATGTCCAAATAAAATTAATAATTATTATTTATTTCAAAACTAAATCTTTGTATGAAAGGTACAATTTTTAAATTTTTTAATAAAATACAATACCTACTTTTTTATATATATTAAAAAAAATATTTCTAGAAATTTAGATATAGGAAATATGTACCATGTATTTACTTCCAAAGTAAAAAAAATCAATATATGTACTTTTCGAATAGATCTGTTAAAAAACATGCTATTTCTAAATTAACTATGTTGGTCCTTTTTATCAATAAAAAAGAGTTAGGTAATAGGTAACATGGTTGTAAAATGAACATTTCATACATACAAATCTATCAGAAATTAATTAAAACTGTATAAAAACAGAGTTGACAACTTACAGTAAAGGTTTTTTTTTTATAATAAAGTAGATTATTAATAATATTAAATAAGTACGTATTTTCGCTAATTACCTATGTTTTATTACATCTACTTGAGAAACTTAAAAAATGTGATAAACATATTTTTTATCTGTAGGTACTCAAGATTATCATAAAATTTTATAACACAAAAAAATAATTATTTATATTTGAAATTGAACAAATAATAAAGAAATGCGGTTAAATTGCAAACATTTATAGTATATTTTTGATATCTGATATGAGGTACAGTGCTTTTAAACGACAGGTATACCTACAGAAAAAACAGAACTGACCGATAAAACGATTATAAACCATTTTATCTAACGCATTAAGTGAATTTTTTCGTTCTGCCCGAAAACAGATATATTTTTTTTACTGAAATGCACCAGGGAATGAAATAATCTGAAAATTTTTCTGAAACAGCTATTGTTGTACCACTGGCATTCTAAATACACAATTTCGCCCCATGTAGACACCATTAATGATTCAAATATGGTCATCATGATGTTAAATGAGACATAGCATCATCAAATATTTGTTTCTATTTTCAATGAAATATCTATAAAAATAAATTCAATTTCAATGCCCTAGCAATACATTTTATATTTCTTGCTAATATAAAAATTGTACTGGTTTTTAAGTGTATATTTTATTTTATTAACAAAATATTAGATGGACAATTTTAAGTTTTTTTACTAAAACTTTTATTATGCCAAAACACAATTTTATTTGCAAATTTGACATGTGTGATCCTCATATTATTATTAAGTAAAATACTCATTTTACTAAAGATTTATAAATCTTTACTGCCAAATTTTCAACAACATTTTAGGTGACACATTAAATTTGGTGAATGTGGTACCACCAGAAGAGACATACATAATGAATGAGAGAAGAAAAAAGGTACATATATTGGGGAAAAAAAAGCATTTCTGGACGAATCTCGACGAATTATAATGAAAATATCTGATTTTACCAGCACATAACTTTCTTATACCAGTATATATCATCCTGATATAAAAAAATCACTCTATTTAATTCTTCACTTACCTCAATTAAATTTTAATAGCGTACCTTGAAATGTTTCATTAAAATTTTTAAATAATTAATTATCAGCCGTCATTCGATATTGTCAATAATAATTCATGTCATATTTTAATAATTTCTTCTTATTGACACTGACATTTTTTGTAACTAAATTAGACATTTCAAATGTCAAACTGTTAAATTTATCCTAACTCCATTTTATGAGGTCAAATGTATAAAAAATTTAAGTTTACCTCAGGGTTATTTAAGTAATTGGAAAATATATTTTATTGGCTTGATATAGTAGACAATCTGTCTGCATGTCTGTAGTACCGCAATAGCAACCGCAGTTATTGAGGTAAAACTTTCAAATTTGGTACACATGTTCTAAATTCGATGAGCAAAATTGGCCAGCTGAAAGGGGGTCCACAAGACCCAAACTTTTTTGTATTTGCCTTTACAAAAAATATATTCTTGATGAAAGATTATAAATCATGTCTATTATATCAAGCCAATAAAATATATTTTCCAATCGCTTAAATAAAGGTGATGGTAAACTTAAATTTTTTACACATTTGACCTCAAAATGGGGTTAGGAGAAATTTAACAGTTTGACATTTGCAATGTCTAATTTAGTTACAAAAATGTCAATCTCAATAAGAAGAAATTATTAAAATATATTACATAAATTATTATTGACAGTAACGAATGACGCTGATAATTAATTATTTAAACATTTTACGGTACTCTATTAAAATTTAATTGAGGTAGGTGAAGAATTGAATTGTATGATTTTTTTAGATCAGGATGATATACACTGGTATAAGAATGTTATGTGCTGGCCACATCAGATATTTTGATGTGTAACACTCGCCCGTGCAGCTTCGGCTTTGGATTCGGGGTTGTCTAATTTCTGTGGTGTTTATGTTTTTGTACATATCGTGTCGTAAATAAGTATACAACAAGGTAAAAAACAGATGTTTTTGCAGAAGCACAATTTTACCCTTTCACTGCGGCTCTCAATTTTGCTACGCGGGTCGCCAGAACGGTTGCGGTAACTGCTTGCGGCAAAATCTGCTTCTTGCAATTAACCTCTAAAATAGTGCTTGTTACTTTTTGCTCTAAGAAAAATATGGAAGGCCGATCTGGAGAACGGTAAAGAACGTGTGCCACTCTATGTAACCGACGCGACGCTTCCTATATGAATGCATTTGCATGTGTTTAAAAAACACATACCGCTGAGTGGCCCTTAACAAGGAACCAATCGAACATCTTTACAGCAGAGGCGTAACTAGCAAATAAATCACGGATAAAATTTAAAAAAGTTTATGATTCCAAATATTTAACAATAAACTTAAAGAATCTTGAAACCAGTGAATTCTATAAATTTACCAAGATCATCTTTTTCGCATATTTTTTTTAAAGTAGAAATTTATTTTCATATTCTTCCCTCAAGAACTCTAAAAATAAGAAGAGAATAGTTTTGAGGGACTATAGCTCTCTTAGGATTGTTATGAATTTATTTTCATCAAATACCATCATCAGGCTTCATTGTGCAACATTTTTTTCCAACACAATAAATAACCCTATATAGGGTGTCTACAAATTTCGTAGCCATATTTCAGGGGCGATTTTACATGGGAAAATATGAAGAAAACTTCCTATAAATGTGTCTGAAAATTCTTCCTTCGGGAGCTAGAGCCCTTTGAAGAAGGTATCCAAGAACTGGTTTTTATTTAATATCTCGGGAAACCTTCACGCTGCAGAAACATGCTTTAGCACACAGCAATTATTAATGAGGGTCACCATTTAATAGTGTCAACCGAGATCGAGATGAACTTCACAGGGGGCGTGTGGATCTGGGTTGGGTCCACCTACTTTACACTCCTATTTATTTCCGTTCTTTTTATCATTGGAATATGATTTCCCAGCCATTATCACACAAAAAAGGTCCTCTTCTTCCAAAGTCGTAGACCCAACCGTTTTTAAGAAAATCCCACCCCAGTTTCGCATGTCTCATTTGAAGTTCATCTTGGTTAACACATTAAATGGTGACCGTTATTAATAATGTGCTGTGTACTAATGCACATTTCTGCAGCTTGAAGGTTTCCCGATATATTAAATAAAAATCAGTTCTTGGATACCTTCCTCAAAAGAATTCTCGCTTCCATGGGAAGAATTTTTGGACACATTTCTTAGGAAGTTTTCTTCATATTTTCCCATTTATAATCGCCCCCTGAACTATGGCAGTAGAATTTATGGGCACCTTGTATATTATCACCTATTCAGTATATTTCACCAATATCCGATCGATTACTTTATGCATTTAACTAATTTATTATTATAGAATTTCATTAACTAATTAAAATTAATACTCAAGTTATAAACTTCTAATAATAAACAAATGAAAAATAAATAAATAAAATAAAATGAAACAATACATGTGCTTTGCACCTACCTATAATTATTCTTTTATTCGACTCTAACTCTCCAAGTTCCCTTAACTGCTTGAATTCCTTGATAGGATCTTCTAGCTGATTCTTTATAAAATTAGTAAAAGCTTCAGCGGACCTCTGTCCCCTGTACTCCCTCTTTGCAGGTTGCCCATTTCTAATAACTTTCAAAGTTGGATACTTTGTTATATGAAATCTAGTTGAAACTGAACTTTCTTTATCACAATCTACTTTTCCCATCACAACTTTTCCAGATTCTGGAAACTCTTTGAATACTGCATCTGCCGCCTCATCGAATACAGGCATTAATAAATTACTAAATTTACACCAGTCAGCATAAAAGTTAATAAAGACTAATTCATTAGAAGCTGAAAAAAAGAAATATAGATAAATCCAATATTAGAATTAGAAAAACAAGGTTTCTACAAAAAAAAAATTAAGGAGTTACGTAATGTATCTTTAATTATTGTGAGAACATTGTCTTATAATACATTTTCAGTTAAGTAAAACATCCACCTTGTGACAATAAAAGTTGCCAAAAAATAACCAAATGTTTACAGTATTCTTTTTTTACATTTTAATCATATCACATTTAATCAGTGGAGCAGGAAATGGAGCAGGAAAAAAACCAAATTAACAATAGAAATGATTGTTTGAAGGAAGATTTTTTTAAATCCAAAATTAAAACATTCCAAAGCATTTTTTTAAACATTATTAACAGTGTGTCTACATTAAGATGGACACAAGCCCATTAAATCTTTATTTTTTGAGAGGAACATTTTTATTGTTGTGCAGAGCATCAAAAATGCATTTTATGACCATATTACCATCCTCTAGGTACAGGGTAGTCCTGTATATTTTACAGAATAGCTAAAAAATTTATTATTGGAGATAGAAAAGCCTTTAAATAGGGAAAGTATTTGTGTAGGTTATATATAAATCATCAAAATATACACATTAACAAAATATATAGTTACACATAGCAAAGATACAAACATAACTTATTTTTTTTTAAACGGGACAACATATATATATATATATATATATATATATATATATATATATATATATATATATATATATATATATATATATATATATATATATATATATATATATATATATATATATATATATATATATATATATATATATATATATATATATATATATATATATATATATATATATATATATATATATATATATATACATATATATAATAATGAGGTTACGTTTGTATTTTCACTATATGATGCATTATTTTTGTTAATGTGCATATTCTGAAAGTTTATAACCAACCCAAAAAACTTTCTACATTTAAAGGTTTTTCTATCTCCAATAATAAACTTTTTTGCTATTGTGTAAAATATACTGGACTGTCTTGTACACTCGCACGATCTTTTTGATTTCCTTAAAATTTAAGAAACCATAGCAATTTCTTTATCCAAAATCTGACACCATATTTAAAAATAAATCGTAAATTCACTGATGATGTTTTTGCCAACTTTACCCCTCAGTAAAATAAATACCGTAAGACATTTCTTTGATGAAATTTTGTGTAAAGGCATTTTGAGGAGCCTGATTAACGTAATGGTGTCAGATTTTGGATACAAATATGGTTTTTCGAATTTTGGGTGTATAACAAAATTTATAGTAAGTCATGCGTATGTACCTAGAGGATGGCAATATGGTCAAATACATAGATTTTTATGCTTTTCACAGCAACAAAAAAATTCAGTTATGTCAAAACAAAGATTTCATAGGCTTGTCTCCACCTTAATATGCTTGTTGAGGAATTTTTCTTACATTTTAAAGTAAATATGTACTTTTTAAAAATATTATCATTAGTTACTTTTTAAAAATTAATGGCGTAAATTGATGGTGGCTATATCACAATAAACAAACTATCCATAAAAAGTGTTTTTCTTACATTGATGGTTACTCAAACTTTAGGAATCTTTTTACATGTCTAAATGTAACTAATTAAATAATTACACACATTTCTAATTACTTAAATTTACAGGTTTTACAGAGAATTTATTTTTACCAAACTTTTTAATATTTTAAGTGTTTTTTTTTAACATATTGAAAGAAAATTTAGTCAATCATATTCATATGATTCCTATCTGATAGTGATAATTTTCTAATTTAGATTAAACCTATGATCTCAAATTAGTTGGATTATTTAGAAACGTAGTCATAAAACACTGATATGATATAACTTGCCATTTTCTACTCCATAAAAAAAGGGATTAAATTTACTTAATATTTTATATTATTTTTTTTTATATAATACAAATTAAGAATATGACTATAGTCGGGCTGCTGTAGATTGCAATTTTCTTCTTAAAGAGTCAAAGCATAATTTGATTCCTTTCAATTGTCAGCAGATCAAATCAATTCAATTCAAACCAGATTTTATTAACAGTAAAACATATACAGATTTCCCTTATTGACACTCACAGCAGACCAGTTGTGCATAGGTATATGCATAAGCAACTTATTTACAACTATTTTGTTGGATGATTGTAGCATAGGATAGGTAAACAGTGAATCTCAAGCAGTACATGAATATATTTGTGCTTTCATTTTAAAATTCATTCAACTATTTATTATGTATGTTAACTGTGAATTGAATTGGTTTATTCGAAAATATTCATACTAAAAGTCATGATTGAATCGATCGAAAGGAAAACATTTAACTCAAGATGAACATCAGTTAGTTTATACTAAAGCTGGAAAATTACTTTGCCCGTGAAAATGGGAATGGTGGTCCTTTGTAACCTGTTTGAGCAGTAGAAAAGCGAACGGCTAACTTGTGTGGAATTTTGAGGAGTATTATAAATTGTATCATGCTGTTTGAGTACCGCTGACAATTGAATCAAATAACATTCTTTATGGTTTTAACTCTTTAAAATGAAAGTTGCAATCTTACAAGGGCCTGACTATATTTCACATTTATGGTTAAATCACTGGCTAATATTTATACTATTTATAGTAGCACTAGGTGTTTCAATATGTTTGATGGGTTTTGATGATAGTATAGTTCAAATCCAAATAAAATAAATTGAGATCTATACATTAGATTAAAAACTTTGCAGCCAAATCGAACAGTATAATTATTGCCTAATATTCGTTACTTCAGTCGCTATCACAGCTCTATATTTTAGTAGAAAGGCGGTAACTTCACCCTCACTCCATTTTCATATAATGTACCAAGTACAGACCTCAGAAATAAATCAATACACACACTAATAGTCAATAGGTAGATTACACTTGAAATCTAATATTATTTGTAGCAGTTGTTACAGTAAACAGGTACCAATTACATGCAAAATATATTCAGAAAAAAATGTTTCCAGCAGAATAAGTAAAGGAACTTGCACTTTTTTGCAACTCTGAAAAATAATTTATTTTCTAATTTTATGAACTATCAAGTCAGAAGTAGTTTACTATACTGGGAGAAGTAAAATTGTCTTGATATTATTCACATTAATTTTGCACGATAGTTTATAAACATCCTAAGTTAAACTGGTTAAAGATTAATTAGAATTATATGAATCGTGATAACAATCCATTCAACATCTTCTAATATTTATAAAGTATTTGGAAATAAATAAAATTACCTAAAGTCATATCTATATTTTGCTGAGTGAGTTGAACAGCCCCGCTATCAGTGGGATTATAAAATAGACAGGTAATCTGAAAAAAAAATAATACTTTATAAATCATATACCTAGGTTATGTATAAAACATATTACAGTAGTCTATTTTTAAATGTTAATCATCGTGCGAATATTATTTTCAAATAAGTAGACGTTTATAGTAAGTCACACTCAATATTAATTAGCAAAATTAGAAAAAAACGAGAATCGTGGCATGAAACTTTAGAAATTTCGGTAAATAAATAATGCAAAACTTACCATAAAAAGACAAAACAGTGTTGTTTTTAAATTTGCTAGGTCCCGTAAAGTTTCCATTTCATAAATTACCATTAATTAAACAGTTTTAAAAACAATTATTTTAATAAACTAACACTTCATAAAAACGGATTTGACATGGGACAGGGAGAACCAGCCAAAACGTCAACCAATCGACATTTGACAACTAAAAACTAATATGTTGAATCTGACATTTGACACAATCTATTGGGACATCTATTAGTTAATAGGAAAAGTACGTTTCAATTGTAACAGACCAAATCTGTAAAATCAGCATACCATCTAGTGTCTAAAATATATAATGTATTGCACCATCTAGTGCCTAAAATTTGCAACATATTTGAAGCAGGACCGTATCCAGAAGTGTGAAATTATTTTTCTTATTACAGGTATATCTTATTACATTACAACTACGGGAAAGCATCACCTAGGAAAAGATCTAAGTGTTTTGACGTCAAATGTGTAATAAAATAACTTGTTCACGAAACCGGTCACATTAATAAAAGGAATTTTATGAGAATTTTTCTGTTTGCTTTATCATGAATAAAATAACTGTTTGCAATATTTTCACTTCATTTTCCAATAAAAACATCGCATTAGTTTCAAATAGAGGCTCAGTTTACGACAGGAAATTATTTACAATTATCAACTTTTTAGTTCTGCAATTTTATAGTCTTGTTCCAACTCGCAAAAGCTCGTCCTCTGATCGGTATGCTTAGAACGTTGATCATTGTGACAAAACTGAGACCTAACTGCAAGTTATGTTATAATTTTGAATTAGATGGTGATTCCTGTATTAGTTGGGTTGCTCATTGCTCTCGAATTATAAATACCTATTACACTTTGGGCCACATATTTTAGGGCAGTTATGGTGTGACTAGTTTGTAAAGTAGGTATGAGTACTACCGTAAATATGGGGAAAAAGTAACCACTAAACTTTCAAATGCTGCTTTTCTATATTTGAAATTTTATTTGATTACTGGTTTATGTGGTAACGAGTGGATAATGGACTTACTTATCGAAAAAATATGAGCGAAATTGTACGCAGTGTATTCCTTCTTAAATCATCTCTATGCTGTCACGGCAAGAAATAGTAGACTTGATAGGATAAATAAAAATAACTTTATACTACTATTGTGGACCGGTCCAGCAGCGCCGGTTTGGCGTTCTGAAGCTCGACGAGGTTACACAAAATGCAAGTAATTGAAAACAAATTTCTTCGCCTTATAAATAACTCATAGCACCACACCGTCAGATGCAATGGAAATCGTCCTGGATTTACCTTCTTCATATATATTTGGAAAGAGAGCAGAGTGCAAAAAGCGATCATTAATATGCCGCAGACTAGTATCATGGCGCGGAACAGGTTGCTGGATGACATAAAGAATCACAGCATCCTAGAAATGCCCTCGGATACTATGCCTACCATGACCAACTACGAGCTGACCTTCAACATCCTTTCTCCGGAAAGAGATGAGTGGGATCGGCATAAAGCCGACCTACTGAGTGCAGACAGTTGCTGGTTTACAGACGGCTCCAAAACACCCGAGGGAACAGGACCCCGAGTACATAGCTACAGACCAAGGGTGAGGATATCTACAAGCCTAGGTACTCATGCAACTATTTTTCAGGCTGAGGTTCATGCCATTAAACTGTGTGTGTGAAGGCTGGAATATATGCATCTTACACGCAGTTCGATCGATTTTCTCAGATAGCTAAGCAGTTATAAAAGCTCTTGGCTACTACCGGTGTAACTCGAAAACGGTATAGAATTGTCAGAAGATTCTAAATCATCTGAGCAAAAACAACAAAGTGACTCCGCTCTGGATACCTGGCCACTCTGATATGGAAGGTAACGAAATAGCCGACTCGTTGGCCAGAAAAGGAGCGGGATCCCGAATCATCGGATCAGAACGATACATGGCATATCTTCAAGTACTGCTAAGATTTCAACCTGGGCTTAAAGGAAAACACTTCAGTATTGGCAACAGTTACCAGGATTAGTTCATTCGAAGGAGTTTATCAAATACCCTTTGAAATCAAGAGCTAAGAAACTTTTAGAGTTAAACAGGGTAAACCTGAAAACTCTAACAGGCCTATATACCGGGCACTGCCGACTAAACTATCATCTGCATAAATTCGGCCTAGCGGAAAACGCCGAGTGCCGTCTATGTCTGGAGGATGATGAGAAGGCAGACCACATCTTATGCACCTGTCCCGCTGTGAAGAGGATCCGATTCTCAATATTTGGCAAAGGGCAACTGCTGCAAGAAGATCTGGACACATTCTCACCCAATAAAGTTATCAGTTTCATTAAGAGACTGAATTTATTGGGTGAAATATAACTAGGTGTGAGCCACAATAGTCCTGCTGAAGGCCGCAGTGAAGGGTCCACAGGAACCCACTAAGAAGAAACCTAACCTAACCTAACCTATAAATAATCCATAAGGCAATTATGACATTGACCCAAAGCTAACACCTCAAAAATTCTATCTATTCAAACTAATGTAAAATAACATTAGAAAAATTAAAGAGCATAGCGCCTTTTTGAATTAAACACAAATTACTAGATCATCAGGCGCTATCTCCGATTTCTCGACAAAATCAAAATTTATCTTTCCCTTTGTTTCTTTTTGTTTTTTTTTAAATTTATTTATTATTAAAAAATTAAGCGTAGTTGATATCCCCGCTTGACAAGGAAAGTGCTTTTAGCGAGTTTTTGAGTTTAAGGATTCACTTGCCGCCAGGCAAACCATAATTTTTATGTCAAGTAAATATTTTCTACAATTTATAATTATTAATTTATTTTATTGTATTTAATTATTTTTTTATGGCTGGTTTTTCTAACTCCCGTTAAATTTATTTGATAAATAAGTTCCATGAAAACAATTAATGATAAATTTATTGTATCCAAGTAAAATATCTACCAAATAAATTTAACAGAAGATGGAAAAATTGTCAGTTTACGGCAGATCAATAATATATATTTTATATATTTACATAGATCTGTTCTTTTGTATTTACAACTATACACCCTTTTAGTTTCTAGGAATTTTTTACTTTCTTATACCTAATATAAGGAAGTATAGTAATCGTGATTTTTTTCGACCTCGAGATTTTAATTGATATATACGTTTTGGACCCTCCTAAATTCATTTTGACTATTTTCCGAATGATGTCGGTGCGTGTACGTGTGTGTGTGTGTGTGTGTGTGTGTGTGTGTGTGTGTGTGTGTGTGTGTGTGTGTGTGTGTGTGTGTGGGGGGATCCGCTATATCTCAAAAAATACTAATGGGAGACATCCCAAATTTGGCAGTTAAGATTGTCAACGACATTTTATATGACACATTAAATTTGGTGAAAATGGTACCACCAGAAAAGACATAACGAATTAATGAAGAGAAAAGGTACAATTTTGGGAAAAAAAATTAAAATTTTTTATTGCATTTCTGGACGAATCTCGACGAATTATAATGAAAAAACAAGTTTATGGAAAATAAATCTTTCTGCATGTTTGTAGTATCGCGATAGCAGCCACAAAAGCTTTCAAATTTGGTACACATGTTCTAAAGGCCAAAGGCAATGATAAATTCGATGAGGAGCAAAATTGATCAGCTGAGAGGCGGTCCACGGAACCCAAACATTTTTGTATTTGCCTTTACAAAAAAATGTATACTTGATGAAAGATTATAAATCAAGTCTACTATATCAAGCCAATAAAATATCTTTTTCAAGTACTTAAATAAAGCTAATGTAAACTGAAATTATTTACACATTTGACATCATAAAATGGGGTTAGGATAAATTTAACAGTTTTTCATTTGAAATGTCTAACTTAGTTATAAAAATGTCAATGTCAATAAGAAGATAAAATATATGACATGAATTATTATTGGCAGTATCGAATGACGCTAATTAATTATTAAAAAATTTTAATGAAACATTTCACGGTACGCTATTATAAGTTAATTGAGGTAAGTAAAGAATTAAATAGAATGATTTTTTTTCATTAGGATGATATATACTGGTATAAAAAAATTATGTGCTAGCCACATCAGATATTTTTTAATTGGTTTTAATTCCAAACTGGCCCTGTTCGGTCCGATTCAACAAGTGCCCCGATGTCGTCGTACACGGGGATATGCTGTACCAGCAGCGGAAAATAGCTTATTCTTATGTTTTAATAAATTTGATTGTTGTTGTTCGTTTACGTGCCAATGAGGAAAAATAAAAGTAATACCATGGTTTTCATAAATTTATTTATGAATAATAAACGTACTTATAATTTATAATAAATTACTATGTGCTATGAAATATACAAATATATAATTTTATAATAATTTTATCACTATCTAATTTTCACAAAATGGAATGCATAATTTAATTAAATCCAAATAAATACAATAATTATTGATAGATATGCACACATTTAAAACATGTAGCAAATTGTCGCTTATATCTAACATGATTGTATATGACAATTTTATTTAGATAGATATACCTATTATCACAATACCTACCTTGTAAAATCACATGATATGCATAACATTTCTAATTATTATTTCTTTGGCATCTCTTTTAATAAAAACAAGGAACACATTATAAAAAATTATTTAGAAGTTATTGAGATTTGTAGAAAATAAAATATTTTTTAAACATGTGCGTTTGGGACATATCAATTTTTGTTACTTATGTTTAAAACTTTCAATATGCCTCGATCATATGATACACATATGTTATTTGCCAAAACAACATCTATACAAATTCAAGCTGCATTATTAAAAGATTTTTTTCAAGAGACAGATTTCAAGAACACCTAGAAGACAAAATTCAAGTATGTTACATTATATTAATAGTAATAATTATAATTGACAGATTTAACAATTATTTGCAGTAAGGACAAAAAAGTAAAAGGAGCACATGACTCTCATCCATTATTTTACACCTTAATATGCAGAACTTGTTATTACTTACATACTAATAAATTAATTAACATTTTATTTACATATCACCTTTGCATAGAAGTAGAAATAACAGCCAAAAATACTGCCGTCTTATTGTTATAATTTAGAGCAAAAGTAACCAGTTAATTTTAAACATATATCACAATCTAGTAAAGTGTTCAAATTTTGATTTTTAACCCACCCTTATAATTGTTGCGGTACAAGTCATAATCTAAGAAGTTATTATGATTAAAGATGATACAATTATTCCATAAATTTCATCAGAGCAATAATAACAGTAATTTTAGATTTGGCACCATAAAAATTGCTTAGGATTAAAATGAAGGCCACTTTTTTTTCAACATACGAAATAATGTGTTATTGTGTCATTTTGGAAGGAATTTTTATCAATGGGAACAATATGGAAGGAAAAATAGTGCAATAGTGCAAATTAAGGTATATTTAAAAATTGCGTATAAGGATGTACATGTTTGGTCAATCAAACACAGCAGAGTTTAAGGTAAAGTGATAGTAAACTCACTTTACATATTTTCTCTCTAGTAAGGTAAAGTGATGAGATAATTTTTGTGGACGTAGAGATAAATTATAATTCTTTTCTTCCAATATATTATCAGCAAAATTATTATTAGAGAACGGCTGCAATTTAATCCTAAACATATAAAAGTAAGTTTCTTTATATCGAAAAAATCGGTTATAATTATTGCGCAAACTTTTTCTTTCAGATATTTTACAAATTGTTCACAAATTGTCAGTTTCATTCCAAAAAGTAATATTTTGGGGTCAAGCTCTAAATTGTATGGATCTCATAAACAGTGAACACTGACTATTATAGTATATAGTTGATAAGAGTTTAAAAATTCTTTAATAAAAAACGTTTAATGTACTTATTTGACATATTACTTTTGCTGGTATAACCCAGAAAAAAAATTAATTCTAGCATAATTTGTAACGAATTTTCTAAAAAATAATACCAAAATTATTTACATATCAATTTTCGTTTTCTTTCCACAGAAAAAACTACAGTTCTATTATGTAATAGAAATAATAATTATTGATACAAAATTCAATTATTCATTTATTGGAATATTTTTATTATCAGTGAATATATATATTATCAATGAATTCATCCAGAGCTGCGCCAGGGGGGTTTGCTGGGGCCTCGCGCTGGGGAGGCATAGTATAGGACAAAGGAGGTACTTAATTTTTCTAAATATTCCCTTTTAAATTGATGTAATATAAAATCAAGTAAGGAATACATTCTTGTACAAATTAAACACCAACAGAATCAGACCACGAGATGAACAGTCATGGACCCAATTATTGCACACCAAATTGCTGTATCTTTCAAGTCATTAATGCAGTTTGCAGTTTCATCTCTTACGCAGGTCATTGTGAAATTTATTATTATTTAGAACAAATACCAAAAAAAAAAACGTACAAGAACGTCGGCGGTATGATCCTGATTTAACCTTCTCTTTGTTTAAAAAACATAAATACTATGTTTAGCATTTAGTCGCACATAAATAAAATTGTGAGGTTTTTAAAAAATCTATAAACTTACAACGTACATACGGGCAGAACCCCGCATCGAATGTCGATCGAAACTCGTGTAAAAGTCTGTTCTCACGATAGTTTTCCTTTTGTGTTTCGTGTCTGGTTTCTGATTGGAGGGAAAGAAGTTGAAAATTTGCCTCAATTTTCAACTTATTTTATGCAACTGTTAGGTTCGCGTAGAGGACGAAAATCGAACCTGATAGGATATTATTTTTTGTGTAACTGACAATTAAGTACTCAGTACGAATATCTCTTTTGGTAATAGTGAAATAATTAAATATTCCAAATCAGTAGGATACATTCTTGTAACGTCTTAATATTATCAACTCTCTACTCTTGAGTTTTAAAAGTCTACTAATAATTTAAAACCACGGTATTCGTCTCTTTGCGCATATAATTGCGTTTGCTGAACCACTACATTCTGTATCTTCATTTCATATTCACGCTAATGCCACAAACTTTTAACTAATCAGAATTGAGCTTGGCCGCCTAAAGTGTTTAAGGAGGTTCATATAAATAAATTGGTAAATTACTCAAATGTATAATAGGTACGTGGAACATTTTAAATTTATAACACAATATAAGCATAAGTAAATAATGTCGTCATATAAAAAATACCCGACCCGTATTTTTATTTTTTTTAAAAATAATATTCTATTAATCGTCTATCTCCCGCATCCTGATAGCACATGATTCCTTGATTAGTTCCTAAATCGTTGAATAGAGTTATTCGTTTTGGATAATAAATGATTAAGCTCTGAATATTCATCTTCCGAGAAAAAAATATCTGGACTGTTTCATGTTGTATTAATAGAATAATCAAATTATATACGTGTAATATTTTTTCTAGAATAATAATAAAAATACATCCTCAGTATAATTTTTATTTATTTTCAGAATGTTTCTTAAATATTAATTTTATTTAATATATCTGTAATATTCAGATTGGGATATTAGTAATATAATATTCTATTATAGTACTTTTAAGAATATATACGTAAAATAATGTAAATAACAAATATTCAAAAAATATTCGATTTAGAATATTATTAAAAGAATATTCTGTAACTATCTTTCAAGTCATTCTCATAATATTTGTAAAACAGTAAACTTCTTCAATATTTTTATATTAATCAGAACAGAATATTGTTTGCGTAATATTCTCTTAATATTCATTTAATCGGAATACTTTTGTAACATTATTTATGTTGTATGTTTCTTTAATATTCTGTTTTGAATAATACTCTACCAACATTTTAATAGTAATTTTCTGTTCTTAGAATGTTTATTAAAACATATTTATACGAAATATTCCTTTATTATTCAGTTGGAAATTTTACTAAAAGAATACTCTGTAACGATTATTCTATCCATACTAACGCAATGGTATTTGTAAAACCACATTCAAAATCCCATCTGTACATAGTTTCAAATATAATTTACAGAATAATCCCTTATTAACATGTCTCTAATTGTTCTAGGAATATTACTTGAACAATGTTTATGTCGAATATTTCTATATTTTGTCCTAGTATGGTACTATCATAATATATTATTAACAATTTTTTAATTTGGAATATTTATAAAATAATATTCTATAACTATTGTACTAGTTATTCCCATAGAATGCGTAAAATAATATTCAATTTCGGTATTCGTGTAATAATTAGGAGATATTGTTATTTACATATTACTTTTTTTAATTCATTTTAGCAATGTTACTTACACAATATTTATATTGAATATCCCTATGATATTCTGTTCAGAATAATTCTATTAGGATATTTTAGTAGTAATTTTGGAATATGCAATAGAGAATTTATATTAATATTCCTTTATTAACCTCTTAACATGATTTAGCTACTTGTTTTATACACATATAGATTGTGCCACGTTTTACAATGCAGTCACAATTCCACACAGTTAACGATAGCACACTTCCACAATATGTTTTTAGATGATGGAATCACTGATTGTATTTTTAAGCTCCAGTGGAATTGAAAATAACCGCAACTCAATCACGTAACTGGTGGAGGGTGGTAATTTTTTGTGATTTTGGAGAAACTGCTTGTCGACGATGACACCAAGATGAATAGGTTCTATAGCCAGTTAAAAGAATTTGCCAAAAACAATTTTGCATATTTTTTAGTTTTAGTTAAAAATACTTTTTTTCGCGTTGGGGAAGAAAACTGGGTGTCTGCCTGTCAACTTTTTATTTGGAAATGTTCAAAACTTTTTGGAAGCATATTTGTTACATCAACGAACTTTGAATCCATACGAAACAATAGTTTTCTTATCAAAAAAAGATAAACAGTTTTTATGCTTCCCTAAAAAATATGAAAAATACAGATATCCTTGTTGCAGGTGGTGGTCTTCCATTAAAAAAAATCAATCCAAATACCTATTGTTATACATTAAATTAATGTTGTACCTACTAATAAGTCTCATATTTTTTCAATTCTGTTTTTACTTTAGTAAATATATTTATTTGAAGAGAAGAATCTCCTACAATTATTGAAAAACTTATTTGAAATGTAAATAATTTTAATATTTATACTCTCAATCCTAATCTCAATTACTCCCTCCTAAATTTGAGCAATGAATCTTGAAGCTTATTAGAATTAATGGACTCAAAAATTTTCACCCTTGCCTCATCTTGAGACCAAAGGAAAGGACACTCTTCTCCCCTTGTTTCCTCACATTCCTCAGCATCCACATCCGCCTCTACATCCACGTAACATTCATCATTTTCGCATTTTAAAAAATTATTGAAATTCGGACAATCAGTATAATCAATTATCGCACTGCCCCGACAAGTATACTCAGGATTACTGTGGCTTTCCTTAATATTAATTTTATTCAATATTTTATCTGCGTCGAGACCGAGTATTTTTAATACTTTCCTAGGATTTTGTACTATATATTGGCGGATGGCATCAATTGATTCGGTTTGGGTTCCTGTGTCGACGTAAGATGTTAGGACGGGGACGTAGGGGTAGGATGTCCCTCCCAACAGAACATTTCCGGCGGGTGGGAACTACTTCTGGCTAACATGCCATTTCCGGAAGTACTGTGGCGAAGGTGAGCGATGTTAGGATTTGAATGAGCTGAATAGTTTCCCGAAGCACTACGTAACGTCGGTGCTGTCATTTCCTGAAGAGCCTGGATTGCATTTCGGACCTGAATAAAAACAGAATGATATTATTAATAAAAGTAACTTTTGAAAATCATTTTCGTATAAATGCTGGTGTATTTGGTACTTGTATGATTTAAATTTATGTTTTTTCAAAATGTGTCGAGCTGATTCCCGATTTACACCGGTTTGGTCCTCAATCTGTCTTATTGAAATCGTGGGATCTACCTCGACAATTGCAAGTACATTGATTTCCGAGTCTTCATCGATAATGAAATTATTTTCCGGTACTTCTGGTTCACTTGCTTGGCAATCGTCTGGGGAATAGAGAAAATGACACCGTATCTGGAGGACTATCACTCCGATGGTTACACTCTATCAAGTGTCCGGCCGGCCGTCTAGCCAGATGGAGCGTTTTTCTTCAGCAATACGACTTCGAGATCAAATACCGTAAGGGCACACTCAACCGAGTGGCTGACGCCCTGTCCCGTCAACCTCTACCAGGACCATCCTCCGCACCCGATACCGAGGAACTCTATGTTGTAATCGAAACACCAAAATGTTCCTAGTACCACCGCAAGAACGCGGAAGTCGAAGGAAACCCAGAAGCTTTTCCGGATTGCTGTATTCGTAATGACCGGCTGTTCCGTCACTTCTGGGATTCAAGTGACTTGACCGAACCCGAGCTGGCCGACCCATGGAAATTACGTGTACCGACCGCTCTCCGCCCCACCGTCCTGACCGAAACTCACGATGCCCCGATTGTCGGCCATATGGAGATTGCCAAAACAATCGCCCACACCGCCCGCCGTTACTATTGGCCAGGTATGTTTAGGGACATTGCGAAATATGTTCGAAGTTACCTTCAATGTCAACGATATAAACCGGCACAACAGCAAACTCCCGGGAAAATGCAACCGTCCGCAAATCATGATCCCTGGGAAACCGTCAGCACCGATCTAGTTGGACCGTTACCGCGATCCAGTAAAGGAAATAACTATAAAGTTATGTTTCAAGATCGTTTCACCAAATGGATCCAGTGCCGACCGCTCCGTAGTGCCACCGCCCGCAACGTAAGCCAAGCTCTCTATGAGGAAGTTATTACACGTTTTGGAGGTCCCCGTACCGTCATCAGTGACAACGACACCCAATACGATAGCCATGTGTTCCGCTCTCTACTAAGAGAATTTGGTATTCAGCACCGTCTCACACCGCCGTACACTCCGCAAGCCAACCCCGTCGAACGAGCCAACCGCACCATCAAGACAATGATTGCCCAGTACTGTGAACAGGACCATCGCCAATGGGACAGTCACCTGTCCGACTTCCAACTGGCGCTGAACAGTTCAAGACATGACTCTACCGGATTTACTCCGGCATTCTTGAATTTTGGACGTGAGTTAACCCTACCGAACACCGTATATTAAGATGAGACCGAGACCCCGGAAGACACACCCGTGGAAGAACCGCCACCCGTAGAGGACCGTACCAACCGGCTAGAGAAGTTGAAAGAGACCTTCCAATTGGTCCGAGTCAACTTGGCCCGAGCTTTTACCTCGCAGGGTCATTATTATAAACTGCGCCGACGCGAGTGGCGATGCCGCGTCGGTGACCGAGTCATGAAACGCGAAAATCCGTTGTCTTCCGCTGTCCGAAATTTCGCCGCCAAACTGGTACCGAAATATTCCGGCCCGTATACCGTGACCAAGGTCTGGTCCCCGGTCGTGTATGATCTCAAATCGGATACTGGAAGGAAGTATGCGAGAATACACATCAAGGACCTTAAGCCGTTTGTATGTTCTAGTGTCTAGCCGCAGAGTAGGTCCCACCGACCGTGAAGTGGAGGACGCTACGTCATACTGCGGGTGTTCCGCCCGATCATCTGTTCGTTACCCATCGCCGTTCCGTCCGTACCGTCGTCGATCCGTACCGGAGACCCACCGCCGCCGCACCGTATCTCGAGGAATACAGTGCTACTTCCACCAGTCTCCGCCGAAAACCGTCACTGTATCCAAAGGAATTCAATGCGAGCTGCTACCGTAATTCCGAGGAAACCGCTTCGATGAGTAAACTTTTTGGTTTTTTTTTTGACCAGGATGTTTTTTTTTTTAGGAAGTCTTTGGAGAAGGATACCTCTGAGCTCTTGGAATAAGGAATCCTACATGTTTGGCAGGGAAGTCCAGCTGCGTGAACAGGATAACTTATTAATTTTTTTTAGCATAGTTAGAATCGACCCTGGAAGCCGGAATAGTTTGTTTAGTTTGAAGTTGTAAAAGGTGTACATACCCACAAATAAAGTTTACAGTGGCCTGTGGGGGGTATGCGCCTTAATCATGACAGAACTCCGTTTAAGTTAGTAAGTCCCACACTCCAGGGTCGCCAGAAAGGAAAAAGAAAAAAAATATACATAATTTTTTTTATCCGAAGTAAGAGGGGGTGTAACGAAGTGATTATTTTATAGAATTAAGTTAGGTAACTAGGTGCTATTTGTCTGTTTCAAAAGATGTTTTAAACATTGTAGTACTGCGCCCTTAATAGTGGTATTGTCAGTTGCTCATTAATAATAGTTTAATTGTTAATTATAGATAGGTAGTATTGATCTGTTTGTGTAAACATTCCAAATATGCCAAGTTGCGGGCAGTACGTGAATCGCGAAACGCGAAGCGCGCATATTGCCCCCGGCACTCCTGTGCCCATCCTACCGTAAAGGTCTGCGAGACTGGAAACAATCAAATCAGTTCCCGTCTGACCGCCAACCGAAGCACCACGCCGACCAAGTAAGTAATCTTGTGAGTATAAAGGTACTTAGGGATACAAATGTAATTTCACATTGTTCTAAGTCGGTAAAAAGGTGACGTAGTTGCAGTATTTCGCGCATGACTACCGTGCCCTCCTACTTCTGCCTTTGGCAGAGTTTAGTAGCTTGAGGATTTTTTCAAATAAGTCAGTTACCGTTTAGCTGCTGACTGAAGAACCACGCCGACCAGCATAGTAAGTAATCTTGTTGTGAGTATAAAGTTATAGGTTTGTTTTAAATTGAATTCGGGTGACGTATTGCTATATTCCGCGCATTACTACCGCGTCTCATCCTACTTCTGCTTTTGGCAGAGTTTAGTAGCTTGAGGATTTTTCAGAGCATCCAGGACAGTCCGTTGCTGCCGCCCGTACCGACCAGACGTGCCGACCCCGGCCGCTCCAGAGAGGAAGCAGCCCAGGATACGGAAGTAGGTAGCAAGGTTTGATAAAGGTTTGGTAAATAATCGGTGGCACTTGGCTGGTGAGTACTTTTTCGGACCTTATTTAGAGTTTGTGAACCGCGAGCGCTAAGACGTATCCGCCTCATATCCTTCCATAGAACGGGAGAGCGGCCGAAGGTTGGAAACAGAACCGCGTTACACCGCGTGCCCTCCAGGCCACCTGAGCACGTAAAAATTCTGCAGGGTGATTTGGAGGTACTAGCATTTGCCACCGCGTGTCCTCTAGGCCACCTGAGCACGTAAAAATTCTGCAGGGTGACTTGGAGGTATCGACCGAGCCCGAGCAGGCAATTTGTGACGTACTTCGCTACTCTACACAAGAGCAGAAGTGTCACTTTGATGCCCACCACTACGGCGGTGCTCACGGTACGGATATCTCGGGCGCCAGTTTCTGTTTAGAGTGCAGAAACACCACTTTACTCTATCGGCGGGACGATAGAGGCCGGGCAACTACAGTGAAGAAACGGATAAGCCAGGGGTCGGGAAAAGGTAATTTACACACTACAGTTAAATTAGGGAAGTGGTACCCGTGTTAGTCCATAATACTACGATTACTGGTTTAAATACCACACTACAGTTAATGAACAGACTCTCATTCAATATATTTACATTTATTCTACACACTAATTATTATTTACACTGTATATACACCTTAGTAACTACAACTTATACTACAACGGTCTTAACTACGGGCGAGCGGGGCAGCAAGCGGGCGTACAAGCGGTGCGACACGGTAATACGGAGATTAAGTGGTGAAAAAGGTAACCAGCAATACTTAAACGGCCATAAGCAGACGGCGGACGGATACCAGGAGGGGAAGCAAGCGCCAATACAAGCACACTATGACTATTTATAGCGGTTATTTACTATCGTTTGGCTGGTGGTTGGTTCCGGACGATATGCCGAATCGAGTAACTCCAAGTCACCCTGCCGAATATGACGTGCTCAGGTGGCCTGGAGGGCACGCGGTATAACGCGGTTACGCTTGGGGGGGGAAGGAGTGGCAAGCCTAACAGTGGCAGATTTAAAACGACTACGGTAAGGTCAAACTCCAAGCTACCCTGCAGAATTATTACGTGCTCAGGTAGCCCGGTGGACCCGCGGTTACGGACGATACCTCCAAGTCACCCTGCAGAATTTTTACGTGCACAGGTGGCCTAGAGGACACGCGGTGGCAAATGCTAGTACCTCCAAATCACCCTGCAGAATTTATACGTGCTCAGGTGGACTGGAGGGCACGCGGTGTAACGCGGTTCTGTTTTGAGGGGGGAGGAGGGGCAAGCCGAACAGTTGCAAATTTATGACGACGACGGTAAGGTCAAACTCCAAGCTACCCTGCAGAATTTTTACGTGGTCAGGTAGCCCGGCGGACCCGCGGTTACGGACGATACCTCCAAGTCACCCTGCAGAATTTTTACGTGCTCAGGTGGCCTGGCAGGCACGCGGTTACGAAAGTACCTCTAAGTCACCCTGCAGAATTTTTACGTGCTCAGGTGACTTAGAGGACACGCGGTGGCAAATGCTAGTACCTCCAAATCACCCTGCAGAATTTTTACGTGCTCAGGTGGCCTGGAGGGCACGCGGTGTAACGCGGTTCTGTTTCCAACCTTCGGCCGCTCTCCCCGTTCTATGGAAAGATATGAGGCGGATACGTCTTAGCGCTCGCGGTTCACAAACTCTAAATAAGGTCCGAAAAGTACTCACCAGCCAAGTAATACCGATTATTTACCAAACCTTTATCAAACCTTGCTACCTACTTCCGTATCCTGGGCTGCTTCCTCTCTGGAGCGGTCAGGGTCGGCACGTCTGGTCGGTACGGGCGGCAGCAACGGACTGTCCTGGATGCTCTGAAAAATCCTCAAGCTACTAAACTCTGCCAAAAGCAGAAGTAGGATGAGACGCGGTAGTCATGCGCGGAATATAGCAATACGTCACCCGAATTCAATTTAAAACAAACCTATACCTTTATACTCACAACAAGATTACTTACTATGCTGGTCGGCGTGGTTCTTCAGTCAGCAGCTAACAGGTAACTGACTTATTTGAAAAATCCTCAAGCTACTAAACTCTGCCAAAGGCAGAAGTAGGAGGGCGCGGTAGTCATGCGCGAAATACTGCAACTACGTCACCTTTTACCGACTTAGAACAATGTGAAATTACATTTGTATCCCTATGTACCTTTATACTCACAAGATTACTTACTGTGCTGGTCGGCGTGGTGCTTCGGTTGGCGGTCAGACGGGAACTGATTTGATTGTTTCCAGTCTCGGAGACCTTTACGGTAGGACGGGCACAGGAGTGCCGGGGGCAATATGCGCGCTTCGCGTTTCGCGATTCACGTACTGCCCGCAACTTGGCATATTTGGAATGTTTACACAAACAGATCAATACTATCTATCTATAATTAACAATTAAACTATTATTAATGAGCAACTAACAATACCACTATTAAGAGCGCAGTACTACAATGTTTAAAATATCCTCCGAAACAGACAAATAGCACCTAGTTACCTAACTTAATTCTATAAAATAATACTTCGTTACAATCTCCTACTGTAGTATTTACAAATTTTATGGATAATCCCGCGCGCGGTCGATTAATAGTTTATGCGTGTTAGTAGCATCATAAATATAAGATAAGTTTTTAGATTTGACAGACAACAAGGGACTTAAAGAAACTGTTGTTCCGGAAGGTGAGATTTGGGTGAAATTGTCTAGGTTCATTTGCCATATTGGGTTTGTAGTACTGTCATGCTGGAGTCTCCGGTTTTGTGATATGGTGGGCACGCGGGCCTGATCGAAAATCCTATTGTACAGGGTTTGTCGAAGTCGGTTCCTCTGTATAACAATCTCGGACTATATAAATTCCTCATGTATTGTCATATTCCAAATATTAGAGTATAATAGTTCGGACTGGCATAGGGTCATTATCCGTATTATCCCTCGTTGATATTTTCGTAAGGTTACCAGAATAATAATTTTAATCTGTTCTGGGTTCTGTTCAATATTTTTTAATACTTCTTTTTATTTGGCTTGTAATAGTTAGGATTTGGTAAATGCGGAGGCTTATTTAAATTTGATTTGGTGTAATAACTGGTGTCTTTTTGAAAGTTTTGAATATCGGGTTACCGTATAGTTGATCTTTGTTGAAATATTGCGAATTTCAAGATTTGGTTATAGATTAGTCTGATAATTTTGGGATAATCGAATTTTTTTTTGACGAAAATAGTACGAAATTTTTTAAGAATAAATTGGGTAAGTGTAATTTTTTTTAAATCTCTCGAACTCTGTTATTGTTACATCCGGCGCTGTTACAACCCGTTTTTAGTAGATATTCAGAACCATACCTTTTATGCTTTTTCCAACGTCGTTTTTGACAAATTTTTTAACAAAGAACGGATCAAGACTTTTACTACTCCGAAATTTTCTAAGTTAACTCTTCCCATAATTGATACTAGCCGCGACCTTTTAATTTATTTTTTAGATTTTCCAATTGACATACATAAGCATTCTAAGATTTTAAGTTTTTAAATATTTCGTATCAGGACATTGAGAATATTTTCAATATTCAACAACTTTAGTTTTTTGAGCCATATTTTATGGAAACTAATTTAGTTTATTTATTTAGTAGAGAATTTTCCTTCCTAGAAATTATTATTTAATTAAATTTTGACTTAAATAATTAAAATTTAAATCCTTTGAAAGGATTAGAACCGCACATCAGACTCGCTTTGTCCTGAATTAGACCCTTTTGCTCTTTTTGTTAGGTCTTTTAAGGTGTTGCCGGACCTACCGAGCCAATTATAAATTATTTTTAAATTTTTCACTTTACAAAATATTTTTATTGTACACTTTACACATATATTAGTGGTAACTAACCTATAATTATAAAATTATTTCCTTCACATATATTTGATTTAATATATTATAAAACATAAATAATATACAATATTCTTATATTATTTTATATATAATATATATATATATATATATATATATATATATATATATATATATATATATATATATAATATATATATATATATATATATTTCAACCTTCCTTATAATATACTAACATTATTCAATTTCTTAAAACATACTAATTAATTAACCACCTTCCATTTACATAACGAATATTATATAATTGTTAAAGTTAACCAATGTCAAAAATAATTTTTGTAAAAATAATTGTTGTAGAAGTGAAAATAAATATTTTTTAAGAAGTGAATTTAACTTTGAGTGATATAAAATTGGCGCAGTCGGTAGGATCCGGCAAACACCTGGTAGAAAGACCTAACTGACGAAAACCTCCCCGAAGAACAAGGAGCACTCCAAAAGGGGTCTAACTTCAGGACAAGGATCGCCGGAACAAGGATATCTTTGACAGCAGGTGGCGGATTCTAATCCCTTAATCAGGAAAGGACCAACGTCTATAAATGAAGATTTACGTGTAAGTACTTATTGAATCATCTAATTATTTAAGTGCAAAATTTAATTAAATTAATAATCGTGCCATTTCTTGCACATATTACTCGTGGAAGGAAAAGTTCTATTGTCTTACATTATAAATAAAATAAGTCTAAGCCTTCCAAATTCAAATTAGTTTATGCCAGTAACCACTAGAAATATGGCTCAACAACAACAACAACCAAACCAATTGCAATCAGAAGTTGTTGAACCATATAGATTGAACGAAATATTCTCAATCGTTCCTGAATATGACGGTAATCAAATACATTTAAAAACATTTTTAAATTCATGTAGAACTGCTTATGATATGTCAATTGGTAATCAAACGGCACTCTTAACTGTTCATATAAAAAATAAATTAAAAGGTCGCGCAGCTGAGCTAGTGAACTCTAGAAATCCCACTTCATGGGAAGAGATTAAGACTCTGTTAGAAAATCATTCCGGAGATAGTAGAGATCTAACCTCGCTAATACAGGTTTTACAAAGGATACGACAGCTCCCTAGTGAATCTCCGCTTACCTTTATTGCGCGTCTACAAACTCATGAAGCAAAAATGCATGCTTCCGTCCACAAACAACGATTAACGTTGGCGCAAAAACAAGCTCAAATACAATTAACTGAAGGTATGGTTCTGAATACTCTACTTACAGGACTAGAACCCAAAATCGCGCAGGTTGTTAGAGCAAGCGATCTCGCGGATATGTTAACAGCAATAACGAGAGTTCGGAGAGAGCTTCAATTAAATTATTTTTAAACACAAAAAATCAATCGCAGCAATAATGCTACTACTATGCGTAACCCAAATTTATTCTTAACTTCAAAACAATGTTCGATTTGCAAACGCGCAGAACATATCGCTAATGATTGTCGTCAAAAACAACAAAATCTTCGACCACCAAATTTTGGTACCTCCCAAAAATTATCCCAGACCTAACTACTATAACCAAAATCCTGGAAATTCGCAAAATTTCCAACAAAGACCCAACTATTACGGTCAGAACCCCGGATATTCACAAAACTTTCAGCAACAAAGACCACCAGTTATTACACCAAATCCAAACTTTAACAATGCAAGACCTCCCGCGATTTACCAAATCCTAACTATTACAAGCCAAATGTAAACAGAAGAACGCTTCATTTGAACCAAAATATTGAACCTGAGAACCCAAAACAGATTCAAAATTATTACTCTCCTGGTAACCCTTACGAAAATATCAACGAGGGATATTATACGGATAATGACCCCTATGCCAGTCCGAACTATTATACTGCTAATACTTTGGAATATGACAATACTAATGAGGATTATTATACTGCTAATAGTCCCGAGAATTATTGTTATACAGAGGAACCGACTTTCGACACAACCCCTGCATACAATCAGGATTTTCGATCAGGCCCGCGTGCTCAATCGGACCTGCCATATCACAAAACCGGAGACTCCAGCATGACAGTACTACAAACCCAATATGGCAAAATGAACCTAGACAATTTCAACCCAAATCTCACCTTCCCGAAACAACAGTTTCTTTAAGTCCCTTGTTGTCTGTCAAATCTAAAAACTTATCTTATATTTATGATGCTACTAACACGCATAAACTATTAATCGACTCGCGCGCGGGATTATCCATAAAATTTGTAAATACTACAGTAGGAGATTGTAACGAAGTGATTATTTTATAGAATTAAGTTAGGTAACTAGGTGCTATTTGTCTGTTTCGGAGGATATTTTAAACATTGTAGTACTGCGCTCTTAATAGTGGTATTGTTAGTTGCTCATTAATAATAGTTTAATTGTTAATTATAGATAGGTAGTATTGATCTGTTTGTGTAAACATTCCAAATATGACAAGTTGCGGGCAGTACGTGAATCGCGAAGCGCGCATATTGCCCCCGGCACTCCTGTGCCCGTCATACCGTAAAGGTCTCCGAGACTGGAAACAATCAAATCAGTTCCCGTCTGACCGCCAACCGAAGCACCACGCCGACCAGCACAGTAAGTAATCTTGTGAGTATAAAGGTACATAGGGATACAAATGTAATTTCACATTGTTCTAAGTCGGTAAAAGGTGACGTAGTTGCAGTATTTCGCGCATGACTACCGCGCCCTCCTACTTCTGCCTTTGGCAGAGTTTAGTAGCTTGAGGATTTTTCAAATAAGTCAGTAACTGAACTGCGGTGTCAGTGTCGGTTATATTTATAACATAATATTGTTAACGCGGCATAGGCATTCTCAGAATTAATGCTATGCCAGCGTTTCACATGAGTATGTTTTGTCGAGGGAAGCTGTTATCGTTAATATATCATGTATCCAGATAAGGATATCGAATTACTTTATAATATACGGAACGATATATATCTTATAAGGTATACGTTATTTTAGTATATAACATATATATATATATATATATATATATATATATATATATATATATATATATACATATATATATATATATATATATATATATATATATATATATATATATATATATATATATATATATATATATATATATATATATATTGTTATGATATTGAATTTATTGATTTTAAAATTTGAAAAAGTTTGATTTGATTTATCAAAACTGTTGTAAAAATTGAAAATGTTGTGATTTATTAATTAAAATTTATGAAAATTGGCGCCTTTATTTATTTTAAATTTGTATTTGCTTTTATGTATGCCCTTTTTTATACCCAACTACCTCAGATTTTATTTTAAAAGTTTTACTTACTGTTTTTAAATTTTACTCTTACCTTTCTCGGGATGTAGGTTCAATGGTTCTATCAATAGTAGCACTTGTTAAATTTTACACACAAAAACCAGTACACATTTATACAATGAAACTAAACATTTTCAGAAAATAATAAGGAGTTGTTTTTATTTATCTTTTCAAAATTTTAAACAAACAAAATTACTAAATTATCTTAAAATAACCACCCAAATTTAAAAACTCGAGATCATTTACCTTGTTTAATTCTCTCTTATCGCTGCAGTTGGCTAAGCTGTCTCGTTTAGTGTCTAGTTTCTCACCAAATCTGCATCAGCTGTTTTCGCTGTTCAGTTTCAAACAATATGGCCGCTCAAACTTCCTACTGGTATTGTGTATTGTATTTTCTTGCTTCTTGGTGATTTCCAGGTGCTTTTTCCCCGTTTTGTGCTGCGATTAGTGTTACACAACCTCCGACACTTTATCCCCAGCTGGATTAACTATACCAGGTGAGTACTTGAAATTTTATCAGTTTCGCCGTTTATTTATTTTTTATGACGTGAATCTCTTATTTTTATGCTCTTTATTTACAAATGTTTACTTCCTACCATTGAATTTACTTTATACATTACATTTATTTGATTTTTAACTCGATTAGAAAATTTTTAAATTTGACAGATGTTGAAACTTTTTGGTTACCTTTATCTGTCACGTTTGACAGTTTGTTAGTAACTACTTCGACGGTTGAATAGAGACTGCAACTGTCAGCTTCCTACGAATTTTATATATAGAAAATGACCAAATTTCAAAAACAAATGACTACTTGTGACTCAAATTATTTTTCGTGACAAATATTTTATATTTTGAAAAATAAAACTTTTATACCACATTTTGGTGCCTTTTTAATACAATATTCTTTTTCCTGGTGCTTTCCTGATCATTTTTCTGTATATTAGCATGTGCTACGTTCAGTATTTATGTTTTTATCTTTCACGTCTCATTTTTTAACATTTTCTTAACGAGTGCCCTAAATCTGTAAACAAGCTCCTTTTTTATGTAACTAGAACTTATTAACTACTCATAACAAATCTTTTCATATCTAAATTAACATATAACTTTGCTCAAAACTAATTTTTTTGTTTCTACATTTTTGTAGGCTGTCGAAGTTGGTTTCGCCCTTTTTTACCACACTTTAACACGGTGTCTTCTTTGTCCTGATGGCACGTCTTTCCACATCGATGGATTTTCTGCTTAGTTTTGGATGAAAATATGGTTCATCTACGCTGTCACACATACAAAAATCAAGAAATGTTTATGTTTCAACCCCAATATTGGACAAATTTTTATGGCATTCATCTAAGCACATTACTGCACCCCTGTTTGGTAGGTTTTATTTCAGTTTATAGTCACTTTTACCACCCATGCACTTTTTATGTTTCGTTACGAGAGTTTTTATATAATTTACAATATTTTCCCCTTTCTATTGAATTTTGCTTTCTTAACTTTTATCTAAAGTTCAATTACATCGATTTTCTGCTAGATTTTTCATAAATTTCCCCTTTTACAAGTTTATACTTTAACAATTGTCTCTTCTTATCGGTGAAATCTTCCCCCTGAAACTATGCAACTTTTGATACTACTGAAGTTGATCGAAGTGAAATTTTTATGTGGGACTACATTGGTGACACCTTTTCGATGGCAGGAAATACACAATAGGTCTCTCGTCAGCTCTGCCAGTGAAGATTCAGGACTTCGACTTGAAACACATTTTTCTTGCTTTTTTTATTTGATTTTCATTAAGTTTTATGGCCAATTTGGCTTTTGCAAATACCTTATAACTACATTTTTGAAATGAAACAATAAATACATAATTCTACTACAAACATGTTAAAACTAAATTAAAATTATTTTCTGAAAATGTTCATCCATAAATGTATGCATGGTACTGTATTCCCCGACCTGCATTGAATTACACCTTCAAAACCATATGAGAAGTTTCATACCTCTCACCACTATTCACTTCACCATAGTTAGTATATAACTAGCAGGTTGGCCACTATCATTTGTCTGTTCCATAACCTATGGCATACTGAAGAGAACAAATAAGTTCGAATTCGATCTATGTCTGGTTAGGAATTGACAAATGATATTGACTATCGATCTATCATGATTTGAAGGTGTAATTCAATGCAGGTCGGGGTATTTGCCCGCTGAGTAGTTGTTTCCTTCAAATCATATTTAATCACATTAGTTTAGTCCACCTGG